>OZ007557.1:79710937-80310937 GCA_963931855.1 Philhelius festivus
AGAAGAAAGAATATGACATATACTACATCTGTCATACAAAACACCATGTGCTCGGGGTAGGTTTCCTAGTCAGCGAAAAAATGAAGTCTACCATCATCGGCTTTAACGCTATAAGCGAAAGGCTATGCACCCTTCGCGTGCGAGGCAAATTTACGAACATCAGCCTCATTAACGTTCACGGACCTACGGAGGAGTCCTCAGACGAAGAAAAAGAGACTTACTACGAACAAGTCGAGAGGGCCCTCAATGCCTGTCCAAGGTATGATGTTAAAATCATCCTTGGGGATTTGAACGCAAAAATAGGTCGGGAGCCGGTATTCAGGCATTACGCAGGCACCCATAGTTTGCATGAGAACACTAATGACAATGGACTTCGAGTCTTAGAATTGGCAGCATCGAAAAACATGGTCGTTGCGAGTACCAGGTTCCCGCGTAAAGATATCTACAAAGCCACCTGGGTATCACCTGATGGAGTCACTCGTAACCAAATAGACCACGTGTTGATAGACCGTCGCCACTACTCGAACTTGATGACGGTACGAACGTACCGAGGTGCCAATATCGACTCGGATCACTATCTTGTTGGTATGGTTTTCCGAGGGCGGATTGCCTTGCGAAGACGCATTGCATCCGCCGATCAGGTTCGAATCAACACGGCTGCCCTGCGCAATGAAAACACCAGTAACACCTTTGGTAATGCGTTAGGACTCGCCCTAGAATCACTTGATTTAGGGAGAGTAAGTCCTGGAGCCAGTATGCTGGGCGTAAATGAGAACTGGACACGCCTTAAGAATATTGTCATTAGTAGATACTGCCAACTCCATCTTAGGCAGCAGTCGTAAAAATCGGAACGACTGGTTTGATGATGAATGTAAGCTAGCGACTGAACGTAAGAATGTTGCGTACCGAGCAATGCAACAATCTCATAGAACGCGGGCACGCGAAGAGGAATATAAAGAGCTCAGAAGAATAGAAAAACGGCTACACAGACAAAAAAATCAGCCTGGGAGAAGAACCTAATCTGTGAAATAGAAAATAGCCGAGAGCGAGGTCCGCACCAGGCGCGGAAGTTCTACCAATCCGTCCGAAACATGACGCAGTACACACCACGCTGCACATACTGCAAGGACGGAGAGGGAAATCTGATCACCGATCCTGAAAGCATACTGGAGCGATGGGAAGTGTACTTTAATGAATTGCTAAATGGTCAGCTCACTACAGAAGAGGAGGCTCCACTACTTCAAGAAGAATACCCTATGTTGCCGCCACCAAGCATAGAAGAGGTTGAGAAGGCTATAGGCCGGCTTAAACAGAACAAATCCCCGGGAGCCGATGGCATACCAGCCGAATTATTTCATCACGGCGGGCCAGCCTTACGTCAAGCAATTCATGATATTATAGTGCACGTATGGGAGCAGGAAGAAATGCCAGAAGACTGGCGAAAAGGCATAATATGCCCCATACATAAGAAGGGAGATGTCACAACGTGCAGCAATTATAGAGGTATCACGTTGTTGAGTACCGCCTATAAGATATTCTCCTCTATCCTACACGACCGGATAACCCCATACGCTAAAACCGTCATCGGACAATATCAGTGTGGTTTCATTCCAGGCAAATCAACAACTGATCAGATCTTTACCCTTAGGCAGGCGATGGAAAAATGTCTAGAATTTAACATCCCAACATACCATCTGTTTATAGACTTTAAGACCGCCTATGATAGCATAGCCAGGGTAGAACTTTACAAAGCCATGAGAGAGTTCGGCATCCCAAATAAATTGACACGACTATGTAGGTTGACCATGACCAACGTAACAAGCCAAGTAAAAATAGCCGGATTGCTATCCAGACCAATCAACATCTTTAATGGACTCCGACAAGAGGACGGTTTGGCCTGCCTCCTCTTCAACCTGGCGTTGGAGAAAGCAATCCGTGACTCTGGCACGGCAACAAGAGGGACCATCGTCAACAGGTCCAGCCAGTTACTGGCTTACGCAGACGACATTGACATCATCGGAAGAACCGAACAAGCTGTACACGATTCCTTCATCCAGATCGAGCAGGCGGCACAAAATCTGGGGCTGCACATTAGTGAAGGTAAAACAAAGTACATGGTGGCGTCGAATGCGAGAGGAACAGTTGGTCAAACAATCAAGGTAGCGGAGCACGAATTTGAAGTGGTGCAATCCTTTAAATACCTTGGGTCAATAGTAGCAGCCGATAACAATATAGAAGAAGAAATACGCGGGCGGCTTCTCAAATCCAACAGAGCCTACTACAGTCTGTCAAAGCTCTTCAAATCCAGAAATCTCACCATAACTTCAAAACTGCTGCTGTACAGGACCATGGTCCTGCCAGTACTCACATATGGATCCGAGACTTGGGTGCTTAGCAAAAGGCACTCCGACCTCTTAGCTGCGTTCGAGAGAAAAGTCTTAAGGAGAATTGTTGGCCCCATATGTGAGGAAGGACGATTCCGGAGACGGTACAATCATGAACTGTACGCAATCTACCTAGAAGCAGATATCGTGACAAAAATTAAGCTCGGTAGACTCCGGTGGGCAGGGCACCTAGCTCGCATGAGCGAAGAGGAACCTGCTCGGAAAGTTCTTTGTGGTACATTCTATGGTAGACGACAGCGTGGTAGACCATGCTTGCGCTGGAGAGATGGCGTAGACCAGGACGCCCGAAGCCTTGGGGTGCGCAACTGGATGGCGTCGGCTAGAGACCGGGATAGGTGGAGAGACTTGTTGAAAGAGGCCAGGACCGGAACCCGGTTGTCGAGCCGAGGATGATGAAAGAATCGTCTAGAGTCTAGACGGTATTCAGAAACCGCCAAGTACCAAGCTTCTTCTTATCATTAAAAAAAAAAGTTTATTTTTAAATTTAAAAAATTATATTTTTAATAATTTTTTAAGTAGCTTAACCTTCGAAAAGATATTGTTAACAATCTTTTGAACAGTCGAAAGTGTTCGTCCGACGATTTCAAAAAATTTCCCGCAAAGATTTTCTTTTGGAATGAAAGTTGATTATAAGTTTTCTTGTAGAAATATCAATTTGTTTTCTTTTTTCTGCGATTTCAACAAACTACTTAAAAAAATACGAAACTGTTGGCTTAAAAATGTCTCGAGGCAAACAAGAATATGTTCTAATATACGAGTATTGCAAAGTAAAATAGTACGACCAAAGTAGCGGTAAATTTAGGATCATACAATTTTACTTTGCCCAATTTTGTGAGTAAAAATAAAGCATTTTTTAGCATTTTAATTGCTACATTATTCTGTTCATTGTTTTAATAGTTTTTTCTCAAATAACAGTTCCTAAATATCTAAATAAAAATATAATAAAAACAATAAAATCTGCCTCATTAAAAGCGAAAAAATAGTGATTTTTTTATTTGTATACTCAATTTTGGGAGTAACTTTAGAAGTTACGTTGGAGACGGCACCCAAACCTATTTTATCAGCCCCTCCCACATTCTGCTTTACCTGAAAGAGCAGTTAATCGTTACGCCATTTTTGTTACATTTGAAAATTATTCCATAACGGTTTCCCACGCCAGCTTTGCATACACTGTAAAACGAATCCTGAAGCCTAGTATGCAGATCGGGAAAAATTTTGTCTCCCATACTTTTTTTTTCCTGGGACAAATTTTGTCTTGGATATTTTTCCGAGCAGTACGCAGTTCGCGGGCAAAATTCATGCTTTTGTGCGTTGCTATACAAAATGTCTCCACTAAATTTTGCCAGGAAAAAGAATGATACAAGCATTATTTCGCGAGACAAATTTTGAAAGTGATTTTTGTCAAATCTGGTTTTATGTAAAAGGTGCTGATGCTTCCCTTAAGAGCATCAACGTATATTACATTAAATAATGTTAAATTAAAATAAATTAAAGCAAATATAAACGAAATTAAGAAAAAAAATCAAGTTTTTTTTAAACTCATTGCGAGATAAAAGACTAAACTGTCGCAGAGATAAAAAAAACGAGCCAAAGTGAATAAAAGTGCTAAATTTAAGTTCGAAAAAGAACAAAATTTCGTAAAAGGGCAGAAAGTTCTACGAAGAACAAAATTACAAAAACGTACTAAAAGTGGAAATATTTACATTCGGAATAGAACAAAAAATAAACATTTAGGGGGCAGTTATAGCTCATCAGAAAAGTCCATCAGAAAAAATTTTGTCTTCCAAATTTGACCATATTACAACTCGATTTTGAGTAAAACTTGAATGCAATTAGACGAATACTTGCTTGGACTAATTTTTACAAAAAAAATTACAACATTTTGTTGATAAATTTACTCAGAAAATGGATTTAAATATTTTTTCTGATGGAATTTAATTTTTCTGAACAGCTGATTGCCAGAACTCAAAATATATTCCATTTCGTTTTTCTTTTGTGTTCCGATTTTCTTCTGTTCCGAATGCATCAGAAAATTTTTTTCTGATGAGAAAAATTTTTTCTCATGATATGACAGGAAAGTGACATTAAATTTTCTGACGTAAAATTATTGGTAGCTATAACCGGCCATCAGAAAAATGTTTCAGATTTCGATTGCTCCAATTTTTCTGATGGACTTTTCTGATGAGCTATAACTGGCCCCTAAATGTCTATTAGATAGAAAATCATGTGGTATTACAATAGATCAACTCTAGTCAAAGTGTGTAATCTGCGACACTGTCAGCCACTTGAACCTAACCTATCTTTTGATATCGTATGCTTTGCAGTTGTTTTTCTATTTTCAGAGTTTTTTTTTTTTGATAAGTTGTTCCTCCCGCCTAAATTAAGCGAAATAAAACCTCTCTGGTATGATTTTTGCTTGATTCGATAAAAACTTTTGTTCAACTAATCGAAAAACCATTTATTCCTCCCTTTGTTTTGGAGCTATAAAGGTTTTTATGATTTTGGGTGTCCTTATTTCTTTTAATTTTACCAAAACATGGCTAAAGTGTTATAGGTATCTTTTAATTACTTAACTGATAGATTAAAAAAAACATATTACCGAAAAAACAATCACGTAAAATAGGCTCTAAGTTTCTCAAATTTTTGTTATGTAGGTGGTAGCCGTGTTTTTTTTGCAAGTCCATATAGATTTGTAGAAAAAAAAAACAACATCGGGACTTAATATAAACTGTGCTATGGCATTTGTCAGCTGTATTGAGACTAGCATCAACCAGCATCCAAAAACATCACTTTTGATTCCTCTGATCAAATTATCTATAACATATAGATAATATTACTTTGGCATTACCGTTTTTATTAGGACTTAGATTAAGGCTCGAAAATTATCTGGACTTAGCTAAGTCCATAAAGCCTTAAATATTTACATGTAAAGCGCTTAGTCGCGATGTCGTGTTTTTTCTACAATTCCTTATGGACTTGCAAAAAAAAACACGTCTAGTATCATTCGTACTCTGAAAACCTTATCTCTTTTCATTTTTTCTTTCTTCTTCTAATGTTCGCATTATAACGGCATTATATTTTATGGTGCACAATTTTAACCAAATTCTACTATAATAATATATTTTGGGATTTTATGTGCTATAAGTTTATTCAAAGGCAATTGTTTGCATGAATACACTTACTTGTTTTGCTAAAATAATGAAACAACATGTCTCTAATTTTATGAACATGAGTGTTACGCTTTTGTCTTCTATTCGGTTGCGACGACATCTATACATTTTTCATATATTTTATGTCCATAATAATGGTTATTCTAGACATCAACCAATTATCCAACCGTACAAATGCTTTAGCTTAATTTACTAGTATTTTAAAATCTAGTTCGCAAACCTATTTATGTTTGGGATTACTTTTATTACAATTTCAATTTAAATTTCCCAAACAAGTAAGTTGTTGCTTATTTATATACCGAAGGACATGTGCATAACTGGACTAAACTATTCGAGTGAAAATGAGGACTTCATTCGTATAGGTATCGGCAGAGCATATAGTTAGAACAAAATAGAATTCCGAGTATTACAAGAACGCATATTGCATATTTTGTACTTGAATTTCATCATAATCATAAATAACATTACTGTCGTGTCGTTGTCAGTTAGAAATACCTAGTATACCGAAACATCTTAAAGAGAGGAATTTAGATGTGAATATTCTTTTTTTGCATATACGCACTCAAATTCTTTTATTTACGTGCAAATTCAGTTTTTAAAAAATATTTAAATTACCTACAAAAGTGAATAAGTTCTAGAATCGGCATTGAAAAACACGTGACATTGAAAAAACAGAGAAACACCATTCATTAATCACAATTAAATATTGTTTGTAAATATTTGGTTGATGACTGCATGGAATTGAATATGTATGTTATTGTGTTAAAATTATTTGACTGAACAAAACCAGACACATTAAAAAAAGAAACTGCGTGGTTTTTTAACACTGTATGTCTAACTTAATTAGGAGTTAAACAAAATAAAAAATAAAAAGGTATGTATGTAACCTACCTAGACTTACTTGTACCTATATATTTATAACTTAAGTAAATTCTATTTAAACTTTGCAACATGATTTATACTTAGTTAAGAGCATATACCTACATTTTTTTTTTATTCAGAACGTAGGTAGATCAGTTATTTCCAATAAATTCATAAATAATACAAATTTCGCGGCGCCATAGCTAGTGGAGAGGGAGGGACTAGTGACCATTCATGTGTGTTCTGGACAGAAACAGAAATGGAATTAATAATAAATGCCTGCCTCTTAATACACAATACATATAATTATAAAATAGTATTTGCGTCATCGTAATATTTGCATCACAAAATTACAAATGTATTCATCAAATGTCCAATATAAAATACATTTCGAATTTAGGCCCGAAAACAAAAACACGGTGTGAAAAATTGAAGTTGGGTGTTATGACGCTGCCTAAGAAACGAATCCTTTGGGAATGAAATCATTGTTCAGTTAATTTTTTTGACATTTAAACAAAATACTTCTTTGATGTTCAAAGTTTTATAAGCAGTCGTGGCCGAGCGGTTAAGGCGTCTGACTAGAAATCAGATTCCCTCTGGGAGCGTAGGTTCGAATCCTACCGACTGCGAGATGACATTTTTTTTTTAATTTTTTGTGAATGAGAAAATTTATTTTTTTACTGCCTGGCTTCACAAAAAATATTGGACCAAGAGCCAGAAGCAAATTTTGGGAGTTGAGGTATAACCCAAGTTCCTATAGATGAATGTGTCGATATACGCAATGTTATACCAAATTTAATCCTCTGGCAGGGGCCAAATTATGGCATCAGTTATCGAGTAATACGTGACTGAATTATGTGAGTTTGGAATTACCGCTTACGTTATCGAGCAATAAATTACTCCAATTTGACATTTTCATTCGATCACTGATGGGACTCACTCACTCGTCACTGAAGCGGTAATTCGGCCCCTGGTTTCTTTTTCAGCCCTGGGTGCGTGTTTGGGCTTAAAAAGGCTAGTTTTTCCAGTTTTTGTGTCGGAGGTATAATCATTTGAATTTGTATACATATGGAGGGCTCACAGCTGTACCGAACCAAGCTGTACAGCTCTAAATAGAGGTCAATTTTGCCTAAATTTTGGCGTTAGTTTTGGATTTTTTTTATGACTTCTTCGGTACAGCTGTGAGCCCTCCATATATCGTCGGTTAACAGGTAAAACTCACTGATGAGTGCAAATTTGAGCTAAAATGACTTTATATCGCTAATAACTTAATTTTTTGGTAAACTATCGCTGAAAAAACTCATTATGGCCATTAAACGGTCCTAAACACCAGTTTCAAATTTTTAAAATATCATCAACTGCAAAACTTTACGGACCTTATTCGGAATGCTCTTAATGTCTCTAAATGTGAATCTTTGTCGTGTTATAGGAGAAAGTTTCCAATATGTTTTAATTATGCTTTGAATGATATTCCTCTTGTAAAAGTAAGCCATAAGAAAGACTTAGGTGTTGATTTCGATCATAGACTTTCGTTTAGTTATCATGTTGATTATATTATTAATCAAATCAGATGCTAGGTTTGATTATAACTATAAGTAACTCTAAAGAATTCTCAGATCCATATACACTTTGTTCGATAAAATCTTGAATATTGTACTGTTGTATGTAATCCATCTTATAGTTCTTATTCTTTAAGATAAGAACGGTTTGAAAAAGGCTTCACAAAGATTGCTTTTTAGAAATTGAATCGAAATATTTCAAAATCTTCATATTTGGTTAAGTGACTGCTTTTTCATATGCAAACGCTGAAAACTAGAAGAAGTTATTTTTGAATAATGTTTATCAATGATATTGTAAATAATCATAATAATTGTGCTTATCCATCACTCTAGCAAATAAACTTATTTTTAAAAGTAGAGTGCTTCGTTTCCATTTTAGTGAAAATTTTTCTAGAACTAACTATTGCAGAAATGCACCAATATCTAATGCTTGGCTCATAGAAAAGTTGTGCGCGTAGATTATGATCGTAGAACTGATCGACTATTCATTGCATTAAAACAATTCTCAACTAATCTAAATATGTATGAACAAATCATTCGAAAAAAAATGCAGTACTCTTACATTTAACCTTTTTCAAATCCCAATAGGTTGCAATTGCAACTGATCGCACGTACCTATGGAAATAAAATGCACGACTAGATCGGTTTCGCAAAATCACGCCCCACAAAAAAATGAATAAGTCCACAAAAACAATGAAATTTTTAAACTTAAATTATTTAAATTTTGGGGACATATTTCATATACTCCAATTCGGGCCTTATTTCATTTTTTTCTTTTGCTGGATCTACTTAAAATTAAAAAAACATAGATGCAATTAATGAAAAATGAATAAAATTCATTGTTTATTTTGCTTGAAAAAAATGGAATGCCGTTTGATTTCTATAGAATATACGAATTTATGCGAACAAATTTAAGAATTAAATTTAAGGAAAAAAATTAGTTTTTGGTTTGTAAGACAATTTTAAATAATTTATTTGCGAATGTTCGGATATTAATTCAAATTTTAATATAATTATTACTCCAAAGCTTTGTTTAATATTATGGAGTCTTTATCATCAGTATTCATCCGAGAACTATACTCTGTCCAACAAAAATTGTCAGTACAGGCCTTATGGGAGAGCTTTTTCTAAAGCAGTGGCGCCTGATGCACCCTCACTACAATGCGTTAGGAAAAATGCCAGTAAAAAAAGAGCAAGCCACTGACTTTTCTTAAGGAATTGTTGTTGTAATTCTTTGCAAAAAGTTGTACACCCCAACACGACCGTCGTATCCCACTGCTGATGAGATACTAACAAGAGTCAAGACTCAAGAGTGTCAAGTGTCACTCAATACGATCGTGCGCTCTTTATCTACATCAAAACAGAGTTACCATTATCATTCTCAATTGCAAGCAAGGAGCTTTTTCAGTGGTTTTTATTAAGGAGCTTTTGGGATTTGAAGCTTTTGAGAACACATTTTAAGAAGATGAGTATGTTGAGTCTTGAGTGTTGTCGTATTGCTTTTCAACTTAAAAAAAAACGCGCCTATTATCTTACCGCTTGGCATTGTGGGAAAAGGTAAATTGAATATTGTTTTCAGTCGTTTTGAATCGGCAGACGGTAGCGCTACGCGTTTTTTTACTCTTATTTGCGGCGATTTATAAGGTAAACTACGGAATCCCTGTGAGAGCTTTAAAAGGCGACACACTTATGCATGGCAATGCAACCAGAATGAGAGAAAAACGTCCTATCTTCCCTGTACTGACAATTTTTGTTGGACAGAGTATAGTTCGTACGACCCAATCAAGCAATCAATTAATTTAACCATTTAAATCTATTTTTAAGTTTCATATAAGGAAATCGATTACAATGTTTTTACGTAGATACACATGTTTTTCTGATTTCAAAAATTCAAATATTACATTTTAAAATTTACAAAATACTATGCGGTCCAAGTGTGGGAGGTAGATGATGTTCGCTTGTTTAAAAAAAAAAAATAAAAAAAAAACTTTCTTCATTCAAAACAAGAGTGTGTGTCCTTATCTTGAACGTTGAAAGTTCATCGTTCATTTAGTTGTTTTGTCTTTTGTGTAGGAAGTGTGAGATAAATATTAAATCTTTTTGTTTATTTTTTTTTTGGCGGAAATATTATGTAGATATGTCTACTCATTTGCTTTCATAACTTGGTGGCTATTAACAAAATCGCTTACACCGCACCCACCTCCAGTTTAATGATAAGTACACGTGAATATTCATAAAATGAAGAAGAAAATAACAAGAAATTTTGCTTAAATTTTCTTCTTCTTATGAAATAAATCCGAAGATATTTTACGTTCCGGCATTATACAAGGTCATATGAGAAAAATGACTTTTGTTTATTGACCTTTAGAAAGGGCAACGAATTTGTTTAAATTTGTTTGACTTAAAAACTATTTAAAAACTTTGAAATTTAGATATCTAAATATATAAATGAATTATGTAAATATTTAAATAACTTTTAATTTCTTATCCTAAATATACATAGATGTCAAGAAACTTAAGAATTTTGTTTAAGGAACATAGTAAAACTAAGTTGTGTTAAATATTCAACAAATTAACTTGGCTTATAGTTAGTCTGACAGCACTGTTCTATGACAATAACCATATCATAGGACTGATTTGACAAGACTTTATGTGACATGTCGTTTTGAGAATTAATCCCTTTTACTAAAATCTCGAGTTCTACTTTTTTCAAAATGCAAAACTTGCTTTACAGTACCTTTATGGCAAGTAAAAATAGGACTTGAGTGACGGCAGATAAGAGAGGTTAACAATATGCAGCTATTGATCGATCTTTACAACTAAAAACCTTACTAACTTTAATAAATCTATCTCATTGAACAACACTTTATTACACATTTTGCTATTGTAATAAATCGATCATTAGAATATCGTGTTGTCAATTTTATATCTCTAAATTAATAGAACGCAGCGTACTCCGTTTCTCATGAATAAATTCAATACAAAAAAAACGTGATAGAAAATGTTGATCTCGCAAAATAATTATGTTGTATTATATTTTTCATCATTGCAATCTGACCACAATGCCAAGTTATTGACATTGATTCCCCAATGACCCCTATATACTAAAATACCTGTACCATTTAATTTAAGTCATGTAGAAAGGTGAGATCGAGTTAGAGATTAATATACGAGCATGTACATAAGTAAAGCATGCATGTGAACATTTAGTTATTTTCACGAATAAAACAAAACTGGTTTATAAGTCGGTCGTCGCACCTGAATGAACAAAAAAGGGTGATCGCTGCACACTGATCATCGCCATCAACATCAACAAACTGGTCGATGAAGTGCAGCTTTTTTAGGGTGACCGTTTGCCTTTTTTTTTTTACTTGCATAGTAATTTTCTTGAAACAAAAATAACTGCTCTTACGGTTTTGATATTTTTAAGTCCTCGATATCTCTATAGAATTAAGAAGTTTCCATCAAACTTAACATTCTGATAATGGAGAAGTCCAAAAGAAGTGGTCTTCTTCAAATCGTTCGTTAATCTGTGTCGTCCTTGCGACTATTCATCAAGAAAGATCCTAATAAGGTGAACCGATTTGCTTCAATTTTGGTGCAGAGTATTTGTATCCAATTCTCTCAAGGAACAATTCGAACGGGTAGCTGCCGCCATACAACGATTTTAATTTTTATTTTACTTTCTCCAAAATGGCTCAAAATATTTTGATTAAGCTTTCTACCTGTCCTAATTAAATGTAATAAAATTGCGTTTTAAGTTTTTGTTTGAAAAATGCTCAAAACGGAAATAGAATGTTTATGTTTTTTGAGAAAATTATGTATTTGATTTTTGAATTATTCTTGTATATCTCTTTAATAGTCCAATGAATTTAGATCAAATTTCGCACAAAGATTAGTCTAAGCAATATAAAATAAGTTATATTCCTATGTTTTACAAAACAAAATTTTTTTTATGAAGAAAACATCAGCGTAGAGAATACATTTTTGAACTTTTGGCTTTTGCACACTAATTAAATAATAAACTTTTATTTTTTTTTTAAATTTTATTTATTTATCAAAAATGAAAATATTTAACACTTTAATATAATAATAATATAATATAATAATAATAATATAATATAAGACTAGTCTATAAAGAAAAAATATAATATAACATGTATCTACATATTTATATAAAAAATAAAAAATTATTTAACTTAATTAAAGTACTTTTTTAACAATTCAATGAGTGGAAGAAATATTACTAACATGGAAATTGAAAAGTACTGATAAAAAACTAAGTAAAAAAATTAGTTCAAACTTGGTACCTTTATGGTGGATTTATAGGTACCTGCATTTGATTTCTGCAAAAAAAAATGGGATGCCAAATACAGAATTCATATTTGTTAGGTAGAGAGAAAAAAAGCAATATGTAGAAGAACTTCATTTCTGCTTTATAGGAAATTTGAGGAATGCAGAAGTCAAGATTATAGTAAAGACGAATATGTTCAGCTTTATTATAGCATCTTCGTCTGCGTTTTGTAAATTTGCGATATTTTAAAATTTTTTTATATTTTTTGTTGACGGACCATGATATGAAAAATAAACATTAAATCGAAATGGAAGAAAATGGAGGTAAGTTAAATTTTCATTGCATAGTTTCGTATTGACAGGCCAACAAGTTATAGCAGTTTATAGGAAGTGAAAAAGAGTTACCACCTGTGTATTCTCTCCCACTTTCGGGTTTCGACATACGAGTACATCTGCCTCTCTCTACTTTTCTGCATTTTGCAGATGCCGAAACATCTAAATCCACTTTTAGTTCTTTTTTTTAAATTTGTAATCTTTGCATGTATCGTGGAAGCAAATTACAGAGGTAAATGGCTTATATAAAAAACTGGCATGTTGAAGTCAGAGTGAAAACTAGATTGTGGATCTTTGAAATAGATCCAGATAGAAAGCAGGATCTCATATTGTTCTTGTATTACGTAATAAAACACGGCGTATATTATTTAAATCATACATTTAACTTTCTTCGACTTATTGAATTACATTTATTAAAAAATTTCACAGCCATTTTAAAAATACGTATCTACTAGAAGTACCTTAACCCCTAATTTTCGGGTATTCCAAGGAGTAAAGTAGTGAGATGCCCATAACACGTCATATATAATCGTTTCTAGTCAATGTTCTGTTGGATAATGCACTGAGGCACTTTGCATTGTCAACCAAATTTCAGTTAAACCTGTCTAGTTGGCCACTCATGTAAATTGGCCACCTGAACAAGTTGGCCAATATTAAACCACACCAAGTGAATTGCATACAAATGTTCTTCAAAATACTTTTATGAGTTGTCCACCTGCTTATCTTGGAACTTTTTTCCTTCAATTTGTGTTTAACCATAAAGCGTTAAAGTATTTATTTCTATAAAGTAAAGCCTTATAAGCACTTGTGTAAGTTGACCAAAAAATCTTGCACCTCAGGTGCCCAACTTATCAAGGTTTCACTGTATATGGAAACATTGTTCAGCATTAAGGTAGGAAAATAAGACAAGTCAAGAACATTTTTGCAAATAACGATACACTTAGACTTGGATGGATTGATAAATAATTCGTTAATTTTTGTAACAGGTTGAAAGACGTTGTTGAGTTTAAGCAATAAAGACAATTTTTTATGAGTGCAAGAGCACAATTTTTAAGCAACTGCAAATCATCCGCATACGCGTGTGTGCAGCAATGGTCCAGAGAAAACGATATATCATTTAAGTAAAGCGCAAATAGTATTGGACCAAGGATAGATCCCTATGGAACACCTCAAATACAGAATGTTTTTTGTCATTCAAGTGTAAAACAAGTAAAGAAATAGCAGAATTTGTAAAGTCTGGAAAGTTTTTTCAAAAAAATAGAATGACTAATAGTGTGTCAAATGCCTTATACAGAAATCAAAAAGAATAAAAAACGATACACAATCTGCATTAAGTACCCCTCTTACGGCTACTATAACATTTAAAACAGCAGTCATACAACTAAGCTTATAGCGAAACCCTGACTGGTTTGAAATCAGAAGGTTATGTCTGCTTATGTGGGAATGAATTTGTTTTTGCATGATCCTCTCAAAAATTTCAAAAAAAAAAAAAATGGTAGTATGGATATTGGTCTGAATTCTTTCCTACTGAAATCTTTAGGAACGATAATGGCTTTTGCCATCTTCCACGACCAAGAAAACACACCAGTTTTTAAGACAGACGGTGTCAAATAACTGCGTAATCATCAAGGCCCACAGCTCTGGACTTAATTATCATGAAACACTCCACTATGTCTGTTATTTCAACGCGATGAAACTCGAAGGTATTATCATTGGTAGAAGGTTTAATACAAATAGGAATGTCAGGTTGTGAAAATTCAGATAATTTTACAATGCTTTGGTTTAAATAAATAGGATTAAAATACCAATCGGAGGTAAGCTTCCTCTTACCTACTCCCAGGTCACGAAGATTTGTTTTTGATTTAAACGATACCAATTCGATTTTGTAATTTTCTGTTATCTACATAGTTTGAAATAAGGTCACCTTATTATTGTCATTTTATTTTGTAGTTACTCAAACTCAATAATGCGCATTTAAGACTTTCACTAAAATGTCTAATGATTTTCCAAAAAAAAAAAAAAAAAAGAAATGTGTGCAGACATAACGTTCAATACAATTACAATACAATACAAGCAATACAATTATTTTTACAAACTTTTTCACAGATTTGTATACAAAAAGCAAAATAAATTACTTTAAGTAACAGTAACAGTAGGAATAGAATTTTTTTTCTTGAAAACGGTACGACTGATATAAAGTTGTGCTTTGGTAAACAAATCGAACTCGAGATTTTGTTCAAACGACACTTCAGATTTATTTCATTTATTATCTAGCGTTCATGTGTTGAAGAGATATTTTTTTTTAATGAAAGCGGAACTTGGGGATTTAAAATTAACCTCTTGTTATCACATGCCATTGACTAATACTTATTTTTACTTGCGACTTATAGGTACGTACTATAAGGCAAGTTATGCATTCGTAAAAAAACCGAACTCGAGATTTTGACATTTACGATGATAGCGAAAACCAAAAAAAGTGGGTCTCGCAATTCTGTCTGTCTGTCGGCTCCACTACAGCCTTAACGGCTCGGCCGATTTTATTCAAACTTGGTAGATATGGGTTTTAATTTTTTCCCCCACACGTTTTTTTCATTTTTTTAAGACCAAAAATAACGGTACCTGCCATACGATTTTTTTCGAAGTTTTATAAATATTTTTTTTTTCTCAAAAACTGTCCCACAGAATTAAAAAAAAAAATTTGGTTAAAACTAGCAAATGGTTGAAAAAAATTGTTATTTTTGGTACCCCCCCTGGGTCCATTTTTTTTGTTTTTGATCTTCTCGAAAACGGTACAGCCGATTTAAATCTGTTTGTTTTATTATAAATATTGATTTAAAAATAAAATTAAAACAAATAAAATTAGTTTTTATAAAAAGAAAAACTTATTGTTTTATTTATTAAGTTTAAGTTTAAGTTTAATTTTATTGCAACAATTTGAATATTATAAAATAGAAGTACGACAGCATTAGCCCGATGATGGATTATTAAATCCGAAACGCGTCGCTATTTTATAATATTCAAATTGTTGCAATAAAATTAAACTTAAACTTAAACTTAATAAATAAAACAATAAGTTTTTCTTTTTATAAAAACTAATTTTATTTGTTTTAATTTTATATTTAAATCAATATTTATAATAGTTCGCGCAACATGGAGACCACACCACAATTATGTTTTTTTTATGCCAAAGCTCCTCCAAAGTTTGAATATTATTCTATATTCAAATTTTCAGTTTTTTATTTTTTGGATTTAAAAAAAAAATCAATTTTTTTTTTGGAAACTCAATATTTCGAAAACCCCATGATCGATATTTTTCAAACTTGACAAATAAAAGTTTCTTAACATAATCTACAAGATTTGAGAAAAAAAAATTTGATTTATCTAAAACTAACGGTACCTTCCATAAAAATTAAAAAAAAATGGTTTTCGAAAATAGTATTTTTCTCGAAAACGGTTCAGAGAATTTTGCTAAATTTTTCTTTCTTTTGATTAATTTTTACGATCTATAATTTAATAAAAAAAATTGAAATCTAGATATTACTGACTGTACCTACCATAGAACCATAGAACCTACCATAACGGATTTTAATGAAATTTTTTATAAAGAAGCTCCTAAAAAGTTTAAAAAACATTGCATTTCAAAACTTAAAAAAAAAGTATTTTTTCAATTTAAAAAAAAAAGTCATTTTTTTTTGAAAAATTCGATATCTCAAGAACGGCTTAGTATTTTTTTTTGGAAATTAGACTTTTATTCGCACAATAATAAAAAGCTAAGGTTGGCGTACCAAATTTTTTTCTTAAAAATTTTGTACATAAAAGCTTATTTTTTTAAGGAACCACTACAACGACTTATAATTTTTCGTTCTTGCATAAATTCATATTTGCATAGCATTCTGTTTTTATCTTTTTATCTAAAGAATTTAAAAAAATTATTTTATCCTTATGAATAGTTTTCCTTACTAACATCCGTTTTTAAAATTCCTAGTCGATTACATATAGGAGCAAGTTCTTGCGACCCAGTCGTGCATTTTATTTAATACGAAATACAAGTTCACAAGAGGAATAAATGTTAACTCGGGTTTGTTCTTTTATTAGAGTACATTTACTAGTTTTAAAGAAAACAATTATAAATATTTGATCAGTTTTGTATATATGTACATGTATTTATTCTTCTAGCTCAAAACTCGTTTATGGTATACATATATACATACATGTACGAGTAAATGCATATATTTACATATTTATATACAAATATTTATTCTTCTAGCTCAAAACTTGTTTATGGTAAAAGGATGAAGTTCATGCCTTTTAGGTTTTTTCCTAATAACAACCATGTTTTTATAGGAGAAAACGATTTAAATTCCAAACTACATGAGCTAATATACTAGAATTTAGATGCGACTTTGGTCGAAAAACATTTTTTGTTGAGTTATCACCACGAGTTCGATTCCTAATATAAAAACAGATGTTTTGTACTTTGCGTCTCACAAGACTATTTTAAACAAACGAAGAACTTTCAAAACTATTTGATCAGCTTTGAAGTTGCCGAGTTGATATCTTTCTACCAAGTATACTCACTCAGTGCTTCCCGAATACCCCTAGTTCCCCTATTTAAAAAAAAAGACTTCTTTGAAAATGAATGTGAAAAATATTTATTACTCATTGGATTTTCTGTTTACATATACAATACAAAAAGTGACATACTAGCACACTTATCATTTAAGTTCAAGCAACTCAATCATTGATTGTAAAATTGACAAATTGGTAGGAGTGTGTTCATTACTACACCGGATGAGGTGATTATTACATCAACACCGTTATTTTCACGTGAGTTTAATTTGTTTGCACATATTTGTTGAAGTATAACTAGATACTCGTACCTCCCTGTTCTTCAGAAAAAAATATTTAGAGGTAATTTTTATATCTATATGCGGCTCGGTGCAGCATGCAACAACAACTATCTACTTGTGGGAATTTTAGCCTTTTTTTCTGGGCAATACATTGTATGGTATCCAATGGTATAGGTGGCATACATCTCGATGATTATTTCGAGCGCCAATTTATTGTATAATTTCTTTTAGTTGAAAAGCTGCTAAAATGGTCAGGTTGCGACTACGTACGTGCGTTTTGCTTACCGGTATTTCAATCAAGAACACATTATTCAAAGATCATGGCAGTTATACCAGGTTCAGATACCTAACTTATGTATATGCTCTTACGTAAGTAGGTATAGTTGTGGGACAGAAGTAATACGTTACGTGCCAAACTGCACATAAATATTATGTTCCAATGTGCGTTTTTTAGTGATTAAGTTGAAAGATATACATGTTTGTATCTTTAGCTCACTGACCGGCATGTTCTGTGAAGTTAATTGACACAGAACCGATTCATTTGAAAAGTTTAAAAAAAAATCTAAATTCGCTTTAATTGTTTTCCTCTTCGATGTTTCCAGACATTGTCAGATGATATTTTCGTAATAATTTGTACGAGTATGAATGAAATTGATAGATTTTATATTTATTTCAAAGACTGGCATTCATTGATTTGTGGAAGATAATTGACTTTTATTGATAAAATATGAAGGCTCGTTAATATAGTTAATATTTAACTGGATTTTATGCTTCTTTATCTACTTACTGATAAAATAATAATATGAAGCACTGCCAGAAGTACAATAGCAAACAAAATGTGTAGTTGTTTTTAAAATTAATACATTTGTAGCGCAATAGCTCGTAAAGAACCAGGGTGTAGTGAATTACAATTCTCAACCATTCCTGTGTACGTTTTTGTCGCCACAAAACACTTTTCGTGACAAGAGATATGTACTCACAAACGGCATTACTCCCATTAGGTTAAACCGGAATGGCTAATTAATTTAGGATAGACACGTTTTGAACAACTTAATCAACCTATAGCTTAATGAATTGGTCTGATTTATACTTTTTTAAATATTTACGTGAGTACCTATTTTAAAATTTGTTCATAGACTTTTTAGAATATGCCACTCAAAAAACAAAAACACATGCAGCATAAAAGCTCTAAATTTTAGTAGGTAAGAGAGCCTATACAATTCTCTAAACTCAAATTTCTTTTAACATTTATTCACAATCAGAAATAGGCCATTTTGTTCTATCCTATTGCTTGAATCATTAACTTCTTCAATATCAAGTACTTTTGAAGAATCGCAAACAAATTCTGTGTATTGTCCATCTTTGGTCTACATTTTGGTAAAAACATTTTATTACTAAATGTTATTAACGATACATTGCAAAGTACCATTTTGTTTTATTTTATTTTTAACAGCTCTACACAAATTCTCTACACAGTGTACACAAAAGCTCTTTTAAATTTGAAATAATACTGCATATCAAAACTTTCAAAAAAATATTTCTTGGAGTTTTGAAAAACAAAAATCAAAGCTTTTTTGAGAATTCAAAAAACACTTAAATAATTTTTTTTTTTAAATTTTGTCTGTAGATGTACAATTATAAAATATTTTTAAATCGGGATACCAAATTTTTTCTTAAGAAATGTTTTAAAGAAATGTTGTATATAAAAAATTAATTGATTTCTTAAATTATCTTTGCAAACATTTATTCCAAAAATTAGACGGTATTCTAAATTTAGAGGTCAATCTGTGAAGAGTTACATCTATTCGTTAAAAAATCGAACTTTTTTTTATCTAATATAATGACAAAGATGACGAACAACGTTATCCATGGAAATATTTATGCCATTATGACAATATCTGCTAAACATTATAAGCAATGAACTAGTCATTTTCATTGTAAAAATATGTAAGGCGACTAATAAATGATACAAGAGTATGTCTATAATCTGTGAAAGTTGGAAGCGGGCTCATAATTCATTTTTGTATGAACTGGTACGGCAACAAGCTAAATTGATCTTCAAAAACGGTGGTGTTGGTATTTTCAACGAAGATAACCATTTTTTTGGCTAAAATTGGATTATATGGATGTGAATGACATACATATGATTCAAGCAGTACGGTTTTATGTGCCACACCGCTAAGGCCAAAATGGATATTCTGCTAAATGTGCGATTTGACCTCCTAAGGCTTTTTATTTAAGTTTTCAATAAGCCGCTAACGGCCAAATCCCTCAAAGTAAACATAAACTGTGTCAAGGCTCAAATTCAGCTTGTTATATGCGCTAGAGTCATCGAATATTGGATCTGCTTTATTCCCTTCGAACATTGTGTGGAGTTTAAAGCTTAGAAAACTCAATTCTGTTTATTGCCGTTGAAGCAAAATGTATCCTTAATGCCATTGTCCTTGAATGGTACTTGCATTAAAGAAGCTGAAAAGCTCTCAGTACTCGGTATGTGTGTCAACGACTATATCTTCGTTGGAATGACTACATTCACGGTACCCCCAAAAATGTTGCTAACTGCTTATGATTTCTATATCGTTGTAAGAAATTTGTCACCCTCTGGATCTGGCTACAATTTATGAGGTGTTTATGCGTCCAAAACTAGAGCATAAATCACATCTTTAAGCAGGTGCAGTACAAAATTCTCTCCATTTATTGATAGAATCCAGAACAAAGCTTATAAACTGATAAGAAACAGAGCTTTCGTGAAATCATTCCTATCTCTTGAACATCGTAGGAATGTTTCATGTATTTCCTTATTTTAGCGCTTCTTTCACAAGCAATGCTCACTCGAAGTAGCCAGTTATTTTCCTCTCCTCAATTAATTCACCCATGATACCCGTTTTGCTAGGAATGCTCATCAGATCTCCCTCGAGCCTAATTTGGTCGTACCGTCAAATACAGAGATTCGTTTTTTAGTCGTTCATGGAATAATTTACCGGAACCCATTTAAATTTGCAAACATTCAAGACCAATGTTTATCGACACCTATGTTCTTTTCACCCTAATTTTCCCATCGCTCCTGCTGTGTTTATCATTATAAAGGTCTCTCAAAAACCCTTGAGCACGTGTGAATTATATATTTATAAAAAAACGTGTACCCGTCTTTATTTGAAAACCTTTTAAATGCAATAGAACATGATTTCGAAATCTTCATCTGGGGAATTTATAAAAATTCTTCACACTGAATTTGAAAAAAAAAATTCCTTTAGGATTTATCTAGTCTTACATCGGGATCAATATACCGACATAATATTGACGCAACGCAAGGACAAATAGAAAATATATAAATAAGAAGCCATTACGGCTCGTAGAGAGCTTAAACGTAGTGACTAGCAGTGGTCTATTTCACCAAATTACAATTACAATCACAAATTTGTAATTGTTACCTACAATTACAAATTTGTAAACTGATTTTCTGTTTCACAAACTACAAACACAATTCCAACAAACTTGTTGGAAAGAGAAAAGATTAAGGGAAATTGTATTTGTTATTTACAAATAGAAGAAAAAGCCGTTTCACCGTTTAATTTGCAAAGTTGTAAATAACAACTGTTTCTGTACAAGTTTGTTAGCATTCGACACATCATAACAAAAATGAATAAACAAGATAAAATTTTTATCGCCGATTTAATTCGTGATAAGAAAGATATTTTATTCGAAAAATTTTCCGATATCATAACACATAATCTTAAAGTTAGCGAGTGGCAAAAAATTTTCAACAATATAAAATCTAATGGTATTTTAATAGATAAAAATTGGAAATACCTAAGAGATGTCGTGTGGCAAAATTTAAGACGAAATACTGTGGTAAGTAAAAATTATTTGTTAGGTAGATTATATTTACCGGCAATATCAAAGAACCGTTCACGAATGCTTTCGTGTTATTCTTTGCAATACGAGGTCCTATTTGACTTATTATTTCCTCTGCTTTAGAACGTTTTAACCGAAACTTTTCGTTGAAAACAAAAGCATTTGAAATTTCATAGTTAATTCGCGGTCAATATATTTTTCTTCGTCTTTTAAACACAAAATCTACACTTATATCACTATCGGTGCTACTATGCCTTCGACGTAAGGTTTTTTGGGTTTAAAATGCGATTTTTTCCGAAAATTACAAATTGTTATCAAATCGGCAGACGATCTTTCTTCTGCAAAAAATTTTCAGTAACTGAACAAATTTGTAAAATTTCGTGATTCCGTGAAACAGAAACTTACAAAAAAATATAAATTTTAACAAATTTGTACTTGTAAGCAACAAAAAAATTTAGTTTTGGTGAAACTGAAATAATGAAATTTCTACAAATTACCCTTTGTAAACAACAAACACATTTTTGTAATACAACCATTTTGTGAAACATAAAAAAAACGATTTTTGCACAAATTTGTTAAAAAAGTGCTTGTAATCTACAATTTGTAAGTTGGTGAAATAGGCCACAGCTCTCAACCATTTCTACAATTTTTTGCCGATTCCAAACGGCTAACTGTGGCCTATTTCACCAACTTACAAATTGTAGATTACAAGCACTTTTTTAACAAATTTGTGCAAAAATCGTTTTTTTATGTTTCACAAAATGGTTGTATTACAAAAATGTGTTTGTTGTTTACAAAGGGTAATTTGTAGAAATTTCATTATTTCAGTTTCACCAAAACTAAATTTTTTTTGTTGTTTACAAGTACAAATTTGTTAAAATTTATGTTTTTTTGTAAGTTCTGTTTCACGGAATCACGAAATTTTACAAATTTGTTCAGTTACTGAAAATTTTTTGCAGAAGAAAGATCGTCTGCCGATTTGATAACAATTTGTAATTTTCGCAAAAAATCGCATTTCAAACCCAAAAATGTCCTTACGTCGAAGGCATAGTAGCACCGATAGTGATATAAGTGTAGATTTTGTGTTTAATAAACGGAGAAAAATATATCGACCGCGAATTACCTATGAAATTTCAAATACTTTTGTTTTCAACGAAAAGTTTCGATTAAAACGTTCTAAAGCAGAGAAAATAATAAGTCAAATAGGACCTCGTATTGCAAATGAGTCTGAAAAAAACTTTTCACTGTCACCGACAAATTTCTGACAGCCTTACATTGGCTTGGAAATGGTGGACAGTACCACGGAATTGCAGACATGCACGGTATATGTATCTAAATCTACGGTATGCAGAACTGTCCATAGTGTTTGTTCTGCCATTGTTGAGACTTTCTTTGAAAATACTGTATGTTGGCCAGAAGAACACGAAAGCATTCGTGAACGGTTCTTTGATATTGCCGGTAAATATAATCTACCTAACAAATTATTTTTACTTACCACAGTATTTCGTCTTAAATTTTGCCACACGACATCTCTTAGGTATTTCCAATCTTTATCTATTAAAATACCATTAGATTTTATATTGCTGAAAATTTTTTGCCACTCGCTAACTTTAAGATTATGTGTTATGATATCGGAAAATTTTTCGAATAAAATATCTTTCTTATCACGTATTAAATCGGCGATAAAAATTTTATCTTGTTTATTCATTTTTGTTATGATGTGTCGAATGCTAACAAACTTGTACAGAAATAGTTGTTATTTACAACTTTGCAAATTAAACGGTGAAATGGCTTTTTCTGCTATTTGTAAATAACAAACACAATTTCCCTTAATCTTTTCTTTTTCCAACAAATTTGTTGGAATTATGTTTGTAGTTTGTGAAACAGAAAATCAGTTTACAAATTTGTAATTGTAGGTAACAATTACAAATTTGTGATTGTAATTGTAATTTGGTGAAATAGACCACTGGCAGCACTTTTCATGACAAGTACACGAACAAATTCTTACAGTTGCAGAAAATCGAACGCAAGACCCTCTACATGATAGTCCAACGCGGCAACCCCATAACCATGTAATACTACAAAGATGGACCAATTAACTTGAACTACTCGTATGCAAGTAGAAATAAAAAATTATATCACAATATTAGAAGAAATGTTCGTTCTTGTTGATTCTCATTCTTTGAAATTACTTTCACATTTTGTATAAAAAGGGACTTGATTTACTAGATTTTCCAATCTTTAGAAATAGTTGTAACTTTTTAAATTAAAATAGCAACAAATACAGTTAATCATTATTCAGAAAAATGGAACATTCAGAAAGGTTTATTGGTCTGATCACTCAAGATTATTTAATATTGAAGAGAAGTTAATTACGATTTCATTTGGCAATTTTTTGTTTAAATACTAAGTTATTTATCAAGTAAATAAAATATATTTGTTTCAATTACACTGACAAAAATATGCCTAGTACAATTTACTGAAATAAATAAATAAATGACACTACTTAAAAATTTGCTAACTTTAAAGTAGTTTACTAAATCATTCTTAATTTTTAACATTTTCTAACTAGTATCGTACTAAAGTAATTTTAATAAATAATAAAACAATGACAGTTCGCACTAAAAACTAAGTAAACAGACATTTTTGACGTTTGTAAATGTCAAAGTGTCCTGTAAGGTTAGCACGATATTAACAAAATAAAGTAGCTATTTGATGATTTTAAATTTTATAAAATGCTAGAGAAAGTATTGTCGTTTTAACCAAGTATCATACTAAGACAGTTTTAACATCTTAATAATTCAATTAAAATTTTTGCAACTTTCTTTAAGTTCGGGCTTAAATATGCTTAGTATTTGTGTATGAAAGAGAAATATTTTATTGAATAATATTTGTTCAAATATTGTTCTTCAAAATTTTAAACTTGCATTAATTTTTTAAGAACATGATTAAAATAATAAAAGTTAATAGGTATCTTGAATTTTTGGTATACACATAATTTTATTTTGCAATTTTGTAAAAATATATTTTGTATGTATATGTAAAACAATAAAATTAATATAATCGGTACAATCGATTAAAATTTCTAAAGAATCTAAATTCAATAAACATACAGTTTATCACTTATTACAAGTTTTATTTCACATACAATTAATAAGTACCTACCTACCTATCTGGCAGTGCTTAAAGCAATACAGTTTTTTGTTTTTGTGTCTATTATGAACTCTGCCAACCCTGTACTGCGTTCTTGATATTCTGGATGTCGACGTCATATACTCGCAAATTAGCGAAAACAATGTAAAGTCCATAATAATGTGACGAAGGTGGCCCGGTCTAATAGATAGCACCAGAAACCAGACATCAAGTGTATTTCTTGCATAGCTGGTTGTTTGCTTGTGTTGTGTTGGGCTACCAATTATGGACTTATTTCGATGTGCTATTTTGCTGTGCTGTGGCGGGAAAGTGGCGGGAATAGTGTGATCTTCAAACCAAATACAAAAACAAAGAAACGATCATTCGTTCGTTCATCGGCTTAATTTCTTTTCCGCGCCGTTTTACAGTTCACTTTGTGAGAGCTGATTCAGTCTCATTCTTCTCGCACACGAAAGTAGTTCCAAAAGCGGTCGTTTCGTCGGCGGTCTACACCGCACTTAAAACTAGTCATTCCATTGACCAGATCAGTTTCTCGATTTCCTTTTAGTTCTAGGTAGTTTTTGTTTTATTGTACCTAAAAGTACAAGAAAATAAAATTATTTTCATGCCTACAATGTTCTTAATAACCATCAGAGTGCACTAAATTGAAACAAAAAATAATTGCAAAATAAATACAAGAAAAATATTGTTTTAATCAAAGTGCGATATTGTCGTTATTGTAACTGATAAATGTCCTAATTTTCGTGAAGTGTTTTTGAAAGTCTTTATCTTCGAATACTGCAGGTGCAAGCTTCTAGAATTGTGATCCACTTCTTCGGTAGAAAACAAAGTGAGTTCAGTTTTTCTGCCTACACGTGTTTTTTTTTTTTGAATTAAGAAAGAAAAAATATATTTTCTTGATTTTATTTTGATTTTTTGAAACACATGTTTTTTAATTTATTACCTTCTAGGTATTTCATTCATGTGGTGAGAATTTAGTTTTTTTTTTTTTTGTGAGAATTGCAAACAAATAGAAATAAGTAATTTGTGCGAAGATTCTATTTTTAAACTGGCGGCACATCGCCAGAGTTCTTCTTTTAATCTGAACTTTTTTTTTGTTCCGATTTATTAAACCAAGAGTGCATTATTCGCTATGAACCTCCGTTTGTTTGTCTTGTATTTATGTAGATACGAGTATGTCTCCTTGCCGATTGTCGTTAAATATGGAAATTTATTTATTTTCCTTGTTTGTGGTGTAATAATTATTCTTATAGCGTTTCTTGGAAAAGAACTGCTAGATTCCAGCAGAAATTCTGTCGTAAATACCAACCAACCTTCCATTTAGTTTTTTACCTTAATTTTTTCAAAGATGGACTCTTGTACTTTCGTTGTTCGTGTCGTTGACTTCATTATTCAGTTGTAAGGTCAGTTCGGGATTGATTTATATCGAAGTGCCTACCTGCTGTTTCAAGTTGTGAATTTAAAATGCATTTAAGGAAATACCTACATCCGATTATTTATTTATGATTTATTTACAGGAAATGTACCTACCTAAAATGGAAAGATAGTGTCTCAAAGTTGAATCAAACAAATATTACATTTATCTACATAATGTACGTGACTGCGTAAAATTAATTTTATGTTTGTTGTTATGTGTTTCAAAATAGATTTCTATCGAATCTTTCGTAAGATTATAGTTCGGTGTTCTGAGCAAAATAGTTTGAGATATGAATGTATGAGCTGATGATCTTGTGGGTTTTGGAAGGAAAAACTATTTCACAATTTCTTATCGAAGATTTGTTTTGAAGAACAAAGAATTGTTAAGGGCTAGTGTGAAGTTCATAAATGTAATTGTCGGTTTGTGAACGATATTTTAACCTTTTGTGTGGATAACGACAGGCATTTGAAGTTTCCTTTGAATAGTCAATAAAATAAATAAATTAGACGCCATGAAGGCTCATAGAGAGCCTTAACGTAGTGAATTACAACTCTCAACCGTTCCTGTGTACAACAATTTTCTGCTGATTCCCAACGGCTAACGAGCAGCACTTCTCATTAGTCAATTCTTCGCAATAGTTAGTACACCCTTGAACAACTTGTTGGCAGCGGCTGAGAATAGTCAATTTCAATGAAAATGATTTAACATAAAAATACGTACCCAAGTTTTTTTTTTTAATTTATCATAAAGCATTTGCGTTAAATTTGTTCTCTATACTCGTATATTTTTTATTCTTTTTTTCTTCTAACGAAAATCAAAATAATTTGGATGTCAATTGTTGAAAATCTATTAAATCGTTTTAATGGTAAGTCGGGATAATAAATTCTACATATGCATGTATGTATAAGGGTTTATTGAAAATTAGACGAAATAATCAAATGGTATGGGCTTGATAGAAAAGTTTATTCAATTGCATCTGATTGATTAAAACAAACAAGGTTTCAAAAAATAAAATAGAAAGCCTTTCTGGATCGCACGTAGTTGCTCTTATAGTTCAAGTGGTTTTGAGGTTAAAAGACTTATACTTACTTATGTATACATATATTTGCAAAAGCATGCATTTTTTTAAATTTTAAATAACTTACAAAATTATTTGAGTTAAAAAATAATACGCTATGATTTCTCCAACAATGGAAAATATGCAAACATCTACAAGATGTACAAGAGCCAACTAACCCAGGAGCTCAAAGTTCATGACGATAGGCAACGACTTTTGTTCTCAGACTGGGCTTCTGAGCGTTTGGATAAGTACCACAATTTTCACCCAAACACTGGCTGACTAAAGGGATTTGGGAAGACTGCGACTCAAAGGCCCATTTTTGGCTAGCAAAATCTTAAAATTATATATTTTTTTTGTAGTTGAAATTTACTCCAAAAGATACAAAAATTGAGCAACATCCCAGTTATTATAATCAAAGATAACTAAGACCAGACTGTAATCGTATAAAGTATTGTTAGGTCTGACAAGACTGTCGTATTAACAATACAATAAGCTGGAAAATAGCCAACTACTTTATAATTCTATAATGTCAATTCACTCGTTTATCAGATCTTATTGCTTACTATATATGGTCAGATCAAGACAGTTTAAAATTTGGTGGGTGCAACAGCTCGGAGTAAACCAGGACCTAGTGACTTACAACTCTCAACCATTCCTGTGTGCTTGTTGCCAGGTGACCAACAATTTTTTGCCGATTCCGAACGGCTAATAAGCATCAGCACTTTCCATGACAAGATATACTCTTGGAGAATTTGTCAATTCGTCGCAAGAGACAGTACACCCCTGAAAAAACTTTCTTGCACCGTCTTCCGCAAGACAGTCGAACGCACTAACCATTATGCCAAGGGGTACTACTAGACAGTTGATACGAGTACATGTTAATTTACGAAAAATTGGTAATCCATGTAGAGATTTCATCAAAAATCTTGTTTCGTCACTTACACTTGGTACCGAAAAGTGTAAAGTTTATGCTGTTCATCTGGATGTCTTTGATCAGAAATCTACGTTGCGGTTTTTTTTTTTAATTTCTGTATGTTTTTTTCTTCTTTTTTCGTCTTATCAAATTTTATTTTATTTTAAAATTATTTATTCTGATAATCATGCAAATTATGTGATCGGACTATTGTCAGATAACTGAAAATTTTATTAAAAGATTACCCTCTGACAATGACATGACATATTTTTTACTGTCCAATATGAAAATACTGTTGAACTAGATATTTTGTTTCCTTCAAACTAGTGACAAGAAATTATGAAGTTCTTAGAAGAAATCTAGGCACTGGATTAGCTGGTAGCTTAAGAGTTCCTTCTAAATGAAAATTTACGTTTCTAACGTCAGTAATGCTAAGCCATGATAGTTGGTAGAAGCTTCTGAAAACACGACTCGGTTATTACCTAAAGTACAAATATTTTTAATCAAATAGTTAAAAATCTGTCAACTTATCGACCTAGAAAAGAAAAAACCGGTTACATTAGACTTTGATGATGTTCAATATGAAGAAATTATGTCTCTAAATAATGTTCTATGAAATAGATATAATTTAATTTTTTGAAGATCATACTATATTGCACTAAAAAATTTTTGATTAATAATTTTTGTATCCAATATATTTACATATGTAGATACATATTTGTTTGGCGTTTTACGAGAGAGCAGCCTGAACTTCAAAATAAGTTAATCCGCCACTGATATTAAGATTAATTTAATTTTTTCATTCCATTTTTTTTTTCATCCAAAACTTGGAATATAGTAAATATCTTGATAAATATCTGGTAACAAAACATATTCATTAAACGATAAGAAATAAAATTTTATATTTTTGTTCAATCCAATACCTTATCTTTATCAAAATAACTATACCATTTAAAGGGATAGATTGCTTACATTGTCAGACCATGCTTTTGAGTATGTTTTTTTTTTGTTTGTATAAGTACTTTCAGAGTGGTTACGTTCCGTTGCGACCACACCCGTCAAAACCTCGTAACTTTGTGTAAATAAATATACTTAAAATAAACATGAACAGAAATATGCAATACATTTTTACATAAACTGGGTATAAAATTATAAATTAACCAGACAGGTTAAGTTATAATTAGCGATAAGAATATTTGAATAGACCATTTTCGCTTTGAGTTCAACTAATTAAAAACGTGTATGATTGTTATTTAATTATTTTTCATTTACAAAATGTATTTTTTGCTGAACTCATTTCAATCTGAGAACAAGAACATTTTTGTATACCTATTCCTACTAGCTTCAAAGCTTAGGACAACAAAAAATACATGATTTTATGAACTTTTTATTGAAGTTGTTATTTGTTTTCCTAATGAAATAGTTTAATATTCCTAATATAAATACTTATTTAGTCTAGAATAGCTTTTGTGGAAAAGTACCTAATATTAAATCGGTCAAGCCATTGAAAAACAGGCAATTAAAAAATATGATAATTTTCCCAAAAAAGAACTTCAAAAATCATTTTTTGTAAATAACACATTATCAATTTGTGAATTAAACGAAGGCTTAAGCTCCAAAAAGACTATATTTTTGCAAACCTGGGTTCACCAATACTTTCCAACAATTTATCTTTGATCATTCAATTGGACCAAGCTTAAATTAGTAAAGAGAAAGTTATTCTTTTGAAAATTTGAAAAGTTTAAAATGTTCACTCTTTGCAAAAGTCATTTCACCAAATATAAATTGGGAAGTGATAAGTATATTTTTCAAATTGCACAATTTTGTATGTTTGATTTAATTGCTGCATTTCGTTTCACCAACCAAACTAGCTCCGCTCTTTCTGTGCGAATACATACTTTGCCATTTTTCTAATATGTATTAATTGCAATATTTTCTTTTGAATTCTTTAAAATCTAAGAATGTAAAATGGAAAAAGTGAACTCTTCGTAGCAAATTATTTTGAAGTGTTGCTTCATGAAAAGTAAAAGGTGATTGGTAAAATAGAACACAGTTATACTCCAAAAACATTTTTCTAACTTTAAAATATTAAATTTTTATTTTAAAAATATTATCTTATATTTACATAACATTCATTTTTCCTTTGAATATTTCTTAGTTGGAATTACTCATACGCATATACATATGTTATGTACATTAAGAGGTAAGCGTTACTATATCTATGTAGATCAAGGCAAAAACAATAAAACAAACCCTTAGTAAATTTTTCGTTATCAATAAAAACTTGCTGGAAAGTGATAATCTTATACATATTATTTTTACTTCAGAGAAGTTCCTGAACTTGAAATGTGACCCAACAGCTTTTACATCAGTGCAAATTTACTCTATTATTTTTGAAATTTAATATTTTTAAATGACGTTAATCAAAATAAAAATAAACAACCCCATCTCCTCGTCTAGATGTAAATTCTCCAACGAAATATATCCATATAACCACGTGCGAAAGATATCAAGTTACAAGAACACAAGCCCTGCTTATAAGGTAAGATTTAAGAGCGCGCCGCAAGTGTCACATATTGTAATGAGGAAATATAGTTTGTTATTTTTCTTAATGCATAGAAATAATAAAACAGAACTTTGTTTACTGTTAATTAGTTTAACGGAAAAATAAATGAACTTCGAAGCTGTATGTGCAGTTATAAACTTTAATGCAAACAAAAAATTTCCATAATCAAAATTGCTTACCAGCGTTCGAGTATATTAATGTACAAGTGTTTTAAATACTTACAAGTTTTTTTTTTTTTAATTTATTTTCTAAGCTACAAAACTAAATTTTTGTTTTAAGATATAACATTTTTTTTAAAGAAATGCAAAAATGAATTCACATGAATATATTTTAAGCAAAGAAATGATTGTTCTTGTTGATTCTCATATTTACAAAGAACTTGTGTCATAATAATTATGGTACATCAAATTCAAACTTACTTTGCATATTCGTATATTCGATAAATAAATTTAAACATATGATAAGCAAATATCAACGAAATGTGAAATCTAAATGATTTTTAAAAAGCAAAGAAACTTACTTAATATTTGAAGAATTGCACCTTAAGTTAGGTTAGGCTGAAGTGGCTGTAGGCAGGTACTCGACACAATTATTCCGAATATTGAGCTGTTGTAAAACCACATGGATCTAGTAACAAGTCTTTAAGCCATTTTGAGGGGCTCATAAAAAATGTAAAACAAATTATTTAAGTATTTATCAGATAATTCGGATCTTCATCAATACAGTCTGGAAAAATCAAAAATCAAGTTTCTTCAGGTGTCTGCATATTAGATATTGCCAACCAGCAAAAGTACGCGTTGAACTCCAGCGACATCTCAATGAGATATGATCGATATTTTAGGACTTTTTTTTTACGAATCTATCTATTTATTTATATTTATTTATTTATTTATTTCATCTACCGAGTAAATTAACTCTAACAGATTACAAAAAAAAAAGTTCTTAAATCTAAGTTCTATATAAATATAATATTTACAGAGTATAATTTAATTTGTGTGCATTGTAATAATTTAATTATTTACTTTTAATTTAATACAAATATATCATTCAATTTAGCTTTAAATTTTGTTCTATCATCATACAAATCTAAGTCTGAGCAATTCAAATTATAAAGATGAATACATTTTGTAATGGGTTCATTCTCCCCATATTTAAATACATGTAGAGGAGCATACAAAAAATTTCGCTGGCGAATTACTCTTTCTGGAGCATAAATTTGAAATTTTTCCAAAAGGTTAGGACACTTAATACGGTACGAGAAAACATCGTGAACAAACATAATACAACTAACATTTCGTCTAGTTGCCAACGAATCCAAACCAATTAATGCGCACCTAGTCGAGTAAACGGGCATTTCAATTAAGTTCCAATTAAGTTGTTTAACAACAAATCTAGTAAAAGACTTTTGAATGCGTTCCAATCTCATTTTATAAGTTACAAAAACAGGACACCAAATAATAGAACAATACTCAAGTAACGGGCGCACCAGAGACACGTACACAGATTTTATAGCGTAAGGATTTGAAAATTCCTTACAATTTCGTTTGAGAAATCCAAGCATTGAATTCGCTTTTGCGACAATGTAGTCTATATGAAACGAAAAAGTCAGTTTATTGTCAAATACCACTCCAAGATCTTTGACTATATTTTCAACATTTAAGACATAGTTTGAAATTTTATATTCATGTACAAGAGGATTTCTGTTTCGATAAACAGAGAAAGAGTGACATTTACTAACATTTAAACAAATATTGCTGCGATTACACCATTTAACTACTTCATTCAAGTCTTTTTGAAGTAAATAGCAATCTTGAACATTTTTAACACGTAGGAATATCTTTAAATCATCGGCATACATTAAACAATAAGCATTTTTTAACAACAATGGAATTTCATTTATAAAGATAATAAACAACAACGGGCCCAAATGACTTCCTTGGGGGACACCAGATGAAACCTCAATTGTTCTAGAATATACATTTTCCAATTTAACAATTTGTTTACGACTATTTAAATAATTAGAAATCCATTTTAATAAAATAGAGTGGATTCCAAAAGAACGTAGTCTATTTATTAAAATGGCATGTGAAACTGTGTCAAACGCTTTAACAAAATCGGTGAAGACTACATCTACTTGACCACCTGCTTCTAGGGAATCAGAAAGATATTTCGTAAATAAAACCAAATTAGTTGCTGTCGACCTGCCTGACACAAAACCATGCTGATACGGAGATATATGTTCTTTAACATTAAAATACAACTTTTTAGTAACTATGTGTTCAAATAGCTTCGGAATAGCCGAAATCTTAGATATCCCTCTATAATTTTCAATTTGTTGTCTAGGACCTGCTTTGAAAATGGGTGTAATAAAAGAAATTTTCCATTCCTCCAAAAATATGCCTGTAGCCAATGACAAATTGAAAATCTAGAGATTTGATAGCTGCTTCGTTGTCTAGGAATTGTTCATATTACATTTCTTTAAATCCAAGATAAAACTTATTTGATCGCTAAGAGTTCCACCACAGTTTGTTTTTTTTTCGATTAGTTGTTTCTGACCCATCAGAATAAATATGAACAGATTCATCTTTCAAGAATGTCTCATCCTCCCTAGTCGATCTGAATCGGATAAAGACTTGACAGTTTTTGTTACAATGTTGTTGGGGATGGTTTTTTTCAATGCAACTTGACAGCGATAAATCGCTATATCTAAAAAAAAGTCTACCATATTGATATTGATACATCATAGGTTAGAATCGGTCTTTTTACCGAAGTTTATAGCCATTGAGTAATTCGGTAAGGGTCTCTAAGGCCTTTTTGAATCTCAAAATAACAAGCAGATATTTTACTTCTTTCTGAGGTAAACCTTTAATAAAAGATGGGTCTTTGTGCGGAATTATAAATTTCCTAAAGAAGAGGACAGTTTGTTTAAGGGCTTACACATGGAGCCTATACCGATTTGCCAAGCCCCAGTGAATTAAGAACGAAGATATGGTTGCAACAGTTTTTTTTGTATCATATCTGCTTGGACTCAAAAAAAAGAGAGTCCTTAAGTAAAAACATTCAGAAATAATTGAAAGTTGATTTTTGACGTCAAAGACAGATTTATAGGTTTCTGATCACTTATTAGATTGATTGAAAAAAGAAAATGCTGTAGGGGACCTGAGTTCAATCAACCATGATGAAGACTGTATGTACGTACATGTGATAAACTATAATCAAATCATATTGAAAAAAAGATAAACTTATAAATACCAATGCTGGGTCTTCTTTAAACAGAGATCTTTAAAGAAAATCTCGAAGTGTACCTCCTATTTCATTCTATAACTCTTGGTGATGACATTATTAGTTATACATATATATTTTATTATTAATACTTAAAATAAATATTATTACCAAAAGTGGGGAAAACTTCCAAAGTACTAAAAAAATATTTTTTCATCCGATTGTTTCTTTATAAAATAGATTGATTGTTGTAAAATTTTGCAATGAAATATTTCTTATATCATATAGAAGTAAATTTGTACAAAATTTTGGAAAAATAATCCAGCCATTAATTAAATATTCTGGAATAATCCAAAAATAGAAAATTTTGTGATAAAAACGTCAAAATCCTATAAACTTTCGTTATGTGCATCTTTCGTCAAAAACCAAAAAAGACGTTTCATAGAAATAATTTAGGAAGTCACAGGTATAAAGTTTGATCAAAATCGTTGAATGTGTTTTCGAGAAAATTTAAAGAAAAAAATTGTTGTAAGGCAGCTACCCTTTCAAGATTAGCTAATATATGCACCGACTACGCGACGTTCTGTTACACTGGTATACTGGTACGCACATTTAACATAACCTTGAAAATGATGACTAATAATAAATAACTTCAAGCTAGTTTCCTGGTAAATGCAAAAATTAGTACGTCATACAATTTCATATTCGTAGCTCAGCTGTTAATGATTGTTAAAATACCGATTGTAAATAGATACTTTTAAAGAAGAATAAAAATGAAATTACTTTTTTCGAATCCAAAGTTAGCGTTAAAGACTTTTAAATTAAAATAACTACATACTTCTTGGCAAAATAGTTAGTGCCCTGAACTTTCATGAAAAGGGTTTTTGTCTTCTCAGCTGTCGCAAAATAGAGGCTTACTACCTCTTGCGAGGAACTGAAAATTCTTCAAAGAGTATCTATCTACTAGCATGAAAAAGGCTGCTCATTAGCCATTTGGAATTGGTAGAAAATTGAAGATCCTCTCCATTCCTGATAAACCGTATATACACGGTAATGTTTGAGAGTTGTAATTCCTAGGTTTATGCTCTCTACGAACCGTAATGACCGCAAATTAATGTATTTATTCTTTTAATTCAAAATAAGAAAAACTTAGCTCGTACTTCGTTATAATGAAGCCCAATTTCTCCATCATCGTAATATTATATTTGATTGAATTATAGACCTTTTTAAACGACATTAAAGCAGTTGAGAACATTGAAGACCAACAATAAATAAACATTCCCTTTGATTCTTCATCTGCTTACTAAACAACTACATACTACATATATCCAATAATGTTGCTGAATTTTTTGGTACGGCTTTTTCGTGTGAAAATACTGAGGTATAGATCCTTGTAATTTCAACTACATGAATGGTTGTGCTCAGACCCTTTTACCATCCATTAATATTGATATCAATTCAGTGATCAATAAGATGAAACTCCTAAGTCCTAAAAGACGATTCCTGATGATATTCCTTCTGTTGTGTTAAAAAACGCATTGAACACTTAGCCCAGCCTTTCACTTCCAACTGTCTGTTACAATTTGAGCCTTTCTTAAGCTTTGGAAAGATTTTTTCATAATACCTGTTCACAAAAAGGCACCAAAATTTGGTAACTACAGACTTATTGCAAAAATATTATCTATGATACCCTTTTCATTCAACACGGTTTTCTTAAGGGCAGGTCTACAACCACTAACCTTACAGAGTTTGTGTCTACTTCAATGTGAGCTCTTGAAGAAGGTAAAGAAGTCGATGCCATCGATACCGACTTTAATAAAGTCTTTGACAATTCTCGTATATCCCATTAAAGCTTAAAAATCTCGGCTTTCCACATCTGGTAAATTTATGGATTCATTTTTATTTAGTTAATCACCAATATAGGGTTATATTCAGATCATGTTTATCTACACGAATCAGTGCAACCTCTGCTGTCCCTCAAGGTAGCTATCTAGGTCCACTTATTTTTGTTTTGACTACAAATGACGTTGAAATTATTTTTCCTGATTCCGATCTGCTAAAATCTACGCTGATGATATAAGAATATACATATAAACTAATTACATGTATCGAAGGTGCCCAATTATTTCAAACTGAACTTAAATTGAGTCCTTATTTTGACCTTGAGTGAGATAGTGTTCTATTCTGGGGTTTTCTATTTCACGCCGCTTGCTTCTAATAGCTTATCAGTTAATAAAATAAATTATGAATAAGTTATCACGAGAAAATAAATTAGTTTATTATTTTATTTTATAACTGAATGTCATGAATTAAAAAATGTATTATTAAAAATAAAAATGTATCAATACTCATAAAACAGCTATAAAATGAAACTTAAAAAATGTACAGCAACCGTAGTTGCTGTAGAAGTCTTCATATTTTTTATCTAAGATGTCAAAACTAATCAGTCAAATAAATATGTATGGATGTAAACATTTGCGACATATTTGCTTTTGTAGGCATATAATTTGCTAAGCGTGAATTTTGGCTTAAATAACTCATAACTAACGCAATTTGAAGTTTCATTTGCACAAACAATTTTATAACCATACAAGTCAACCTAAATACTTAACAAACTTTTTCGAATAATAATTGCCCAATGCTAGATGATAATTCACAATATAAATATTTAAATAGTTATTAAACACACGCATTTGCCAAAATATGCGATCATTTTTACTGATTATATTTTTTTATGTTTCGCTGAATCAAAAAAAAAAAGAAGATAGAATGATAAATTGGCTATTTCTATACGAGATTTGCCAAAACGTAGCAGAAATTAATTCTAACTTTTAGATAAACTATATATTACTGTAAGTCCCCGAACTGGTCAATAACCTAGAATAGAAAGGCAGAACTTAGATTAGAGCATTCATCAGAGACATTGAAAATCTTGAAAAATTCGTTGTGTTCCAATTCCATTTCAGATTTTTACGATGCATATTAAGTAGATGGTAAATATTAAGCATTTATTTCAGAGTAGCCATACGTACTTGTATGCTGAACTCCAATATTAGTATTGCCGTCGAAAAAGTTACTATGTACAATGTTTTTTGGAGATAAAACACTATGTTTTACTTTTTCCATCAAATATTCTTTTGGAGAAATTTATTTCCACTTAAAAAATTATAAGAGAACTAGGGAAGATGAATTTGAGGTGTGAAATTAAATATCATTCATATCAATTACACAGATGTCATTAAACAAAACAAATATGATTCCTTTGAAGTAAGAGCATACGAAATGTCTCTTTAATCAAAACCCGATTTGAATACAAAATGAGTAATCATTCTAGATAATGCTTATATGCAAGCATTATGTAATGTTTTAAATTATTGATTTTTTTTATTAAATTTAAATCGTGATTTCTTCCACATTATCGACATTAAATCTGATTTTCTAAATGCCGCTAACTAAATAATAATATATATGTAGTAGTACAAAAGTTCAAACTTCCATTCGGCAAACTTTGTAACTCATGACAATATCATAATTATCACTTTTCTCTACGCATGTGAATTGTGCAAATTCCTCTGAGTAATTTATTCACTTTTGAAAGAGTTGTCACATTCGGTGTCGCCTGACTGTGATGGATTAAGTCTATATGAATACTAATTTAGCAGATAAAATTAAATGACAGAATAAATATTTAATATCATACATTATTATTATTATCACGGATTACAAATTATCATTTAGATTTTATATTTGAAAAGTGCTTATGAGCAAGAATTTAACCAGAAGTTTTATTATTATGAGAACAGCGGAAGAATCTTTAGATAAATTAATAGCTTTGTATAAAAGAAGCCTCAAATTATTTATTACTTATTGATTTTAAGATTTGAGCTTAATTTGGATAGGAAGCAGGTTTGTATTGTTATTTGAACAGTTGGATAAGAAGATAGTTTGAATGGTTTCTGACGTGAAATCCGAAAATCTCATGTTACTATTAGAATAAATGTGTCTCCTTGAGTACACAATATTTAGATTTAAGGTCACATTACAGTCACTCAGATTCAGATTGTACCAGCATATATAAAGAACTTTGAATGTAAATATATGTCAAGAATGTAGTTTATAAGCAACAAAAAGAGAATAGAGCCGATGTGGCTACCCTGTGGTACACCCGAGGTATCATAAACCGGCGAAGAAAGATTATTATATATACTAGCGTACTGAATTCGGTTATTAAAAAATGATTTCATCGATTCTAAAAAGTTATAGTGAAAACTCACTTTGTTTATCATCAGCATCATTAATGATTAACTCAGTCAAATGCCTTTGAAAAGTCTGTTCAACACTAAATCATTGAAAATAGTAAGGTTAGTAGCAATAGATTTGCCATGTTGGTAGGGAGAAATTAAATCATTTAGTGAAGTGAATACCAAACAATTTTATTGGATTTGTTATTATTTTATTAAACTCTCCCAATTCCTGAATATGTAAAAAAATGTTCATTAACTCGGAATACAAAGTCTTCTTACAACTTTGGACTCCTTGACAAATAGAATAGAACATGAACATTAAAAATAACAAGAAAACCAAGGAGAACATTAATGAAGATGGAGAAAGGAAGAGGTCCCATAACAGAACCTTCCGGTACACCTGTGTTTTCAATATATAGGGTAGAAGTACCATATTTGGTTATGACACAGAGTGAATTGTTTCTTTAATAGTTGGGAATTAGTTCAAGGTGAGAGAGATACAATTGAAAATTTGTTTTTGATTTTCAACATAAGTGTTCATAAGTTATCAATACAAGTAAAAATTTTTCAAAGATCAATTTTTTCCAAAATTCAATTTATCGAAAACGGATGAATGTTTTTTTTTTTTTTTAAGTTTGTCTTGAAATAATTTGAATTGGCCTGAACTTTTTTGAGAAAAATGTCCAACTACCGTTGTGCGAAATAACAAGGTTCTAAAATGTCTGTAAGTAATCCATCGTTTTCATGATCTATCAAGGAGTCAGTGAGTGAAATCGGCATAGAGATTTTTGAAGTCATGTATCTCAAAAACCATTAATGCTAAAGAGTTGGACTTTGGTGAGGCGCCCGCCTGTGTTTGATCAGCTCAGCAAATACTGCGAGGTTTCCGACGTTATTGTATTGAAGTTAAAAGGGGCTCAAAAATTGTCAGAATTTGTTCCTGTAAAAAAGTGTAGTGCTGCGAACTTGGCTTGGCAATACTATGCCCTTTGATTTGTTCCATAAAACTAAGTTAAGTTATTTTCGAAGAATGAAGTAAGTACATATTTTATAAGTAATGTCGATTTGTTAGATAAATTCTTGTCGCATTTATTTTTATTTATTTATAGTTGTCATCGCGGTGAAAAACAATATAATGCAAATTAAAAGTAAATTGAATGGTGTTTGATCGCTGCCGATCTTTTCTTATCAATTTGAAACAGTTTTAAGTTCATACAAACTAGTCTAAATAAGCAAATTTCTAGTGTATATTTGATCTTAGGACTTTAGCATCAAATTGCCTCATAAACATTCGATTCATTATCTATATAATGAGACAAAATAAATTCCATTTGATAAGCAAGTAGTGTTTGATTGAAAATTATTTAATTTTTCCATGCTTACGTATAGGCATCAAATATTTGTATTGTTTTTTGAAACAAAACCTTGCCACCTTTTTGGTGGTTTTTAATTCTCTGAATTCAAAGAAGACTTCAATTAAGTCAGATTTTCGAGGTATTTTATAAAAAAGTTAAGAGAAAAAAAAAAGTAAAGAAAGAATTTAGGTATCTAAGAGGAGGTATACAAATATTTCCATATGTAAATACTCCTTAAAATCGTTATTTGATTTCGTTTTCGAGTTTTACATAAGTTAAGGTAAAGTTTAACAGTTGGCTAACATTTTTAAGAAGTATATACAGAAGGGATTGGTAAGATTTAAAATTAATCTTGAAGAGAAAAATTTGTATGCTTTTAGCATGTCTGAAATAAAATTCTAACGCAGAGCTTTAAAGACCTCTGGTAAAGTATAGTCTGTTTTCGAAAATAAAAATAATTAACTTCCTTTCAGACTTGTGTTTTTTTGGTAGATACTAGATAATAAGTTAAGTATTATATCAGTCGAATGAAAACTGCGATTTCGTTTCGTCACTAAGATATACAGTTCAAAATTGACCGATTCTGATATAAAAAAGCGAAGGTTGCCTAAAGGTACTAAACCGACATTTCAATTTGAAAAATTTTTGAAATTTCAGGTGAACATTACTGAAGCGAATGGAAAAAGTGACTTTTCTTTTTAAAGAACTCAGTATATCACCTCTCTCTTTCTACTTATCGTCTAACACTTGGCGTCCCCGAAAAGCAGGACTAATATTTACTCCGAAGGAGATGAACTCCTTCCCCTCAATTCCTGGTAACACGCACGCAAAAATGTTGTCATTGACTTCAATATCAAAAAGCTTGGCCTGATCTTCAATCACCGTGCCGTATAAAATTTACCAGAATTCTGTAAAACCACTGATGATTTTAATGATCATTCGTTTACCTGAAAAGTTGGACAGTTTTGTTTAAACACCCCATCAACTCCAGAAAGAGATTGAAAAAGTTACATGATAGCGCATTTCCTTTCCGAAGCCCTGTGCATGTTTCGAATAGTTGCTCATTTTACTTTGTATTTCACGCGATACAGCTGGATCCGTTTTTCATGGATCCCGATTGCCGAGTTAAATCATCACACCATACAGAGCTTTGGACGATCAATGCTATCGTATGCTTCTGCTTGTTCCAGGATTTCATTCAATGTAAAGATTTAGTTTATGGACCATCTGTAGGGTCTGAATTTACATTGGTACTTGCCGAATTTAAGACGTCTTGCAGGTTAAAGACGCTCACACAGAACTTAAGATATCATCTTATACTCGTTTTTTTTGGCAAATTATGTATGTGGTTTTGATAACCCCGTAATCGTTTATTCTTCCTTCATACATTTTGCCAAAACATCGGTTCCGTATTTGAAAAAGGATCTTTTTCTCCTCTTTTTCTCAATACTCTTGTCTCACTGCTTTTGTTTTATGCCGAACCATATACGCATCAGGGATGGAAAATGAAATTTTTCAATTGTACTGAAATCTGGAATAAGATTGTACTGAAATGATGTCAATTGTACCGAAAACGAATTTTGTATGAACAAAAAAAAATCAATAATTCAACAATATAAAAGTTTTCCAAAGTATTTAATTTAAAAAAAATCAAAGCAGAAATGATCAGCTTGTCTTCTTATAAAAAATATAAATAAATATAAATAGCTCCACAGAAAAAAATACTGGCGAAAAATTTTAGTTGAATTATAACGATGTTAAAGTTGTTTTAGTATGAAACTAAAGTTAAAATGACGATTTTGCAAATTTTAATAATATGGCGTCATACATTCTCTACCCTTTTATTAAAGTTATAACAACCCAATACCTATTTTATTTTTTTTAGTATCATGCTATTTGCAAAAGCCACAAAACGTCTGTTTACTTAGTTTTTTGCAAGAGCTGTCATTTTTTTAAGGTATGTTCAAAAGCAATTTATTAAGAAAATTGTTTAAAATTAAGAATGAGTTACTACTTTAAAGTTAGCAAATTGTTAAGCAGTATCATATATAATACTTTATAATATGCTGTTTAAAATTTTGCGCCACTATCTTCATTTTAAAGTGCATAACTATTGTATTGTAATGACGAAACTAAATCTTTTACTTGTCCATTTTTGCCGCACCAGCTTATACAAAAAAAAAATGAAATATAAAACTAAAATTCACAAATTCAATATCTTAAAAATGCACAGCCGAAAAACCGCAATCACATCCACAAGTTTACAGTTTAGTGTTTAGAAAGCAAAACGATGCGATGTCTGAAAAAAAGCTGATCAAAAAAGGGCCAGAAAAGCAAGACGCCATCAAGAAGTGAAAAGAAAACTGTAATTAAGAGTTATAAGGGCTTACAGCTGAGAATTATTGTTCTGGTATGAAAATGAATGCATTCAGGCCAGGATGATGTATTCAATTCAACTTTCAATTTCCTTTTATGTGCTTTTGTTTGTTTTTTTTTTGGGAAATACATAAAATTAGAAATTTTGAAAATGTACTGAATTGAGACAAATTGTACTTTTGTACTTGTACAAACTCAATTGTATCGAATTCGGTACAATTGTACCGAATTTTCCATCCCTGATACGCATGCGCATCTTCTTTCACTTTTTACTTGCGATATAGGTACTATAGGGCAAGTTCTGCATTTGGAAAAAAAATCGAACTCGAGATTTTGATCAAAGTTGACATTACGATGATAGCGAAGACGAAAAAAGTGGGTCCGACAATTCCGTCTGTCTGTCTGTATGTCTGTATGTCTGTATGTCTGTATGTCTGTATGTCTGTATGTCTGTACCTCGAACTACAGCCTAAACTACCGGAGGTATTTTCTTCAAACTCGGTAGTTAAGGGTCTTTGGTGATTCCCTAGAGGAGAAATTGAAATTTTTTTTTTAGCTCCAAAACTAAGGGTACCCCCCATACACCCGTAATGCAAAATCTTATTTATCTCGAAAACGGCTCTAACGATTTTGATAAAAAAAATTGGGTGTGATATTATGGACATGGACTATATTTTGGTGAAAACAAAATTTGGGGGGAAATGTTATTAGGGGTACCTGTCATAGAACGGTTTTTTTGATTTTCGAATTTCTCACCAACGGCTCTAACGATTTTAACCAAAATTTTTATGCAGAAGCTGCTTTGCATTTGAAAAAATATAAACTAAAATTTTTTTCGCAAAAATAGTTTTTGGATTTTTAAAAAAATAATACAATTTTTTTTTTTCAAAATTCAATATCTTGAAAACCGATACACGATTAAATTTTTAAATTACGTTTAAAAATGTATTTTATTAAATATTAACAATTTGCATATCAATTTTTTTTATAAAAATTTTGAGGAAAATTTAGTACACAAAAAACATGTTTCAGTGTGTCTGTATGTCTGTACCTCTCACTACAGCCTAAACCCCTGGACCTATTTCTTTCAATCTCGGTAGTTAAGGGTCTTCGGTGATTCCCTAGAGGAGAAATTGAAATTTTTTTTTTAGCTCCAAAACTAAGGGTACCCCCCATACACCCGTAATGCAAAATCTTATTTATCTCGAAAACGGCTCTAACGATTTTGATAAAATAAATTAGGTGTGATATTATGGACATTGACTATATTTTGGTGAAAAAAAAATTTGGGGGGAAATGTTATTAGGGGTACCTGTCATAGAACGGTTTTTTTGATTTTCGAATTTCTCACCAACGGCTTTAACGATTTTAACCAAAATTTTTATGCAGAAGCTGCTTTGCATTTGAAAAAATATAAACTAAATTTTTTTTCGAAAAAATAGTTTTTGGATTTTTAAAAAAATAATACAATTTTTTTTTTCAAAATTCAATATCTTGAAAACCGATACACGATTAAATTTTTAAATTACGTTTAAAAATGTATTTTATTAAATACTAACAATTTGCATATCAATTTTTTTTATAAAAATTTTGAGGAAAATTTAGTACACAAAAAACATGTTTCAGTGTGTCTGTATGTCTGTACCTTTCACTACAGCCTAAACCCCTGGACCTATTTCTTTCAATCTCGGTAGTTAAGGGTCTTCGGTGATTCCCTAGAGGAGAAATTGAAATTTTTTTTTAGCTCCAAAACTAAGGGTACCCCCCATACACCCGTAATGCAAAATCTTATTTATCTCGAAAACGGCTCTAACGATTTTGATAAAAAAAATTAGGTGTGATATTATGGACATGGACTACATTTTGGTCAAAAAAAATTTTGGGGCAAAATGTTATTAGGGGTACCTGCCATAGACCCGTTTTTTTGATTTTCGACTTTCTCATTAACGGCTCTAAAAATTTTAAACCAAAATTTTTAGCAGGAGTCCCCTTAAGTTTAAAATAATATTGTATACCAAAATATTCGAAAAAATATTGGGTTAAAAAAAAAAAAAAAAATTAAATCAATATCTTCAAAACCTATGAACGATTATTTTTTGAAATTATTTCCTAAAACCAATGTTATTAAATACTTAAAATTCGCATCATACATTTTTTTCTTGAAAAATTTTATGGAAATTTCTTATATAAAAAATTTATTTAATAAGAAAACGATTTTTTAAGGTTTATTTGCATAAATTCATACTTTTACGGAAACCAGACGGCAATTTTATGCATTTGAACATTATTATCTCATTAAATCCATGTTTTATATTTATAAAATGTATCTTAAATTCCAAAGTACTTTTACATAAGAGCAAGTTCGTGCGATCCAGTCGTGCATTTTATTTCAGTTGACATGGATCATCATTATAAACGGGTTTTTGTATAGGGTGATCGGCCGTCTACGGTGGTTTCGTACTATCGCGATACTCGTATTACTGATTCTTGGCAACTCCGGTAGGTGAATATATGGCAGAGCTCAGGTGCTCTCACGGTAGACTCTAAAAACTCCAGATATATTAAGGCCTCCAACGTCAAATTTCTTCTTCTGAGCAGTTCGCAATTTTTTTTTGTTCCGCATTCAATTTCTGAATTGTTGGCGATTACCCCCGACAAATCCGCCTCCGCGTCGCGTCGAACTCACGTTCCAGGTACATAGATATGTACACGTTATCAGGTCGTTATGTTTTGATGTTGCGGGTCTTGTTGTCATTTGAGGTTTATCATTATTCGAGGTTTCTAGTATCTCTTTCATAACCAAACTGTTATTACGTCGCTGTCAAATTGTAGAGAAGTTAATCCAAGAATTCATCTCCTATGACAGTAAAAAATGGCTGGATAATTTTATGCCAGTAAATTTATACAAAGATACATATAAAATCCATTACCATCTTTTTTTCAGTAACCTGGCTACTACTGAAAATTCTTACTGACCTCAGCTCTATCACAGTAGCTCACACAAGATTTTAAGCAAGTAGTTGGGCCCAGCTGGAACTGTAGACAACACAGCAGAATTTCTCCACTACCACCTTTTCGAAAGCACCTTGGTGTAAACTATAGTAGCAGGATAAGTAGATGACATAATTCTTCTAGATTTTGGGAGGATCTTTTGCAGAAACGAGTTCCCCAATTGGTTGTTCCCCGTGTCTTGATGTGCAACTTCTCCTTCAAGTACCTTCATAAGAAGATTGTGGGGGTCAGTCGATATAACCACTTCTTTCAATATTCAGTGGGCAAAAATTTCTCGTTAAATTCACATTGAGCACGATCGGAGCTTCATGCACTGTAAGCGAAATTGATCCAATTTGGGCACAAGAAAGTTTTCCAACATGTAACGAATTACGATAGCATTCACCAGTAATTTTTAAAGCATTGCCTATGGTATCCCCAAAGAAATATAGCCCAATTACAGTTATACAACTATTGTGTAATTTCCTATGGTGTATCAATCGATGGTTTTCAGTGCCCCAATAGCGGCTATTCTGTTTATTAGCAAATGATTTTTGTTCTTGAAAATGACTGTCGTCTATTTTAGTGAGTTGTAAAAATCGAGCACTCAAATCTTGCCAATGTTGATGTTCATTTCTATACTCCATAATGAATTGTTAACGAACTTTTTCTCCCCCTCTGATCTGGCCACAATTTATGAGGCTTATATACGTCCTAAACTAGAATACAATTCTCATATCTGGGCTGGTGCATCAAAAACATCTTTACAATTACTAGACAGAATCCAGAATAGAGCTTTGAGGCTGATAGGTGACAGAGTAATTTCCGAAACAATTGTTTCGTTGGAACATCGTCGAAACGTCTCTTGTCTATCACTGTTTTATCGTTATTTCTATAAACAATGTTCTATTGAAATAGCGAGTTGCATTCCCCCCCTAAAAAAATTTCACCGTAATACTCGTGCCGCAGGGAATGCTCATCAATATACCCTTGAGCCAAACTTTGGGCGCACAGTAAAGTACAGAGATTCTTTCTTTTGTCGTACGACTCGAATGTGGAATTTTTTAACCGACTCTGTTTTTCCTCCCCATTTCAATGTCCAGAAATTTAAGACGAATGTACATCGGTTTTTCCTACTCAATCCTCCAAATAACATTTAAAGGGTAGTCATAATCCCTTGAGTGTGCGTTAATTATAAAAAAAAATTCTCGATAAATTACAAAAACCCACTGACAAATTTCATTCACACAAAAATTTCAACCAAATAAAATCGACCTGGAACATTAAAAACGCACACCCGTATAAACACATAAATGGATACACATACCTTTATAAAATGATAAATCTAAAGATGTTAACAGGTTCTTTTTTAATAAAATAAAACGATTATGAATCTCGGTTTTAAATTGCCTTTAAAAAATTAATAGCAAAATCATGATTATGATAGAACCCCAATTAGAGATGATGGTAAAGCTATCACCTCTTATTGGCTCCTAAATCAGATATCGTAATGATAGACTTCAAAACCTTCTGAACGCAATATACCTAGTATTGATAGTTTCTTAACAAAAGGGGTACGATAACATTCTCGCAAGCCGCAAAGCCTTAAGTCTCCATCATTTACGAAAATAAAAACTTGAAACAAGAAAGAACTCAAAGTTCTACAGTAGAAGCAAGGTGGCATCACTCTTAAAAACCATCATATAGGTATGTATAATTCTATTTAAGTTCAACTAATATTTGGAGACACAACCCTTTTGAATCAATAAAAAAATACAATATTTAAATGTCACGCTTGTCAAATAATATTGATAGCTATTCCAACGGCTAAAATACACCAACTGAGAAATGTTTAACAAATTTCCAATGTGGCAAATGTCATTGACGTAGTATCTGTTCATTAAATATGTAGCGGAGGAAACAACACATATAAACGTTTTTATTTTGTTCTGTTCTGCAAATAATAAATAAAGGCACAATCATGTGTAAACGAAAGACTGATAATGTCAAGAAAAATGGGAATTTTGTGTCTGTTTCGATTATTATCATTATCACTAGTGCATAGTGATAGGCTTTTCAATTATCCGTCAATAAGTGTGTTTGTGTTAATTTGATGTAATTTGTTGTTTACACTATTAAAAAGATAAATAGTTTGTATTTACTTTGAACAGATCCGCTCTAAAGTTCGTTTTAAGTTCATTAGGGCTTTTACCACTCGATTTATTACAGAATTTAAAAAAACATTAAGTACCTGCATGCACGTTTTTATGTACGTTTATCCAGCTAATTTTTCATTTAGATCGTCAAACCTTGTGATCAAAATTTTGTCAAAATACTGATTAGCATCGACTTATCATATAATTATAAGAAGTTTAAACGTGTCGTCGTCGGCTCGTGATAGAGGTATTATAAGTGTCATTGTTTGTCTTATATTATTCTTCTTCTTTTGCAAAGAGGAGATAAAAGATCACATAAGAATTGTCAAAAATCTTCAAGATAAGAAGACAACAGAAAAACTCACGTCATCGGGTTTCCTTAAATATATATTTTTTTTTTCGTTCATTGTGAATGAATAAAAGTTAAGATAACTTCTTCAAAAGCGAAGTCAGATGTTTGGCATATCAACATCGAGATTCAGTTCGAAATTTGAATTGGTAAAAACCAGCTGGTGGTAGTTATTCTATCAGAAAGATATTCCGTGTAATCCGTTTCAGTAAGGGTGAGTAATATAGTGAAATTACTATACAAACATATCGAGGGGGCTTGTCTATTGTCGCGTGTCGTATTTACTCTGATTTAGCTCTTTATTTTTATTTATTTACCCATAAACAAATTAATTTATAAACAGAGTGTGTTGTCGTTTATCTTTTGTGTGATAGGAAATTATTTGGAAAAAAATAAATACAAATTATTATGCATAATGAGTGCTATGAATAGTTTATGCAGTCACAAGCTTTAAATGTTTTTTGTTTTTTAATTTGCAAACTTAAATAGTTCTTCTTTTTTTGTAATTATTCAAATTTCTAGCCAAAAGCGTAACAAAAACAAATCCTCAAAATCTTGCTTCAAACTGGAAATAATAAAGTAGTTATTCGGCAGAGGTTTTTTGCAAGCAAAAGTATGCTGATGAAATTACTTGAATTTAATTAAAATCAGTCAACTCTTAATATTCTAAATAAAATGCGCAGCTCTGTCTCATGAGACTTAGAATTTTGAAAGAAAAATGTTCAGAGGCTTAAAATTTATTTCTAAAATGACGAAAACAACTTGATTAGTTTGATTAGTAATTTCTTAAGCAAATTTGAATTTTCCACGAATAATCATTTTAAATCTTTGTAGAGTTTTGTTAAGCAATTGTTTACATAAGATTTTAAATATTGTGGAAATAAAAATCAAATTCAAAGTAAATCCTGGTTAGATTTTAATATAATAAATATTGAATTTATATGTAAAAATCTAAAAAATAGTTTTTGTTTCTAGTTTTTAATTTAGAGTTTTTAAAAACTTCTGCATACAAAAATTAATCTACATCCATTAAGAGGATAATGAGAAAGCCCAAAATCACAAAAAAAAAAAAAAAAAAAAAAAATGGTGTAGGTATTGTAAATAATTTCTCAATTTAAAATTGGCTTAATATATTAAATGACAGATCATATTAAGCGGTATAGAAAAATTTTTATCAAAATTATTAGAGGTGTTTTTGAGAACAATATGATCTTTCAAAATGTTTTTTTTTAATATTTGTATGGTAGGTAAGGTTGTTTCTGAATCAATGAATAATTTTCTTAAAATCTTTTAAACAGTTTTATGTTGTTGAGAGTTAAGTTTTTTTTTTAAATTAAAAAATAAGTTTTGGAAAATTTTAATACTTTAAGCTTTATTGATCAATTGTTATGTTTTTGAGAAAATCGAAAAAACTTGGTCTTAAGAGAGCTACCATTAATTTCTAACCATTTTTCGGAATTTTTTTTCAATCATTCGCTATGAATGAGTGAATAATTTTTGCGAACTTAATGTCTATTGTGACCCCGTCTAGAATTGAGTTTGATCGCTCTTACCTTAGTTCATCTTTCAAATTTGCTTCCTTGAGAAACCTAAGTTTTTGATGCACGGGTTCTTCCGGTGTTTCCTCGTGAACATTACAGAACCTGCAACTGTTGACCAAGCCAAGAATAATGACGTGTCTCTCAGTTTGCAGTGAACAGTGAGAAAACCTGTAATTAATTTCTGCTCCATTTTTCCTGAATATATTGTAAAATACGTCTCATCTTCAGATTTTAATCTTAAGATTTAAAATGCTTATTTTAACCCTTAGTAGGAATAAGCAACGTACAGTGAACTCCCTCATAGCGGATGGCTAAGACAAAGTAAACTTGTCCGTTTATTGGAAATGTCGATGTTTTAAAAATCAAAATCGACAACCTTTAAAATATTTGAAGAAATACATTAAGCGTATGCGTATTCATTAATATTCTCGAATATCAGTTCAAACGTGTTCCAGTGTATTTTCAAAAAATTAGTAGTTTTAAAATGTTAGAGACTGTAAGATCGCACGTATTCGTGGATTACTATCCAAGAAATTTTCTGTGGGCAGAAATATTAGTTTCATATGAGAGTATAAAAAAAGTCAAAACTCATCCTTAACCCTTAAAAATTTGATAAGAAGTAAGAAGTTTTAATTACAAAGTACTGGCTTCAATTCTGAAACTAGAAGGATTGAAAAACAGTGCTGAACTTACACTTGTGAGCTTAAAACAGAGCGACATTTTTTAAGATCAATAAAATTTCCATCGATGGCAGTGTTGTTATCTTAAGCTCAAGTTAAATTTCCTTGGAAAGGACGATAGATTCTTGAACAACATTTTATTTTTATTGAAAATACAACAACAGAAGATAAACTTTTTATGAAAAACCTGGACTATACATCTAACAAAGCTATTTCCCTTGTATAATTAATTACAGAACTACCACTTCACTTTCATATTGTATTTATACAAAAGGAAGTTTGACATTTCAGACTTTTTTGCCATTTTCGAAAACGTCACTTGCGTCGAAAATCTAACTGCAAGATGTTTAAAAACGCAAACTGGAAAAGTCAACTTTTCGAAAACCCAAAACAAAATTTGTATGTAAAAGCATTGTTTTCAGTTTGCTAAAGTCATATGGTCGATAAATGTCAAATGCGTTTGCAACAAAATTAACTGACGTTAATCAAAACATATTTTGAGCAAGCAAGACGATTGCGTATTTGACGATAGCAAAAAATGCGTTGATGTTGATTTTGTGTCTTAAAGCAACATCATCAAAATGACGGCCATTACTCTCAATAATATCACAGATAATTATATAATAATACGAGTATCTAGCAATCCGACTATTAAGTTTCTTAAGAAGTTAGAGCAAAGCATTGGTTCAACGGCAGAAATTTCACGGCAGATATTATCTGCTATGTCCCGGAGAGTTTTGTTAATAGTTGTAGGTACCTTTCCAGCTTCCCTTATCAACGATGCAATTGAGTAAAATAAAAAAATAAAACATTTCCTCTTTTTCTTATTTTGATTATACCAACTGTCATCTTCAGTCATGTCAGCGCTCTGAACTCATGAAAGGAAAACTCAACAAAAACTTGTCATTTTATTTCTTGGTTTCATATGACTTTTTAAAGATCATTTAAGAATAGCTTACCATCCTAGGCTGTTATATACACTTTCTATTCCAAGCTGACCTGTTTTAACTTCCACAGTTTAATACTTTCTCAGACATTAGCTTGATAATAGGTAACTAACCTCTTGTAACCAAAGTCTCTGACGATTTGCATAATGTCGCACTATGATTTTGGAAGATTTTTGAGAACTGAAAACTAAATTTAATGGTCCACTTAAAAACTTTTTCTGAGTTAATGCGGCTTTGACTTATTTGCCCCATTAACAAACTTTTATTTAACGCACAGTTAAACAAAGTATCTGCCCATTAAAAGTTCAAAATTAATTTCTAAGTATAATTTCTAAAATGTAATACAATAAATTATTATTGATGTTCCTAATTTATTAGCTAAAGGGTAGTTTAATTCAATGTCGAATATTTTTGTGATACGTTTGGTTAACCAAGAGTGAACAAAATTTATTTTCATTTTATTAATTAAAACTTAAGGTCAATTTATGTAATTGTAAAAATTTTAAATTAAATTATAGTCTAGTAAGAAATAGGCTTTTACATGGAAAAGGTTAGTTAGGCACTGAAATTTGGCATGAACATTCGTAATGGAACTCCTAACATACTGAAAGAATTTTTCACGTATCTTATGAATGACCAATATGTTCGTTAACAGGGGTCAAAGTTGGTAAAATGGATTTTTTGAAAATTTCTCAAAAGTCTCTGTTTTTACAGAAAAATTTGTTTTTGACGTGAACTGCAGATTATTAGTGCAATAAAACTAAAAAAAATATTTTAAATTAAGTAAACACTTACGAAATCACCTCTAATTTAGCGAATTGTTATATGTACTTATATTATCAGCTGTATTTCTCGCTAATGGAAATATGGTTCTGTTTCTAATTTTATAAACATTAAAATACATAAAATGGAATTTAATATTTTTTGAAATTTAACCTTATTTGTTTATTTAAATATTTTTGTTGATTTGAGCAGCGGTGCCTGGTTTTTATTTTTTTCCCTGAATATTGGTTAACTACTATGCGTTTGCTTTTGTTTTGGCTTCTAAGAAATAGAAAAAACCTATTTTTTCATTGGTATGTTTTTTTTTTTTAATTCCTTGAAACAAAAATATTTACTTATTCGTTATTAAAGTTACAATTTTAAACTTTGAGCAATCATTTGCGACCTAGAGTCAAGCATTCTAATTGGTTTATAATTTCATGTCGTCTGACAGTGACGGAGATTTAAATTTCATTACCGCATCTTCCTGTTTGATTTTAAACAACTCGAAGTTGATTTTTATGGATTGAAACTTTTAGCGGTTCTTGTGTTGTTTTTTAGAATGATGCATATTAAATCTTTGCAATAACAATCTGCTATAGAAAAAATATATTCTGTTACAGCTTTCCAGTATTAATTTGTAGAATTAATAAAACGCTGTGTCTGTGTGTCTTATTGAAAAATGGAGACCAAATGTCGAATTGATCATATCATTCAAATGAATATGTATCAACATTTTTGTAACTTATTTAAAGAGAGCCTTATTAGTGATTAAATGAAGGAACATCGTATTCCTATGTAATTTAAATAATCATATGAGATGATTTATGATATGTTTACTACTTTATTTGGTTCTTATCTTCCCTTCACAGCTGTTATTCAGTTTAAAATACAAATACTTAGATATTGAAAGTATTGCTTCAATTTATTACCTACCTATCTTATTTGTTTTTTTTTGTTTTTGTTTTTTTCATTACTTAGGCTGAAAACACACCGGATAAAGCAAAACGTTTTTTATTCGATAGTCAAAAAAACATTTTTTATTTGAACACACACCAAGTCAAACAGAATAAAACAAAAAAAACATTTTGTTTTTTTGTTTCGTTTGGTGTGCGTTGAAATGAAACAAAATACGAACTATCGTAAAAGCTTAACTCCGGCTGAAAGATTATAACTCTACGGCAAGTAAACACAAATAACAATTTTGTGTTTACAAAACAGACATTATGTGTTTATTTATAAGAAAAGAGAAATGCTTTTAATCTTGCCAATCTTCAAATGTCATAGTAGGAAGTAGCAATCCACAACTTATCAATAGTAAGTTTATTAGCATGTTCCTTATCTTTATAATTATAGATAGGTCTTCTTGGCTTAATAAAAAAAATGAACTTCTCTCCATCTACATATTTCATATTTATTTAAAATTTGCGCACAGAGTAAACGTAGAAGCAAATAAATCTGTAAATTGCAACGAAAGAATACAATAAAAACAACGGAGTCAAAATTCTGTTTTGCAGAAAACAATAGGTCAGCTATCGGCAACGAAACATGTTTTTCTGTTTTGCTTTTGTTTTTATGTTTTGTTTCATTTGGTGTGCGTTGCGCCATAAGAAAGTATGCAATTATCGTCAACGACCCTTGTTCGAAAAAGTTTTGTTGCATTCGGTGTGTGTTGCTCGTATACAATAGCATGTATTTTCGACAACCACCATCGAAACACTTCAAACAAAAAACATGTGTTTTGTTTCGTTTTCTTTGGTGTGTTCAGTCTCATAAGAAACAATGTTCTCTTGTTTCACGAAACAAAAAAACACGTTTTGCTTTATCCGGTGTGTTTTCAGCCTTAACGGTACCAATTGAAGACATCCTGGGAATTGTATACGAATTGTAAACAAGCCCTTTTTGGTATTAAATTTTAAATGTTAATGTTTTCATTCGTAAGTAAAATATTATAATAAATGTTAATTACACAATAAGCGTAAATAGATTGCAAAGCGAAGCAATAAGTTCCTTAAAGAATAATCACCGCGTGATTGCAATATATTGTGATTGATTTTTTTTACGATACATCTTTCGAGTTGTAATAAATCAGAAACGTTCCAAGAAATATCGCTTAAATATAACTTAAACGTTTCTCAATCTCAGATTGTAAAAAAAAAACATTAATAAATTTTCCTGTAACTGAAGTGATTGAAGTGGATAATAAATGTTTGTATTTATTTATAATGAAATCAACAAACAATTTTGCAATAAGCAAATAGATTCTTTTGATTGTTTTATGTTCTTAAATTTATAATCTGAAATCTTACAAGCAATAGCCCTTTAAACGTAATAAGAACATTTAAACAAAACCCATTTTGGTTTATTAAGGTTGGATTTATAGAAGAAATAGTATTTAAAAAAGAAGATTGGATTTTTATTACAAAGATGGGAACTTTCAAATAGTATATGACTCTTAAAAACGATTAAAATTGCAAATTCAAGCGAAACATAAACATTTTTTTTATATTTGTATTTAACTAGCTTGTTGTTAATATTTATATTTTTTTTTTCCAATCAGTGGGTCATTTAAATAGTCATTAAACTGTGTGAGAAATACAGTTACGACACACACTTTAGCAATCAGAATAAACAGCAGTTAGTTAAATAAAAATGAAATTCTTTAAAACATTTTGATACTTATTCAGAAGTCATCATTAATTTAATATTACAAAATTAACGACTTTAAAATTGCTTTTTTCTATAAAAATTTCAGGGAATTCGTTTTTATTTAACGATTAACTTAAGGAAATAGTGACGAACAATGTAAAATGACATTGAAAACTATTAATAACTTTGGGAATTTATCTGAAATACGCGAATATTAATAATTTGATTAGTTATTATAATATTATTTTTGAAAATAAGACTATTGAAAAATATATATTTGCTTGATTTTATTTATTAAAATAGGTTTTTAAAATTCGAAAATTATTTAAACTAGGTATCTGTTAACCGCCCAAATCGTTCAGCATCCCTCATGCCCTATGTGATGCGATATAAGAAATATCGTATAAACTTTTTCATGACATACCTAATAGACTTTTTGACCAATTTTTTTTTTAATATCCGTTCTCAGAAAATGTACGATCCGTTTTAAATACTACGTTTCTATTTAGACAAATGAGATAGTTTCTTTGAAAACCTTCAGCAAAGTTGAAAATTGAACCACACTTTAATAAAATAAAATTGAAGAAACCCTGATTTGAAATTTTGAATTCATAAGTCACGACTTTCACAAGAGGAACCAAGTTGTTGGAACATTTTTGATGATGTCTTATAATTTCATCTAAAATCTCTCTTGTGACTTTTTAATAATTTCAAAGTATCTTGGTTAAACGCACAATTTAAGAAACGTTAAAAAAAATCTTCAAATCGTTGACTGATTTTGTTCAATCCCCTTATTTCGTGTATTTCGTGTATTTCTGGTCTTAATAGTGATTGTTTATAGAAACTCGGTTTTCTTATGTAAAAGGGGTGTTAATATTCAAAACGGATTAAAACAATGGCTGCCTTCAGCGGGATTTTAAAATTTTTTCACTTTTAATTTGCTTGGGTGTTGATTTAGTTGATATTTGTTTGGCTTATATTTAATTTGGTCAGCTTAGAATTCGGGGTAGAAAGCAAAGTTTATTAAATGGTGTTAGAGGAAATTACTTACAAAAAGATAACAAGATAAGTATAAATAAGTGCTGAACTTATTTCTTTGAATATTCAGTACCAAAAAATGTTTGCCTAAAGTGACAGCGTTTTTCCTTTTATTGAGAGTTGGTTAATTTTGTTGATGTAAAACAACAAATTAAATAATGGTAATGCTACTAAATTATTTAATTTTTTTTTCAACAGTGTAACTAAAAGTATTAATTTAAAAATCTGAATGACAATAAACGCACTCATGACCCAAACACAACAGTCAGCTGTCAAAGTAATTTGAGAAATGTATCCAGCTGTCAAACAAAATTAGTAAATCTATTTTGTTATCTTTTTTCAACTTCTGTTGTAGTCTTATTATTAGACAGGGACAAGAACAGATTTTTCATTATGCAAAAATATACCAATCAAATGTTATGATAGGAATTGGTATAGATAGAAACAGTTGTAAGTGATCTTCTCCAGATGCCATTTAAAAAAAAAGAAACTCGTGTTGACCAATATCTCAAGAACGGCTCATCGTATACAAAGACTTGTTAGCTTCTTGTTACATAGAAAATAGTTATATTTTCCTTTTTATCTAAATATTTTTACTCTCTCAAAAGGCCAGTTATTGGTTTCGTGTCAAATAAAAACAGTTTCGATACTTTATTACTAAATCGAATATAAGGTTGGTGGAGGCGTCCCAAAAATTTGCCATGTTGTTTTTTGGTACGTTTTTCAGGTTCAGGTGTGCATTTAACTAGAACTTAAAACAGATGAACAGATTTAGTTCAAATATTACTTCGCATTTATATTATTCTAGAGTAATTCAAAGTTTTATTCAAACTCTTCTGGAGGGTTTTCCAAACCGAATGGGTGATTGATACAATGGAATAAAACAAACTGTGTATGAAATATCAAAAACATTTTGTGTTAAATTTGAAAGGCTTGTTAATAGCATTACGTGGGAAATATGACATCGTTAAAATGACTTCCACGGCTTTGCTCAGTGATTTTGATGAATATATCACATAGATTCAGGTGAATTTGAGCGATCACACGGGTTATGTTGAGTTTGAGGATGCCGGTCTTTTGCGGCTTGAGGAAACACCATAAGAAAAAGTTTGTCAAATCGCTCGATCTCGGTTTTCACCTAAACTTTTGGTGAGTTAATCACGATCGTGGAGAATGTCCATTGTTGCATCAGCTGTGTGGCACGTAGTCATTTCCTATTAAAACCACTTGTCTTTCACATCCATATAATCGAAATTGAATCAAAAGGGCTTTGCTAGTGATATCATTTTTAAAGAAATCCGGCTAATTTTTTGACGGTCATATTCACCTAAAAATGGACTAGTCAGCTTCCAACTGCTCCACATATTAAAGTTTTATCACTGAAAAACAAAATAAAATGCACGACTGAATCACACTTGCTCTTATGTAAAAGTACTTTGGAATTTAAGATACATTTTATAAATATAAAACATGGATTTAATCAGATAATAATTTTTAAATGCATAAAATTGCCGTCTGGTTTCCAGAAAAGTATGAATTTATGCAAATAAATTTTAAAAAATCGTTTTATTATTAAATACATTTTTTATATAAGAAATTTCTCTAAAATTTTTCAAGAAAAAAATGTGGGATGCGAATTTTAAGTATAAAATAATATTGATTTTAGGAAATAATTTCAAAAAATAATCGTTCATAGGTTTTGAAGATATTGATTTAATTTTTTTTTTTTTTTTTTCAAAAAAACCCAACAAATATTTTTTCGAATATTTTTATATACAATATTATTTTAAACTTAAGGGGACTCCTGCTGAAAATTTTGGGTTAAAATCCTTAGAGCCGTTAATGAGAAAGTCGAAAATCAAAAAAAACGGGTCTATGGCAGGTACCCCTAATAACATTTTGCCCAAAAATTTTTTTGACCGAAATGTAGTCCATGTCCATAATATCACACTTAATTTTTTTTATCAAAATCGTTAGAGCCGTTTTCGAGATAAATAAGATTTTGCATTACGGGTGTATGGGGGGTACCGTTAGTTTTGGAGCTAAAAAAAAAAATTTCAATTTCTCCTCTAGGGAATCACCGAAGACCCTTAACTACCGAGTTTGAAGAAAATACCTCCGGTAGTTAAGGCTGTAGTTCGAGATACAGACATACAGACATATAGACATACAGACATACAGACATACAGACAGACAGACGGAATTGTCGGACCCACTTTTTTCGTGTTCGCTATCATCGTAATGTCAACTTTGATCAAAATCTCGAGTTCGATTTTTTTTCCAAATGCAGAACTTGCCCTATAGTACCTATGTATATGGCAAGTAAAAAGGCTGAAAAATGAACTGCAGTGTAAACAACATTGTCGCCATGAACACGGAAATTTGCCCGTACCTATTGGAAATCTCTTGAGAAGGGTACCTTTACCTTTATATGTCATACAACTAATTAGTTTTTACTTAATTTTCTCGAAAGCGTCTTTTACAAATTTGATTAAACTTTATACATGCAATGCTGTAAGCAATTGGCATAACCCTTCATTTCAGGTTTTTTTTTTTCACCAAATTCATATAATGAAAATGATGTTTTATCGTTTTTTTTTTTCATATGCTTTCAGAGTAAAAGCGCCGAAAAACTTGACTAAAGTATAGAGTTAAGTGACCGAATCTGAAAAAAGGAAAACTTTTCACCTCTCTAACTCTCAAAATAAAAATCATAAAATAAAATATTTTGTGCAAAAAGGAAACATTACGAGTATTACATTTCTAAAGAAAGGAAACACCAAATTCGTTTGCTACCATCAGTTATTCTAAAAGATATTGGTAAAACAGGTTTTTTTTTTAGAACTTCTGTGCCAATCTAACGGGTGGTTTTTATATTAGGAAAAGTTTTGGATTCATTAACAAAATCGAACTCTAGATTTTAAACGATGAAAGAGAACAAAAATAAAGTCTATACACTTCCTGTCATTTCCTCTGAAGCGATTTTATTCAATCTTACGAATTAAAGTTACCAAATGATCCCCTAATAAGAAATATATTTTAGGCTTAGCTCTAAAATTAACGTTACCTAAGATACTAGATATCTGCTTTCTATTTTTTTTCAAAAAGATTTCTGACAAATTAGGTAAAATGATATAAAATTTCTGACCTGCATATATTCTGATTAGCAACATATATTAGAAACTGCCACTAACGTTAAAGACTATACAAAAATAAATTGTTTGTAACAATTGTTTTTAATATAACTATTTTTTTAATTCTTGTTTGCATAAATTCATATTAATTTATGAAAGGAGAGTGCATTTTAAGTTTAGAAGTTTTTTTTTAGCAATTTAAAGAATTATTTTCCTGCTTACGAGTAAATCCATGTTTTACAGATACAATTTTTGGAGTTCTAAAACTATGTATAAAAATCAAAAGATCCAGAAGTGCCCTTTATTTATAATGCTGATTGATAACCCACTCACCAATTACAATGAAAACATTTCATAAGTAAAATTCTACGAAGATAAAAACCTCAGCTGACTAGCTTAAACACAAAATCATGTAACAGATTAAAGTCCATTTGGAGAAACGAATTTTTAGTATTTAAATTCAATATTAGCACTTATGTGACAATTTTAGCATGGAAATAATTAGCAAATCAATATTTAAGTTGAGCTAAATGTCTTAATTTCGTCTCATCAAGTTAGTTTATTTTTGCTAGACAAAAAAAAAAAACAGACATGAAAGTTTGTTTTTAAATGGTTTTCCCATCATCTTTATCTAGCACATCATGCATTTGCTAGTATTCATATCTCGTTATTAAAAAGGGGCTATCTTTGTTATTACTAATTCATAAGTCATATCCACAACTTCGTGTACGTGAAAATATGAAAAAGTTTGTTCAATTATGTGAATTTTGTAGTTTTTTTAAAAGGATTTTGGGATTGTTCGTTTTTTGTTCGGGGTTAGCGCTTGACATTAATCGGGTTTTCTAAAGGTTCGTTCAGAAGCTTTTTGAACTTTTCCAAAATGACAATTCTTCTTCTGAAGAGGAGGGGTTTCTTCGAAGACTAAAAATATTTTATGAGTGACAAATAAAACCGATTTAAACAATAGACATTTTTAACAAAATTCAATTCGCTTTAATTTTTATAGATTGTCTTTTTCAGTGAGAAAAATGTTAAAAAGTTCTAAATAGGCTTTTCATTTGATTCATGATTTCTCTTCACCGTAAATGAAGTCATAAGATACCTACAAAGTATTTAATTACTAAATCAAACAAAAACAATATTGTTATTGTCTGATGATTGCCGATGAATGAGCACGGAGACACGAAGATGTACACCCAAATAACCATATAATTATGACCACCAGATTAATTGGCCTGACTTTGAACTTCTTCACAATGATGTTGACATCATTTGAATTAAACGTGACACATTTTCTTAATAAAATTTTAATACAAAAGTCTCTGTCTCTAGTACGAGCATGTATGTATGCAAAGTATATCATTTAGGTCAAGTATGATTACTTTTATAGAATCTTGATGACACAATTCGAGCAGCAGAAGTAATTGTTTTTAAATGTCCTATAGCGCATGTAAATCACCTTTGAAGCTTAAAGTGTGTGGTTTTAATATAAAAAAAAGATGCACTTTGGAAACAGTCAAGTCAGCTTAATTGAAACTTAACTTGTTTTTTTTTTTACTAAAGTAAACTTCGAATAATCAATTAAAATTTTGTCTTAATATTTCGTCTAAATACTCGTAGAACAAAAATAACAAGAACTTTATTTTTCACTTAATCATTCACAAACTGTAAAGCCAGTTTTTGTGAAAAGTTGAGTTTAGCAAAAGTGATAATTTAATGATTTTTTGATGTGTAAACATCTTTCCCGGCGGTAGAGTGAATCCAAAACGTGGGTAAAACTTGTAACCCGTTACGGTTACACGTTACGGTTACACGTTACGGTTACACGTTCTGTGTAGCAACCTACCTTACCGACGATTGCATTTAACACCATGTTTACATTGGAAATATTGCGAACTTACGACATCGTGTTTACATTAGCCGTGTTTTATTGGTTAGTGAATACACTACATACCTATCAAAATTTAACATTGAAAACAACAACAAACGATTGGTGAATAAAAATAAGCTAGTAATTGAAATGGATAATTTAGTGAAGATAGAGTTTCGGATGTTGAAATGTGGGAGGTGTTTAGGTGGTGTCCGAAAAAGTATATGTGGCATACTTGAGGGTATGTTCGTTGGTATTTATTTTGTTATACTTTGCCGTTACTAATCCAAAGTGTGATCGCACCGAAATTTACAGAACAAATATTTTTTCAAATGCAAAACTTTAATTCATACCATAATTCCGGCTTTACCCTACTGCCATTAATTTTGTCATAAAATATTGAATTAATTTACGCGAAGGCGATTGGTTTCGATTGATATATTTTATCAGTTCACTGGCATTTGTTCAAAAATGTCATGTAATTGCGGCATTATATTGAATTTATATAACAACTGAAAAAATTGCACATTTTAGTTGAATTAATACGATGTTAAGGCTGTTTTAGTATGGAGCTAGGTTAAGACAACGATTTTGCAAAATTTTAATCAGGCACAGCATCATACTTTCTCTACACTTTTATTGAAGTTAAACTCTCAGAATAGGTACCTATTTTATTTTGTTAGTATCGTTCTAACTTCATACTGTAAGACATTTTCATACACTTTAACATTAATGTAAATATATTATTTTGTATTACTTAGTAATATCTTTCATTCAAGTATTGACTACATATATTATTAATAAAGTTTTTCCTGAAAGAAGAAGTCATTGATTTTTAATTAATTTAGAAATATTTTGCATAAAATAATTCAATATACTTTTCTTGTGTTCAAATCAATTTGAGGTTTTCTTTAAATAATCTCTCATAATATGACTCTTTAACATTTGAAAACGTCAAAATAGTTCTGTTTTCTTAGTTTTTTGCACGAACTACCATTGTTTTAAGGTTGCTCAGAATCAATTTATTAAAAGAAATTGACTTAGACTAGGCGGTTTCTTAACTGTTTGGTTCAAGAAACTAAAAAGTTTGTGTTTTGACACAAACAAAACGATTGCCTAAAATGAGTTCGCTATTTTGTGTAACATATAATTATATGCACCTGCGCGGACATTCAACCAAATTGTTCATCTATTTTCTATAAGTATCCAAACAGTTGTGCAACTAAAAATTGAATGTGCGCTCCTAGCCTAGGGATTATATTAGTTAAAAAAATATTTAAAGTTAGAAAACTACTTTAAAGTTAGGAAATATATAAGAAGTATAATACTACTACCTTAATAAGAGGCTGTTTAAAATTTTGCGCCAATATTATTTTATTGAGTACAATGTTTTTTTTCTCCAATACTCCAATACATATATGTGAGAACATTTTGAGTAGATTGTAGAAAAAATATATATTTTCGCACTTTTGTAAGTTTTAAATCAAATTTAACATAGAAAAACTCTAAATCAACTCGATCTGCATTTTCATGAATATTTCAACTCCAGCTTAAAACGAGATACAGATCTTTCGAACACATCCGTGTAAGTTAATTCAACAAGTAGGAACGAAGAGTGAGTTAAAGAGTGAATAAAGCGTTTTTTTGGTTCTTGTATTACTGCGCTAGATATAGATTACCAATAAAACGCGCCTATTGGAAACTTTGAGTACTGCAATCTCGATTTTATTACTTTGCATTGCTGGCTAGAACTAAATTCAATCCATTAACGAAAGATTTCATAGTGTGTTCATTCAATGTTTTTTAAACAAATCCAGTTCACGTTAGTGATGGACAATTAGATTTTATTTTATGCTCCCAAAAATGTATTTTCAGAATTGACATTAAATAAAATGTACGATTGGGTCGCACGAACTTGCTCTTATGTATTTGCAAAATCGTCGTTTTAACTAAGTTTCATTGTAAAACAGCTTTAATATCGTACTAATTCGACTAAAATTTTGCATCTTTGTCTTTCTAGAAAAAATTTGGAATTTTGTTTCTAAATCCAAAAAAAATAATACTCAAACTTTTAAGGAGCTTTAGCATAAAAAATACGATCAAAATCGGTTGTACCGTTTACGAAAAAATCAAAAACTTAAAAAAATGTTCCAAAAACCATTTAAAATGTTGTTCAGGGCAATCAGTTGACATCTACAACGAAATATTCTCGATACGTCAAAATTTAATTTGTCCTCTATATCTGTCATATACCATATAATTATTTTAATTATCGAATTAAATATTCTTTATTATATCAAAGTATACTTTTGGCATTCACTATATCAAAATATAGATCTCCATCTCTCAAGCCATGAACTGAATGATGACTGCGAACTTCAATGGATTAAAAAAATTAGGTTCTGCCACTTATAATTCCATTACAAGGTGGAAATGATGTCAATCATTTTTATAAATCTCTGACGAAGGGAGTAAGATAAAGTACAGAAACCTAAAAAAAAATTAAAGGATTGGTTTGATTTTGATAAGATGAACTCTCCATCTAGTGGTTTGTCAAAAAAAAAAGTTTTGACATTTTCGCTGTATGATAAGTATATTTGTTGGCGGCGTTAAGCCATAAAACATTGTTCAAATGCATGACAAGCACGTGCAAGTCTATTATTTCAGTGGCAAGAGGACGTTGCCCTTTGTGAGTTTTTTTTTCTGTAAAATTGTGTTTTTACGAATTTCTTTGAGATTTTTTTAAATTTTATCCGAGTAATTTGTTTTATTTTGTCTGTCCATTTCATCATATAATTTTCGTTTGCTGTTTTAATATTTTAATCTGTGCTTATTATGCTGTGCTGTGTTCTCATCTCTTGCAAATGAACCAATAAATGCATGATCAATCATCAATCTTGCATATACAATATTTCTATGCAGTACGCTAGATTGAAAGGATTTGGATTTTTCTTCAAGCCTACATCCGATCTATATGTGTGACTTTTTCAATAATATACTTACACGCGTGCTTGTCATGCATTTGAACAATGTATATCTAGCTTTAAACGCAATTGCTGAGGTTGAGAAAAAGGCGGAGTTATCGTTTATTCTTGTTTGTGGTTTTCTTTTTTTATATTTGGCGTTCGCTCAGTGAAATTCACTTAACTGAGTACAGTAAGGAGTGTAAAAAGATGTCTCCTTTTTGCATGAACAAAGTTAACTTACATTAAAAATCGCTGTGTTTAAAAGCACTGATGTACTCGAAATTAAGTCAAAAGAGAAACAGAGATTAAAATCGGATTCGTGTAAAAACAGTCTATTTTCTATCAGATAACATCCCTGTTTGAATATATGCAAGTGCAAAAAGCAACATCCCTGTTTAAACATAAGTCAAACAAACTTTACGTTACGCAGCGGAGTCCACTTACTCCTAACACACGCCACGAACTACTTCATCGAGGCATATTGTCGATAAGGTTTTTGGGTTGTGTGAAATGAATAAGTGCCGACACGGCAGTTCGCAACTGCTTGGTTTGAGCAACTAAAAGGTTTGTGTTTTGACTAAAAGGCTCTGTTTTTTAATAAGGAATAATCATAGATGTCTATAGTTTCTATGTGTAAAGCTACATATGTAGAGATATTTTTAGATACATTAAGTACTAGTGAAAGGGCTAAATTGTGGGAAAAAAAGTGGCTTCCATTTGAATATATTATGTACATACATATCTAAAGTCACAAACTAAATAGTACTATTGCATTGTATGTTTATTGAGTACGTTCGATAACAAAAATTTGGCACTCGGACGAACGTTGATGTTTACACATCTTAACTGTGAGTCCTGGCACTCACACTTTTTTTTTTTTAAATTATGCACGCACTTAAGGGATTCTGACTACCCTTAAAATGTGTTAGCATAGTGCAAACGCTTAGGAAAGTTGCAGAGCATTTAAAAGAAAATACCGATGCCCATTGGCTTTGAATGTCTGAATATCATAATGATGGGAGGAAAATGTTGAGTGGCCAGAAGCATTCCACATTCGTGAAGTGCAACTAAAGAAAGAATGTCTGAACTAAGTTGTAGGTCTGAAGTTTGGCGCAAAAGTAAACTAATGGGCACTGCTTAAACTGTCAGTACGGTTGAATTGTTAAAGTTAGTATTATTCGATATTTTGTGTTTTTATTGAATTAATAGGTTTGTTTTTAGTAAATTATAGTTGAGTTAAGCCGAATTTATTGTTTTATAAAACTATGCAATTTTTATTCTTCAATAGGAAAAAGAAAATATTCAGGTTTAATGCAAAGCATCTTTCAAAGCACACCGAAGATATCCACACATAAAAAAGAAAGGGAAATTGCAAGAAAATTTTAAGTTATTATTTGTACAGGGTTATACAACTAATTGATTTTATGTTGATTTTTTTTGTATAGAGGAATTCGGCGTAAAATGGCAGAACGAATAAATTTAATATTATTTTGGAACCTACTGGTTTAGACCCTCAGGCATTTCAGAGTGCATGATATTAGTGACTGCATGGATTGGATTTTACCTACAATTTTCTAACGTAACCGAACGGTTTAAATTAGAGGCACTCAGTCATGATAAGAGATACTCTCGGAAAATTTCTTACTTCCTAAAAAAATAAACATTTTGCTTTAATATGCTGAATTCGAGCTAAGACCTTCAACTTGACTGTCCAACACATTAACTATTGCCCCAAGAGGTTCTACTAAATATTCGTTTTAATAAAAGAGATAAATGGGACATTTCAACTAAATGTGCCATTCGGTGTCAGTCTCTCCTACACCATGAAATCGTCTACATTACCAGTACCAATTGTGGTTATTTTATTTAATATACCACAAGTTGAACCTTTCCTTTTGATTGTAATTGCAAAATTAATGCATACTTCTATAAATATAAATTATACCCTGATAAAATTGAAAATAAATAAAATCATTAGAATAACAACAATTTATTGGCAAAAATAACATTCAACCTAACAAAAAAAAAAATAAATATTGATTGGTACCGTAAAGTTCTATCGGGGTTCTTTGTTTATGTTCTTTTATTTAGCACGTATGTACATTAAGTAAGTATATTTTAATATCTAATCAACAAATAAATAAACTTGAACTTTACTTTTGTTTAAAAGTTTGACATGCTTGTATAATAACGCCCCCACTATGAGGGTGTGAGAATTTGAAATAATTACACTCGTTAATAAATAGCTCCAAGTGCTTAATGATCTTTCAAGAGATATTCAAACAAATTAACCACACCTTGTTATGCATTGTAATTACCGGCACAAGCGTATACAAGGGAACATTGTGGATGCAATTACTACCTTTGTACTTCGGAGAGTCCTTGAATTAAGTTAAATTCACACCATTATTTAATATCAGCTATTATAATAACTTTTCGACGAACAAAAATGTATCAATTTCAGTACTAAAAGCATGGAAACCAACGATATGTAGATTTAAAAAATTCCTTAACTAACGCCCAAGTAATATGGTTAAGTATTGAGAGTTACGAGTATCTAATTCTATTTCTTTTTGTTTTTTTTTTTGACCTGAAGTCCATTATACATTTTTTTTGATAAATGGTTTCATCAAAATTGAAACATCTTTTCAAAACAAAATCCCCTAAAACATTTTAAAAAAAACTCAAGTTATTGCTGACCTTCCTTGAATGTATTTTTTGTTTGTAAAAAAGACTTTCAACGAAGTTCTATACAAAAGATAAATTGATAATAACGTCGTAGTTAACGTTTAACGTCAGAAAAATTCGGATCTAACAGGATACATATTTCTCAAAAGTTTGCCCAGTGATTCAAATTGTTTTATTTAGAAATATCCAAACAAGTTCTAAATTGAACAAAGTTCACATTCAAAATAAAATAAAAATTCTTGTTATTCAATCTGATAATTTATTGCTTCACAGATTGATTTAGAATCAAGTAACTTCAACTGACTACCTTCAAACGTGTTTATTTCATCAGGTTTCAAATTAATTTACATATATTTTTTGGCATCCTGATTTGATTTATTGATTTGTTTTTTTTTTTTTTATTTTTAAGAAATCTCGCATAATTGTGTAGTTTTTTTGTTAATTACTTAAAACATTAATTTGTACTTTAACTCAAGTTTCAGCAATGTCAATATTAATTTTTGTTCTTTTATTTTAATTTCAGATAACCCTTAGCCATCATGGAAGTGTAAGAATGAAATTAAATATTTTGGCTCTCAAACGATATAAACTTTTAATTATTTTTTTTTAATTTAATAGGACGATAAGGGCCGAATCTTCGGACCCTGTTGACTCAAAGTTAACTTGCAGCGAAAAGACATCAAATTTCTTTGGAAATCATTGGAAGGGACTTATAGTATTTTTTACGCCTTTAGCATGCCTCCCAATAATGGTTCCCAACTATACACCTGTAAGTAAAAAATAATACAATATCATTTTTACAAGTTTCTTTATTTATAAAATGCAACAAAATATTTTTTTTTAATTGGCACGGATATCAGTGGTTAAATTTCCAATGACTCTTCCGGATAGATCCGGCTGAATTTGAGCGATGGCCTTAAGGGCATCCGTCGATTGTGGTTTATTCGCATTGACCTGCGTGTTCAAATCCCATGACCTTGGTGGCCAATATACGTCACCTCTTCGAGAGATATCCTTATTATCAAATCGTTCATGCGAATTGTTAATTTTTGGGTCCGCTGTGTGGCACGTAGCTCAACCCTCCTGTAACCACATATCGTCTAGGTCCTTATTGTTCAATTTGTACATTTGTAATTTAATTAGTTATCATTGTTACCATAACCGCGACCGTCTCACCAACTTCGTTTTCGAAAAAGTAGGGACCAATGAAGCCACCAGTCCACAATCCTCACCAAATGGTAAATTTCTTGAGGATGCATTGTCACCTGGTGAATCTGAGTTGGTATCGTTCTATATAGGGAAATTTAGCAGGTTAACACAGCCATTCATCCAAAAAGCGCCTCATAACTTAAGATGCTTTTTCCTGGGTCAGTTAGATGATGTACCGATGAAGATCATATCCCGATGTAAAATTTACCAAGCTGAAGTCTATGAAAGACCGATTTTTTGTGCACGGCGAGGTATCGACTGCCTCGGGTTCCTCCTCACGACCTTGCGTTTTTTTGACTTACGAATGTTGCTAGATTGATAACCGAACCAATCGTCTTAAATTGGGCCAGCAAACGTTGAAGAGTCGGTTGTGGAGGGTCACCACATCTACTAATGCGTGAAACGTTTGCACTAACGAACACTTATTTTGATAATAAAGTTTTATCATTTGATAATATGTCTTCAGTGGGCTTTAGCTCTTATTTATTAAAAAAGGTCACGAAAAAGGAAACGTTTTATCATTTGGACCTACTATTCAATCGTGTCACTTGCCATTATGATTTGGCATCAGTAACTGAATAATAAACAAAAATTTTTGACAGATGTCACCAAAACATCATGGCCACCATAGGCCGACAAAATCTTACCGCGCCAATTGAAAAACCTTCAATAAGGAACGAGATGGTAAGAGTCTTATAAAGGGACACTTAAGTTACTCAAAAGAGGTCTTTGCTACTGAATTTCCTTCGCAGTCCAAAGAAGCAGCGATTGGCAAGAGTTCTTCTCTATTTGATTTAAGAGCTAATTCCATTGTCCGAATTAAAAGCGGTGCCAAAGTAGACAAAGTCTTTGGCTACCTTAAAGTTATAGCTGTCTATGGTGAAATTTTTTCCAAGACATCCCGTCGGTGTTGGGTGTCCTTTCTTGTTGACAGCATATACTTGGTCTTGCCCTCATTGACTGCTAAATTCTTCGCTTCCATTCAATGATCACAAATGCGCCACAATGTCGTCGGCGTATCCGAGTAATTGGACAGAAAGATTGTGCCTGTAGTATTGACGCAGGAGTTTTGCACTATACTTTCCAGAACGATGTTGAAGAAGTCGCAATGACAGAGCATCAGCATTGCCTTTATGAAATCTTTGTTTACATAATAAATAGATCGGTGAGACCTTTTCCGACATTGATGAAGCAGTGTGCGTTCTCTATGTCATCCTGCACAAATGAACAAGTGTGCCAGGGTTGCCAAAACTAGACAATTACTTTAAAAAGTTTTCCTCTATAAAACATGTATAAGCGACTTTAAAGTCGATGAAAAGGTGGAAGATGGCGTTTTGAAGTTCGTGGGTTTTTTCCATGATCTACAGTAATGTGAATATTTGATAGATGGTGGACTTTCCTGCTATAAAGCCGTATTGACATGTTTGTTGATTCGGACGTTCACATAATACGGCAGAAAGGATCTTGTATTCGATGCTCAGGAGACTCTGTAGTTTGCGTGGTTCAGAGGGTCTCCTTTCTTGAGGATCGGATAAACAATGCTGAGCTTACATTCATCGGGCAATCTTTTTTCCGAACAGATTTTGCACACTCCCAACGTGGTCATCGTCTGCCGCTTTGAATAGTTCGGCAGGCAATTCTTCAGCTTCACCAGTTTGGTTGCACTTAAGATTCGATATAAGTAGCTATCTTCACTTCTTCCAGGTCGGGTGGGCGGGTTTGTTGGTCTGCGTCGCCAAGTGGAGTAGAATTCTCTTCGTCACGGTTCTTGTATATTCTCAATGGTTCTTCCACAATGTTCCTTTGGTTGTTCAAGCAGGCTTTTGCTCGGGGATTGTATCCTTGAGATTTTTTTTTTTTACCTCTCTGAAAAGCCGGTGTTCCAATATTCCCTTCTGCTAGTAGGGCTATCGAACCGCTCTGCTATTACTCTGTGAATGTCTCTTGTTTAGCTGCATGAGTTTGCTGGCAATCATCGCGTACAACCCAGCACGTCGGAAGTATCATATCTGATTGTTGCTTGGCAATGTTGGCACTTCTCCTCAATATCGGATCCTAGCGGCATAAAACTTTTTAAAATTTTTTTTTAAAGATTCGATCGGAAAAGGCCCAGTCGATCTCTTGCGATTGAAGCCATCCAATGACGAACTTTCTCACAATATTTTACTTCCATTGGCTTAAGTCGAGATATCCACCACCGTACGAGGAAGTGATCCAAGTCGATGTTGGTCCCTCGGAACTAAAAACTTGCGCCAATGTTTTTTAGTCCTAACTTTTACAATAAGCAAAATTGTATTTATTTAAAAAACGATGAAGACTTTATTGTATGGAAAGACTATCAATTCTAATAATTATTATGCGTTCAACATTGAAGTGTCTGTCACGTTTTATCTTTGCTTAAAGAAAATAAATGTGTTGCAAATCCAAGGAAAACGTATCGATTAACAACAATTGCATCACTGTTCATAGATTTTAATTGATATTTATTAAGATTTTGATTTATCACTTTCTGTTTTTAAATTGATCTAATACCAAGCCTCTTTTTGTATGCTTTTACATATATTCGTTTTATTTTCTATAAATTGATTCATACAAGGTCAACAATTGCAATTAAAAGTGTTGACATTGTTTTGGAGGCATATTTGTTTGTGCCCCCTCATCCTGCAACAACTATACACTAGTAATACCCGAAGGTTCTTTGCCCGGAGGAACGGAACGGCGCAATTAATTTATAGCAAATTGAGAATAACAAATAAATTTATTCGTGTCAAGTTACTCGTATGTTTATATGTATTGTAGTTTAATACTTTATGCGTCTTTTTGTTTTTTATTTATTTTTTCAGGAATACAGATGCATGTATTTACTATTGGTGATGGCCGTTTTTTGGGTCACCGAAGCACTGCCTCTTTATATAACATCGATGATTCCAATTGTTGCCTTTCCTATGATGGGAATTATGGTAAGACCTGAATATATTATAAAGACTCGAAGTTTGATATTGTTGTAAATCAATTCAAGCCTTCATGGGGCACACGCACACTCACCAAATATCTTAACTAATTTGCCTTCTAATTTCCAGAGTTCAGATGAAACATGTAGATTGTACTTTGGCGATACTTTGGTGATGTTCATGGGTGGAATTATGGTCGCACTTGCCGTAGAATATTGCAATTTGCACAAACGTCTGGCGTTGCGAGTTATTCAATTTGTGGGCTGCAGTCCCAGAAGGTATTTTTTATATTTCTTTCTTTTGTAAAAATATAATTGACGTGATGACAAATCATAATAATTAACAGTGTTAAATGCATTAATTACAACTTATAGTAATTCGAATCAAACGTTGTTAATATATGAATTGCATGGTAAAGGCCTTTGAATAGATGGAAATTAAGATGGGATCTTCAATTAAGTGAGCATGCTATTAATAACTAACAATTATATATGGAAATTTACTCTGAAAAGTTAAGTAGACGACTGGAGTCGCATCAACTGGGTCTTTATAGAAAATTGCAAAAATTGGTTAAATGTTCAAAAATCGTATTCGAAAGATTACAAGTGTTCCAAAAGATCTCGGACTACAAAACTCCGATGGATCCGATTGTATTTCGGACTATGAAAATCCGATCAATCCGATTGTATTTACAAAAATTTTGTCATTTGACTTATTTTTCTGAGCTTCCCCCATTTCCAACTGAGTTTGATACATTCCACACGATGTTCGTGTTCGTGCATTTACCACGAATATCGAAAGTTATGACAAATCACTCGATTTTGATCACCGTGAACAAAATCTGTGACTGTGATGAACATCGTCAATTTGAAATTCAAATAATCCTACTTTCCAAAGGACTATTTTAAAAATAGATTGGTCATTGTGAAGTGCACCCTTCACAAACATTTAGACCATTTAATTCGAGCTATTGTGAACGACTTTAAGAATGTTACTAATTAAATAACCAAATTCTAATAGTACCATTTCCATCCACAATTATCAACATCTAATCCAGTGATAAATTCAGGAGCTTTTTCTCCAAAAGTTTCATTGTGAAGTTGTTAGTTTATCAGGGAAGCCATGTAGGAACGCTTCTTCTTATCAATGATGTATATCTTGTTTAACGTTATGGTGAAATAATTATTTTTGTGGTTATATCCACATTTTTCATTTCTCACAATTTGACATGTGTTTATTCATAGAAAATTTTTAAACTGTTTCAAAAACCATTGCATATATTTTTATATTTTTTCGTGCACTTAAGGGATTATGACTACCCCTAAAATTTTGAGCACAGTGCAAATGTTTAGGAAAAATGGAGAGGATTAAAAAATGAGATACCGATTTACATTGGGTTTGAATATCTGAGCATTGCAATTCGTGGAAAATATTGGGCAGGTTAATGCATTCCACGTTCGTGCAATGCGAATTGAGAAATAATCTCTGAATTTAACTATACCTTTGAAAATTTCATAATAATTGAGTGTTTGAGACTATGGTGAAACTAATTTATGTTGAACCAAGTATAGAAGCTAAATATAAAAATCATTGTCTGTAAGAAATTTAAATTAACTAGTGAAAACTTTATTTAAAAATAAAGAACTGACTCTAAAGGGTGTTGTGTTGTTAACGATTTCGAACTGAATTGAATAAACTCGCAAGATATCACAGAAAACTTATTTTAGGACTTACTTCTGTATTCCAAGTTTGCTTGACTCCAATCCAATTTTTTATCACTCAATAATTTTCCCTTATAAACTAATAGATTCTTACTTAGGTATTTAACAATAAACATGCAAATGTATGACGATGTGTGGATTTAAGAATTTCATTGAGAAAAATAAATTGTGAAGATCAGGAATCGTCTATGAGTTCAAGTTTGTTTCATATCATACGAATACTATTATTTGTATTATTTTGTGGGAGTAGTTTCCTCAGAATTATCATATCTAAACAAAAGCATTTTCTTGTAAATATACTCTCATAATTCAAAACAATAATAAATTAATTTCAAAATTCCGCATTGAGGATTCATTTGTTTGAATTTAGCTATGCGGAAAGTCTAGGTAAACTATAAATCTTAACAAGATAAGATAAATATCTCTCACTGACTCACTAAGTAAGTATTTAGAATTTCAATTTATTTGTAGAAATTGTATGTTTGGTTTTGCCGATTGGTATAGTCGTAAAATCTTTTAAACAAAATTGTTATAATAGTGGATCTTTAAGTAATTTAAAGAAACAGATGGCGACTTTAAATTTGGATATAAACTCAACTGAATCCGAATACATACGAGTAAATTTGCAAGCATGTTAACATTTTTTTTATCACCATCAGTTACCAAGTAGATAATGCTTTCAAAACATTTATGCTAAAAGAACCGAAACCTTAAGGATGAAAACACACCGGAACAGTGAAAGTGTTTTATTTTGCTTTATAAAACAATAAAACCTTGATTCTTATGAGCTAATATACTCCTATGTATACCAAACAGGTGAATCTAAAACGGTTTGACTTATCCTGTGTGTTGTCAGTTTGTTTTTCTATTTGATTTTTTAGTGATGGAAATCAAAACACTAGAAAATCTATCGTTATAGAAAAGGTATTATCAATGAAAATGTCTGACAGAATTTCGCGAGTTCTCTCTATGTAGTTTTCCCTCATTTTTATTCTCATTGTACTATTCTAGAAAGTATTACAAGTGTCAAATTACGAATGTCAAATATATTTATAGTTGAATTTACTTTTTTTAATAAATTTATTTGTACAGTAAAACGTTCGGATAGGTTGACAAAAATTGCAATTCAAGAAGAGAAAAGTTTTCCATTAGGCATTTCCTATCTTTAGACAACTTTGTTTGTTGATGAATCCGTCGCTGAATATTATTTTTCCACTGGAATTGATGTTAACTTCCAACTGCTTGAGAGCCCAGTTAGCGAATGCACATTGTTGTCTATCGTCCTTAACTCTGAGTTTCTGGATCAGTTGAAGTTAGTATGTGTGTAGACTTAAGCCTAGTACGCAGATCGCGCTAAATTTTATCTTCCATACAAAATTCTCTCCAAAATTTAGCCAAGCTAAAATTATGTCAAGCATTTTAGATGAGAGGTACGCTGCTCCAGCTAAAAAATCAAAATTTCTCTTCGAACTGTACATAACTTATCTGTCAAAATTTAGCGCACGGAATAATTGTCTGGCACATTTATTCTCGAGCTAAATTTCAATTTCAATTTGAAATGGAACAATATATGAATAATATTTAGAAGAATATTTGGTGACGGAAGACTTGCAAAAACCACTCATAGTTCATAATTCTTATTCGTTCTCATTCATAATTCTTCAAAAAATCATACTTTAAACCAAATTCTTTTAATTCTTTGAAAAAATTTCATTTAGGGAACAGCTGTGTTTTCTGTGACATATTCTCCATAAGGTTCTTATGTCAAAATTTAGCTTAGCTTTTAGCTGATGTTTGGAGAAAAATGTGGGAGATAAAATTTAGCGCGATCTGCGTACTAGGCTTTAAGTAATGCAAAATTCGCTAAGTTGTGGTCTGCAAAAAACTGAGTTCTTGTAAGCGGTGCGTAATCGGGCCACATGAAAATTTCAGGAAATTATTAAGCTGACAAACTCGCGGAAAGTGGAACAATGATACCTTTATTACCAGATAAAAGGCTACGCTACGTGTAAACTTATGCTTAGGCAAGAAGCTATACAGATAACGAACCATAGGTGGAATAATATCACCACCAGCTTGCCGACAAAATCGATTTGGCCAATGCTTAAAGGTTTAATATCTTTAAGCAGATCGTACATAGGCTTCGTAATAGTTTTTATAATAGGACACTGTTTGATAGGCCAGCACTCAACACGGCATAAAATGTATTCCAACGATTTTTGTAGAGGCTGCATAGACGAAAAGAAATAGATCCCTCAGATTCTCTGTATATGTCATGCCTATCCCAAAGACTTAGACTCCATCTGGGAGATTTTAACTATAATGATCTAAGTGATCTGGCAAATATAGATAGACGCAATCTCGCTTGCTTCATTAGGATCTCCAATTGGTTTAAAGTCTCCAAGACTAAAGTTTGTATCACAATCGACCGACTCATCGTCTCCTGCTGACAGCCACGTCAACCTAACCTAACATGTTGTTGAACGCGTTTGCTATCATGTTGATTTGGCAATACATGTTTAATAAATGACAGTCAATTTGACAAATGTAGCCTCAGCAATATTGTCACAATCACCTGTCAAAGTTAAAAAATTCATATTTTAAGATCTTTTTCACAACATAGAAATATATCCTTCTCTTGTTTTTTCACAAACGACATTTTCCACCTTAGTGAAACTTACAATAGTTTATCGATTTATCGATGACAAGTATTGGACTTGTTATAGTTATAGTTCAGATTAAGAAAACGACCTGCGTGTATTTCAAAATTCTTAGACTGGAAATCCCAAAGGTATCAAATCTTAATAACTTTCATATTCATTTTATTCGGTTGAAATAAATATACAGTATTTTACGGATATCAGAAACACAGTTTGTTTTCTCTTTGAAATTAAATGTTTATAAGAAACTTCGCATATACGAAAAATACGGTTATACGAAACTTTTGATTGCAGAAATATTATTGTTAAGACGTACATATGATTTACACATAATTTACTTCAGTATAATACTGATTGGCCTTTGCTAAAACCATTTTTAAATCATAAATATATTTCTGCTTAAGCTATTTTTTTAAATTTCCTAATGGAATACCTGCAACAGTTCGGAAAGCACCTGAATACCCTGGGTATATTTTGATATTTGAATTTTATATGTTTTTTTTTTTTTTATTTCTATTTCTAGAAATTTTCTCCCTGTGTTTCATATATCTGATATTTCTTTCTCATATCCGTTATTTTTATATGAGAAAAGCTCTGATACACAAGAAAATATTTCTTAAATTTTCAGAGTTTACTATATCCGTGTTGTACTGCATAAGATTTATATGTTGCTGAACAACCTTGAAATATAAAGAAAAATGAAATTAAATAAAATTCATATTTAACTGAACTGTTTTTTACCCTTATAAATAAAGTTCCCTTGGTTTCAAATCTATATAATGTTAAATTTAAAAGCAGTTAAATCTTTGAATTTGAAAATTATCGGAGCAATGTAAGTTCTGCTAGTTCTGCTAGGATCTGCTAGTTCTTCTGATAAAAAAAATTGTTTATCGATGGACGGTAGCTTAGATATTTTTATTTGAGAGCCAAATACAAGAGCTCCAAATCTTTGGGGGTCTCCAAATTCCCTGAAGCGATGCTCCTATTTGCCTAAAGATAGCTATGTACTTCGCTGTTTCTACAAGTCTTTTTATTTTAAGAGGATCAGTTTTGAATAATTGGTTGTTCGCAAAGGATTCATCAATTCACCAAGTAAGCTTTCTACCTAGGGAATTGATATTGCCGTGAATTATATTTAAAGTGTTTTTAATATATTTACTACCTAGAATAGCTTATTTTGAGTTTGAAGAAATTCACAAAATTGTTTGCTTAAAATTTAAATTCTTTAATAATTTTTTCTTTAAATTTGGTTCCATGTAAAAAAGTGTAAAATTTGTCAAACCGAAATTTATCATCTTTTGTCGTTGCTAACTAAAATTTAAGACTTCTGTGAAGTTAATCTTCGAACTTATTTTTTGTTACAGACTTCATTTTGGTCTTCTTACTGTTACAATGTTTTTATCCATGTGGATATCAAATGCTGCTTGTACTGCCATGATGTGTCCAATTGCTCAAGCTGTCCTGGAAGAACTGCAAGCTGTAAGTTTCGAAAAAAAAACTGAACTTTCATATCATGTTACATTTATTTTTGCTTACGTTTATAGCAAGGACTATGCACAATGTACACAACACCTAAATACAAGTCTCTTGCCAAAAAAGAGGGAGAAGAAGAGTGAGTTTTATTTATAATAAAATAATTTTGTATAATAAATTATTTATTATTTTAATTTATTCATAACTTAGACCACCATATCCTTCGAAAGTTACACTTTGCTATTTCCTTGGTGTTGCCTATGCATCATCGATGGGCGGTTGCGGAACAATCATTGGAACAGCAACTAATCTTACATTCAAAAGCCTTTATGAGGGGTAAGTCTAAAGTCTAGTATTAACTTTTGCAGACTTTTTATAACAAATCTCTATAAATTACAGACGATTCAAATTTGCAACTGACAATCTGGACTTCCCAACTTTCATGTTTTACTCAGTACCTTCAATGTTGGTGTACACATTCTTAATGTGGCTGTTTCTACAATGGCATTTCATGGGACTTTTTAGGTAAGTTTATAGAGTCAACTTCCTTAAGTTTTTTTCCTAACTTTATTTTTTTTTCTGAAGGCCAAAAAGCAAAGAAGCCGCTGAAGTAAATATTGGTAGAAATGGTGCCGATGTTGCCAGGAAAGTCATTGATCAAAGATACGAAGAGCTCGGACCAATGAGCATTCATGAAATTCAAGTTATGATCCTTTTCATTTTGATGGTAGTAATGTACTTTACCCGAAAGCCTGGTATCTTCCTCGGATGGGCTGATATTTTGGATGAAAAGTAAGATGGTTTTTTCTATTTTTTGTAAGAACTGTTTGGTCAATTGAATCGTAAGATCTTATTTGCGTATTTCATGGTGAACATTATAGTTCTCAAGCAAATAACTGAAGACTTTTAAAGGATTTTGTATAAATTAAATAATGCCAAGTTTTCTAAAGGTCTGACTCATTTCAGTACCTTGTATTATAGAATTTGCATTATTACAAATTTCTAATAAATAACTCTTCATTAAAGGGATATCCGCAATTCTATGCCAACCATTTTTGTTGTGGTCATGTGCTTTATTCTGCCGGCCAATTATGCGTTCCTGAATTATTTCGGAGGAAAAGGTAAGTTCTTTGTTTTGTTTCAATTTGTATAAAAATAATTAACTTATCAATTGTTTTTTTAGGAACCCTTCCCAATAAGCCCATTCCAGGACTCATCACATGGAAATTCATCCAAACCAAAGTACCATGGGGTTTGATATTCTTGCTCGGTGGTGGCTTTGCTCTCGCAAAGGGAAGCTCAAAAAGTGGAATGGCAACGCTGTTAGGAAATGCTCTAAGTGGCCTCAAAGTTCTTCCCTCCGTTGTTTTATTATTTGTCGTGATCGTAGTAGCAGTTGTAATGACAGCTTTTAGTTCAAATGTAGCCATTGCAAATATTATTATTCCAGTTCTAGCTGAAATGGTAAGTTAAGCTGACATTAAATGATTACAAAAACCATTTGCTAATAAACTTTTTCAGGCTGTAGCCATCAAAATCCATCCATTGTACTTGATTCTACCTGCTGGTCTGGCTTGCAGTATGGCCTTCCATTTGCCAGTCAGTACGCCACCAAATGCTTTGGTAGCGGGTTATGCAAACATCCGAACAAAGGATATGGTAAGATTTTGAAATATTTTTTGAAAAAAAAAGAAAGTCAAATAATATTAATATCATTTTCAGGCTATTGCTGGTATTGGACCAACGATTGTCAGTGTCATTGTTCTTTTCATCAATTGTCTAACATGGGGTCCAGTTGTCTATCCTAATCTTAATACATTCCCCGAATGGGCCCTTATACCGGCGAATGTTACAAAAATTTAAAACAACAAAAAGCAATAGTTAAGTAGGACAAACAAAAAAAAAAAAAAAACACGAAGATATATTTTTACTATAAGATTTTTGTATTTCTATATATAATTTAAGAACAATCAAAAAATTTAGATTTTGCCACTCCCGAAAAAAGCATTTACCTACAGTTTTATTTGTATCTAAACAAATACTTTGCTTCAATTCAAATCTACAAAAAGATATTTTAAAATTTCTAAATAACAAATGAACCATAAATCATAAAATAATGATATCAAGAATATACAAAATAGTTGTGCATTTAGTCCCTTGCATAATGTATCTGTAAAGTTGGCTAAAATTTAAACAAACAAAGGTACTTACACATTTCCAATATATTTTTAAACACAGAAGTACCTACCGTAAACAAAATTAAAATAATCAAAAATCATGACAGAAAAATCAATCGAAAAATAGACAAGAATTTTTCTGGACAGCTCAATAAATCTTAATAAAAACCTTTAGACAAAATATAAATAAGTATTTAAGTAAGCATGTTTAGTTTTAGGAAATTTAATATACATAAGTTTTGAAATGGCAAAGGCGATAGAAAAAAGATATATTGTAATAAAATATTTTATTTTGTATAACTGGACTGAAAATGCATAAAAATCAAAAAACAAAAATACATTTTTAAAGATGAAATTGTTATATTGTAAGTGGTAAGAAAAGTTTTTTTTTTGTAATCTAAATGTTAACTTAAATTTAAATAAAAAATAATTGATAAGAGAAAAATAGTTTTTAATATTTAAAGAAGATTTTTAAACTAAGTGTTTTTTTTTTAATTATAATATTTCGGCAAAGTTGTAAATATCAACAAAAAGTTGTATGGCAAAAATAGATACAAAATGATATTAAATCTGTCTATTTGTTAGTCGTGTAAAAACACCATACGATTTTGAAAAAATGAAAGAAAATCTTTAATATTTGAATTAAATTTATTAACAAAGGCTGAAAAAATACTCCCAGACTTCTAAATTCAATATTAGTGTTCAGATCTTTACACACACGTGTCGGTTATTAGCCTCTCGTAATAATCAAAAAGTGAAGAGTGTTTGAATAAGCTTTTGACGCCTTTTATCTTGCGCTAAAAAAGCTGGGTCAATATTGATTTTCTAATTACTTTCGAATAAGTCTTTTGTTTTGATTCAGGTTGATCTTGGTAGAAATAAAACATTTTAAAATGTCATATGAAAAATATTAAATAATCATCAGTTGTTCCTTCAGTTATCAGTTCAGTTGTCAGTTCAGTTAAAAAAGGCGACGTCAGTCCGGTATTCAGTTGAGAGTTTCATTTTATTTGTGAGCAGTCGAAAATCAGAGAAAATACATTGCGTAATGAACGATGAAAGCCTTATCGCAATAGCTATAGTTTTGTCGCTTAATAAATCACCGCAAACTAAAATTGAAATGACGACTGAACTGAAAAGTATTTACACATCAGTTTAACTGATAACTGAACTGAAAACTTATGGGAATTTCATCAGTTTCAGTTTCAGTCTCAGTTAAACGTTTCAGTTTTTGTATTTAGACATCAGTTTAACTGAAAGCTTAACTAATAGCTCAACTGAAACTGAAATGATCGTCTAAAAGGGGCTTAACACTGATAAACACTGATATATAGGGTAATTTAATTCACGGTGCGCTTTTGACACACTTCTGTCAACAACACACGTCGAACTTAACTGTCATCCGAGACATCCAATGACACATCTCACAGAACACTATCTATTTTGCCTTCATTGTAACAAAAGTAGGATCATTGGCGAAAATAGCATAGGGCTAATGTATTTAAGTTATACTTTTCGTTATGTTTGAAGTTATAGAGGGTGTTCATAGTTTCTCTAATAAAATAGATGATTATGAGCACCATAAAACGCACGTTACGCCCGATGTGTTTCTCGAATTTAACCATGCATTTCAAGATGGTTTTTGAACAATTTGCAAACTTTGTTTCGGTGTGAGTCTATTTATGAGGAATTGCGAAGCCAAACTAACCTTAAAAAAACCGAGATCAAACTTAGCTTAGAAAGAAAATAAAAGAAGAAATTTTTTTGCTTTACAAAAAAGTATCGCGTGGCATTGTAAATGTTACCATTGTTTTATAATAACTTTTGTTCTTTATTAAGTTTTTTTTTTTTAGAAAATGCCATCCCGGCTAAACGGGAGGTATATACCCCCATTCCCATATATTTTTTTTTTTGTCTAAATCCAACCTACACGCTCCGAGCTCATCACCAGTTCTGTCGTAAGTTGAATTGAAAAGCCGCTGGATCAATCTGGAGATTTGTTCAAATTTTGCATTCCAAAAATTGCTAAAATTTACCATACACTTATCAAAATTTTATTTTTACTAGCCGACCCAGCTCTGGAAATTCGAGTGCCAATTTATTTATTATTTATTATTTATATTATTGGCAGTGTTTTCAAGCAAATTTATTAAATTAAATTTTATTTTATGTAATATGCAAAGTGTTCGACAGTGCAAAAACAAAAATGACCCACAGTGTGTAAATGCGTGTCTCAAGGATATTCTGCACATCTCCGTAACTGTGGCTTTCCAACCATATACAATTTATCGAAATCGGTTAAATACTTTTGGAGAAAAGTGTACCACAAAAAACATGTTTGCCGTTTTATTATATGATGAAAAAAAAACCTTACTTATTTAACCAGCTTCCAAACATTGGCCGAGACACGACAGCTCTCCATCTTCTATGATCCTGTGCAATGCTTCCAGTCATCTAGAGTAAGCGTTCTGGTATCCGCGATGGCTTGGCCTTTAAATCATAGGTTTGCCCTTCCTTTTCGCCTCGTACCTTGGGGCTACGAGCATTATTAATAACTCAACCAATAAAGACAAGCTAAGGTCGAGGTCAATAGTCGAACCACCTGAGCCATCTATTTCAATTCAAATTTACATTTTGACCAATTTTTTGCAAACTTTTTTGGAACTTCTGTTCAAAAAATTTCTTTAAAACCCGTTGTGCCGATAGTAAGAAAGTCAAAATTAAAAAAAAATGCGAAAGAAAATAAAATGCACGACTGGATCGCACGAACTTGCTCTTATGTAAAAGTACTTTGGAATTTAAGATACATTTTATAAATATAAAACATGGATTTAATGAGATAATAATGTTCAAATGCATAAAATTGCCGTCTGGTTTCCGTAAAAGTATGAATTTATGCAAATAAACCTTAAAAAATCGTTTTCTTATTAAATAAATTTTTTATATAAGAAATTTCCATAAAATTTTTCAAGAAAAAAATGTATGATGCGAATTTTAAGTATTTAATAACATTGGTTTTAGGAAATAATTTCAAAAAATAATCGTTCATAGGTTTTGAAGATATTGATTTAATTTTTTTTTTTTTTTTAAACCCAATATTTTTTCGAATATTTTGGTATACAATATTATTTTAAACTTAAGGGGACTCCTGCTAAAAATTTTGGTTTAAAATTTTTAGAGCCGTTAATGAGAAAGTCGAAAATCAAAAAAACGGGTCTATGGCAGGTACCCCTAATAACATTTTGCCCCAAAATTTTTTTTGACCAAAATGTAGTCCATGTCCATAATATCACACCTAATTTTTTGTATCAAAATCGTTAGAGCCGTTTTCGAGATAAATAAGATTTTGCATTACGGGTGTATGGGGGGTACCCTTAGTTTTGGAGCTAAAAAAAATTTCAATTTCTCCTCTAGGGAATCACCGAAGACCCTTAACTACCGAGATTGAAAGAAATAGGTCCAGGGGTTTAGGCTGTAGTGCAGTGGCGTAGATAGCTTTTCGCTATGGGGGGGGATGGATCTAGTTCGCTCATTTTTTTTAAAGTTTCAATAATTAAAAAAAAAAAAAAAACAAATAACAAGACTTCATTGAATTCATTATGTATGCGATAAAAAAATTATATTTTGTAAAGATAATATATTATACGCATTAATTTGAATATGAACTAGAATAAATATTGATATACAGTGCCTTGCATAAGTATAGCCTAAGCTTAAGGGCTATTGGTAGGAAAATTTAAAGATCCGATCGTGTCCAGAATCTTATGAGACGAAAATAAGACCCGGGCATCTGCAGAAGCTGACACGTCGAGATAAGAGGCGTTTAATAAATGCTGCATCCAATTCCGCGCATTCTTTGCCGGACGTTCGTGAACGAATTGGGCTTAGGAATTTCGGTTTCAACGATTTTTCGTGCCTTAAAAAGCAGTTAAGTGATTGTTCGGTGCAAAATGATGCCAGCTCCGAATTTGACAACATTCTACAAAAAAAAGTAAGAATTTGCCAGCAAAACATGAAACGGAATTGGAAAACTATAAGTAACATTCCATTAATTTACACATAACTCTTGTTATTCCAAATGGCATAATCTAATGAATGTTTTGTTTTTTTTTAGATTATTTTAGATTATTTTCAGTGGCGAAAAAAAGTTTAATCTTGATGGGTCAGGTGGTTTTAACGGATATTGGCACGATCTGAGGAAGAAAAAAAGTTTTTTTTTCAAGAGGAACTTTGGCGGTGGCAGTTGAAAGTTTTGGGGGTCTTCTGCGACGTGGTAAGGTTGCACTTGCCTTCACCTCTGCAAAGATGAACAGTTCAGCTTGCACCCAGGTGCTTCGAAGATTTCGTCGAGTTCGGCATGCCTTCCAGCATGATAATGCCCCAATTCATGTTAGTCGTCAAAGTTTGGGATGGTACGAATCGAATAACATACATTTTATGGTGTTCCCGCCACGTTCTCCAGATTGTAACCCTATTTAAAATCTTTGGGGAATTTTGACCCGCAAAATTTATGCCCATATTGGTAACTATACAGTGTTGCTGAGCTGCGAGAGGCAATTGTGGAAGAATGGATCTGTATAGACGATTCCATATTAAATAACCTTGTCAAAAGTATGTCAAAAACAATTTTTAGATTAGTTAAAAATAGGGGCAGCAATGTCCTTTACTAATTAAGACGAAAAAATTTACTTAAAATAAAAAAAACAGATAAAAATAAAAAATCAATTATACTTTTGCACCAGAAGAGAAACTAACGGAACTTTTTTTTCTTCTCAATTTACTTGATTAGTGATGCCATTCAATAAAAAATAGTAGGGTGTCATTCCCATTTTAATTTTCTACAAAACAAAAATTTTTACAGGTGCGGTTATACTTATGCAAGGCACTGTATATCTTTGTTTCCCCATTTTTTTCTTCATTTTATATTTATTTCTGCTCTGCTCTTTTTCTTTATATATATTACCTTGAATATCTAATTAATTTTCTTCTTATTAGTATATAAGGTTTCTTATCTTGAATTAAAAATCACTTGATGTTAGTACTACAAAAGACTTGGTCTTACTTGTGCATATCAAATAAACGAAATTGAATTGAATACTGCCCCACTCTAGCTAATACTCCTAATAATTCTAAAGCTTGCCCTACTCTAGCTAATACCTTACTATTTTATAAAAAAAATTAAATTAGCTTAAATTATGCCTTTCTGTCACTGTAGTAAGTAAAATAATATTAATTTAAAAAAATAAATCACAAAATAAAATCCAGTTTTCTGTTATTTTAAGATAAAACACTTATAAACTCGTCGGCTATTATAGGTATTTCGCGATTAATAGCTAGAGCAGCCAAACCATTCAAACGATCCTGCAATAAGTAAACATCCAAAGCTTATCACACTGTTATTAAAATAGACATATTTTTAATAATCTCACTTCGTTGGTCATGCTTCTTTGTATTGTTTTTATTCTCTTTACTGACTGAAGAAAGTTTTTCGGGAGTTGACGTTGAAACCGGCAGTGTAGCTAATATCTTTAATAAAATATATATAGCTGGATGGAAACTCTTTTTCTTGCACGTTTACCTATTATCAATTGGTGAGAGACGTAAAGAAAAATTTCAGAGTGCGTTTCTTTAACTTATTTGGTTCATGACTGGTTATGTTGAACAATTATCGATCCCAATGGGGGGCGATATATCCCCCTGATCCCCCCCCTATCTACGCCACTGCTGTAGTGAAAGGTACAGACATACAGACACACTGAAACATGTTTTTTGTGTACTAAATTTTCCTCAAAATTTTTATAAAAAAAATTGATATGCAAATTGTTAGTATTTAATAAAATACATTTTTAAACGTAATTTAAAAATTTAATCGTGTATCGGTTTTCAAGATATTGAATTTTGAAAAAAAAAATTGTATTATTTTTTTAAGAATCCAAAAACTATTTTTTCGAAAAAAATTTTAGTTTATATTTTTTCAAATGCAAAGCAGCTTCTGCATAAAAATTTTGGTTAAAATCGTTAGAGCCGTTGGTGAGAAATTCGAAAATCAAAAAAACCATTCTATGACAGGTACCCCTAATAACATTTCCCCCCAAATTTTGTTTTCACCAAAATATAGTCCATGTCCATAATATCACACCCAATTTTTTTTATCAAAATCGTTAGAGCCGTTTTCGAGATAAATAAGATTTTGCATTACGGGTGTATGGGGGGTACCCTTAGTTTTGGAGCTAAAAAAAAAATTTCAATTTCTCCTCTAGGGAATCACCAAAGACCCTTAACTACCGAGTTTGAAGAAAATACCTCCGGTAGTTTAGGCTGTAGTTCGAGGTACAGACATACAGACATACAGACATACAGACATACAGACATACAGACAGACAGACGGAATTGTCGGACCCAATTTTTTTGTCTTCGCTATCATCGTAATGTCAACTTTGATCAAAGTTCGATTTTTTTTCCAAATGCAGAACTTGCCCTATAGTACCTATATCGCAAGTAAAAATGTTTGATGTTTTCGAGAAAAATACGATTTTTGGAAATAATTTTTAAACATTTGTATGGCGGGTACCGTTATCTTAGGATAAAATTATTAAAAAAAAACTCAATAATCAGGATCCAAGAAATAAAGCATGAGGTACATTGGTACAGATATGACAAGTCCATAAAATAATTTGCGTTTTTATGTCCACTTTACATATAAGTAGTTAGTGCTTAAAAGGGTTAATTGATTTTGTTTCAATTTGGAATATTAATGAAAATATTCTGTGGAAAAATATGTTTCTAACAAACACCAAATATACATATGTAAAGTGTGTCCAGCGGGAATTTTTCAACTTGAAATTGCGATTATCGAAATACTAGCGGGATGAGGTAAGCGCAGGATTGTAAGTCGCCATGAGAGACTGATCGGGAGCGCACCGCGCGTTTGCGGTGGAGCAATATTTGAAGTGCGGTGAATCATTTGTACGTGCATGTTGCGCTTTTTGTACTCATTTTTGTAAGTGATGGACCGAGCACGCAACTTATCTGGTCGTGAGTACAAAGATTCAGGCAAGAAGGCACAATGGTCAATAGACCTATTCCTGGACCATCAACGTCAACAACTACGCCAGTACATGTGTCTCAAGTTCGAAATGAAATCATTCGAAATCCTCGTAAATCGAAAAGGAAGATTGCGGCTTCCACAGGAATGAAAAAATCAATAGTGCATGTTATTTTGAAAAAGAAATTAAAGCCCCACCCGTACAAAATGCAAATTGTTCAGTATCTCAACGAAAGTGACTATCCTTTGCGAGAATCCTTCGCGAGAACAATGCTGGAATGTTTTCGGACAGCACTTACGCTTGGAAACATTTTATTCAGTGAGGAAGCACATTTCCATATTGATGGATATGTTAACAAACAAAATATGCGATACTGGTGCCCCAACAACCCTAGAGAACGCTATCAAAAACGTTTACATTGTTTAAAAACGACAGATTGGTGTGCCATTTCAGCGATCGGGGTAATTGGCCCTTATTTTTTTTAACCAAGGTGAGACAGTCACTGCTGCGTTGTATTGCAGTATGATTGATGAGTTTCTGTATTCCGGGTACAACAACCGAACACAATTCCCACAGGACAGTGCCACCCCGCACACAGCTAGAGTGTCGATGGAAAGGCTTAGGACAGTTTTTCCGAATAAACTGATTAGCAAGTACGGCGACATTCAATGGCCGCCTCGGTCGCCAGATCTCACACCTTGCGATTTTTTGTATGGGGATACCTCAAATTAAAGGTTTACAATAACAATCCCCGGACAATTCAGGCCCCACATGAAAATATTCGCCATGAAATTCAAAGCGTTACTCCAGCGCTTTGTCGTCGCGTAATCACAAATGTAAGGGTCCGACTGCAAGAGTGCATTGAAAAAAACGGCCATCATTTGGATGATATCGTTTTTGAAAAATAAAATCCTCATTGTTACTCTGCATTTAATTTAAATAAAAATAAATAAAAACGATGTAGTTTTTTTATATTGAATTTTAAAGTTAAATATATTCCGCTGAACACCCTTTATGAACGTACTTATTTCTAAATGAAATCACAAACATTAATCACTAAGGCCCGACAAAAAGACAATACCGAATAACTATCTGACTTATTTGAGAATCAACAAAATTCCTAAAGCATTGAAAACTAAACAAAATTTAACGCTATGACCTCCTTCTTCATAAAAAGATACTGAAATATATCACCCAAAATCGTCTTATTTTGTATATATCCCTATCAGTTTATCGAACTGAAACTTATTTATTTTGGTACACTCTTAAATTTTTCGTTAAGACTAAAACCAAAAAACTAGGTCTACCATACAAAACAGCGTGAATTGATGAAAACACTCAATAGCACACCAAGATTTTTAAATCAGATGTCACTGTTATCAGGAAACGTTGTATGAAAGTTTGTAAGACGTTGGCACACTTAGGCGTATACTTACTGTTTATTATAGAGTTCAGTGGGCATTTCCTGCAACTTTTGTTTTGTGCATCTAGTTTTTGTTAGTGTAAAGTTTTTTATCTATTTATTTATTTACCTTTGGTTAACGGAGATGCTAGTACATTTATTAATTTTGTTTAGCTCGTTTGGTTTTGAATTTAAATTTGCCGTTAATCAATTGTTTTGTTTTTCATACATCGAGTTTTGACATTTCTATAGAGAAGCTTTTCAAAGCTTTTTTTCAACGGCTTCCAACTGGGTGTGTTCGTTAAGTTTTGGTTGAAATTATTCCATTTAGAAATGTGAATTTGTATGTGAAATGAGATAGTTTGGAATCAAATTTTGAAATTTGTTTTAATTTTTGGAATTCTCAAGAGCATATATTTTATTTTTGACGTAACTTATACACGTTTTATTTATTTTTAAGTTATTCAGCCCTAACACGAATTCCATCGTAACCGGAAACTTGTTACGAATCCCGAAAAAATCTATCACAAAATTCATCGTAGTGGAAAATCCCATACAAATTGTCATTACGAACGGATTTGGTGATACCTTTTTTCGGGATTCGAAAAAATTTCCGATTACGATGGAATTCGTGATAGGGCTGATAATTCAACCGTATTCCGTTATACTACGGAGGAGTTGATTATTCGTAAGTCAAACCTTTAAGTTCTTCTTTACTTTGGAGTGAAACGTTTCCCGACTACTTTTATTTTTTTTATAAGAAAAATATCTGTAGGTACCATTTTCAAATGAAATATTTATTAAAATCTCGATTTTTTTAATGGGCGAGTTTTTTGGTAACTAACTGCGTTTTTTGAAACTAAACTCATTTCGAGTGCTAGAATAAAAAATGTATGGGTTATTTAAGAAAAATAAATTACATTTCTACAAAATATTAACTCAGAAAATAAAATGAGAAATAGGCGTATACCAAGTTCCATTTATATTTACATTTTGTATTAAATTAAAACAACAATTTAAATTTCATCCCAGAAAATATCCAAAGATCTCGTTTCATTAAGTTCTACAGCAGCCCAGTCAGGGAATTCACTAGTATTAGGGTAAATAATAATTCCCCAGGTCTGTGCCAGAATCCATATTGAAAGAATAGTTGTTATTGATGTGATTAATCCTCCAATAACCTAACATATAATTGAATAAATTAAAAAAATTAAGTATAAGTAATAATGAAAGAGCTCTCTAAAAAAATACATTTATTTTATAAAAAATTTATAGATTTTTGCAATGACCAAAACTCCATAACAGCCCTCAACTGTCGATCATCTCTCAATGAAATGGACTAGCAGTTTAACATTCACGTTAGGTGCCGGATCAGAGAGACATTTCAGGAAATTGTAAAGCTGATAAACATGCTAAAAGTGGAATATAAATTTTTACTAAAACAATTTGCTACTGAGAGAACGATATGCAAATAGTGAGGCGAGGCCACAGCTGGATCCAAAGCGCTCTAAGGCTAGGACCGCACTTGCGATTTCATTCGCACGATTTTTTAATCGCAAAAGTAGAACACATGAATTTAAATGAGAATGAACGCACTTGCTACCAACAAATCATGACGATTTAAAAGTCGCAATTTATTTCATTTTTCTTGCGAATGCGATTGTCGTAAACTTAAATGAAACACATGTACTCAAATGGATATGCCCACACTTGCGATTTAAATTACTACGACTTAAAAATCGTAGTCGCAAAGAGAAATTGGCATGCCCGCACTTGCGATTTTTAATCCACGATTTTTTAGCCGCAAAAAGTAAGACACATGGCCTTAAATGTGAATGCACGCACATGCGACTTAAAAATCGCAGCGATTATAAAAATGAAACAAGTTCTATTTTCTCAAGCGATTTTTCTGTCGCTACTTATTTGTAGCAAATGCGTGCACTCACATAAAAAGTAGTGTGTTTTATTGTTCGCGATTAAATAATCGCGCGGCAAAAAAATCGCAAGTAATAATTTGTAGCGACTACGACTTTTTAATCGCCTCGACGAAAAATCGCAAGTGCGGTCCTAGCCTAAGTGCTTCTTATGTCTAACCAGATCACATCGGCTCTGAATTAGGTGTACCACAAACCGATATTGTCTAATATGTAAACATGGAACGAGATTTGGAGTAATCTAAAACTATTTTTGCAGAAACTATATGGACGAAGAAGAATCGTTTCCCCATCTTCTCTGTACATGTCCTGCTCTTTCTGAAAGACGTAGGCTCCGTTTAGGAGAGATCTATTATAATGATCCTGGCCACCTCGCACTCTTCGTAGAGTGCTCTAAGTGGTTTAACGAGAAGCGAGGAAGTCTATTTGCTTTATGTGGTATCACAATGGGGCGGTCAGCCATCAGACGAATAGGGGGAACAACATGTAGCATACGAAAACATGCACGTGCCGTAACTATTCGGGACTGGTGGAAGTGTGATCATAGCCTCTTCGCGGCGGCCGCTAGAAACAAGCCTTTTAAAAAGGTTTGGCTAATATGATCAGGCTGGTTCCACAGGTTGGCGACAGGTTAATTCCCTGTCCCGTAAAACTAAGAGAATTTCGAGAACGACAACAAGCCTCGGAAACGGACTGATCACACGACGACAACCAACGCAAAGAAAAAGGAAAAACGATTTACGAATTTTCTTATGGAACGTACGATCGCTCTATAGAGCTCGAGCTGCTCAGCAGCTAGCCGATGCCCTGTCAAAATATAAAGCTGACATAACAGCTCTCCAAGAAATCAGATGGACAGGGAATGGTGTTTTACAGAAGAAAGAATATGACGTATATTACAGCTGTCATACAAAACACCATGTGCTCGGGGTAGGCTTCCTAGTCAGTGAAAAAATGAAGTCTACTATCATCGGCTTTAACGCTATAAGCGAAAGGCTATGCACCCTTCGCGTGCGAGGCAAATTTACGAACATCAGCCTCATTAACGTTCACGGACCTACGGAGGAGTCCTCAGACGAAGAAAAAGAGACTTACTACGAACAAGTCGAGAGGGCCCTCAATGCCTGCCCAAGGTATGATGTTAAAATCATCCTTGGGGATTTGAACGCAAAAATAGGTCGGGAGCCGGTATTCAGGCATTACGCAGGCACCCATAGTTTGCATGAGAACACTAATGACAATGGACTTCGAGTCTTAGAATTGGCAGCATCGAAAAACATGGTCGTTGCGAGTACCAGGTTCCCGCGTAAAGATATCTACAAAGCCACCTGGGTATCACCTGATGGAGTCACTCGTAACCAAATAGACCACGTGTTGATAGACCGTCGCCACTACTCGAACTTGATGACGGTACGAACGTACCGAGGTGCCAATATCGACTCGGATCACTATCTTGTTGGTATGGTTTTCCGAGGGCGGATTGCCTTGCGAAGACGCATTGCATCCGCCGATCAGGTTCGAATCAACACGGCTGCCCTGCGCAATGAAAACACCAGTAACACCTTTGGTAATGCGTTAGGACTCGCCCTAGAATCACTTGATTTAGGGAGAGTAAGTCCTGGAGCCAGTATGCTGGGCGTAAATGAGAAGTGGACACGCCTTAAGAATATTGTCATTGGTACTGCCAACTCCATCTTAGGCAGCAGTCGTAAAAATCGGAACGACTGGTTTGATGATGAATGCAAGCTAGCGACTGAACGTAAGAATGTTGCGTACCGAGCAATGCAACAATCTCATAGAACGCGGGCACGCGAAGAGGAATATAAAGAGCTCAGAAGAATAGAAAAACGGCTACACAGACAAAAAAAATCAGCCTGGGAGAAGAACCTAATCTGTGAAATAGAAAATAGCCGAGAGCGAGGTCCGCACCAGGCGCGGAAGTTCTACCAATCCGTCCGAAACATGACGCAGTACACACCACGCTGCACATACTGCAAGGACGGGGAGGGAAATCTGATCACCGATCCTGAAAGCATACTGGAGCGATGGGAAGTGTACTTTAATGAATTGCTAAATGGTCAGCTCACTGCAGAAGTGGAGGCTCCACTACTTCAAGAAGAAAACCCTATGTTGCCGCCACCAAGCATAGAAGAGGTTGAGAAGGCTATAGGCCGGCTTAAACAGAACAAAGCCCCGGGAGCCGATGGCATACCAGCCGAATTATTCCATCACGGCGGGCCAGCCTTACGTCAAGCAATGCATGATATTATAGTACACGTATGGGAGCAGGAAGAAATGCCAGAAGACTGGCGAAAAGGTTTAATATGCCCCATACATAAGAAGGGAGATGTCACAACGTGCAGCAATTATAGAGGTATCACGTTGTTGAGTACCGCCTATAAGATACTCTCCTCTATCCTACAAGACCGGATAACCCCATACGCTAAAACCGTCATCGGACAATATCAGTGTGGTTTCATTCCAGGCAAATCAACAACTGATCAGATCTTTACCCTTAGGCAGGCGATGGAAAAATGTCTAGAATTTAACATCCCAACATACCATCTGTTTATAGACTTTAAGGCCGCCTATGATAGCATAGCCAGGGTAGAACTTTACAAAGCCATGAGAGAATTCGGCATCCCAAATAAATTGACACGACTATGTAGGTTGACCATGACCAACGTAACAAGCCAAGTAAAAATAGCCGGATTGCTATCCAGACCAATCAACATCTTTAATGGACTCCGACAAGGGGACGGTTTGGCCTGCCTCCTCTTCAACCTGGCGTTGGAGAAAGCAATCCGTGACTCTGGCACGGCAACAAGAGGGACCATCGTCAACAGGTCCAGCCAGTTACTGGCTTACGCAGACGATATCGACATCATCGGAAGAACCGAACAAGCTGTACACGATTCCTTCATCCAGATCGAGCAGGCGGCACAAAATCTGGGGCTGCACATTAGTGAAGGTAAAACAAAGTACATGGTGGCGTCGAATGCGAGAGGAACAGTTGGTCAAACAATCAAGGTAGCGGAGCACGAATTTGAAGTGGTGCAATCCTTTAAATACCTTGGGTCAATAGTAGCAGCCGATAACAATATAGAAGAAGAAATACGCGGGCGGCTTCTCAAATCCAACAGAGCCTACTATAGTCTGTCAAAGCTCTTCAAATCCAGAAATCTCACCATAACTTCAAAACTGCTGCTGTACAGGACCATGGTCCTGCCAGTACTCACATATGGATCCGAGACTTGGGTGCTTAGCAAAAGGCACTCCGACCTCTTAGCTGCGTTCGAGAGAAAAGTCTTAAGGAGAATTGTTGGCCCCGTATGTGAGGAAGGACGATTCCGGAGACGGTACAATCATGAATTGTACGCAATCTACCTAGAAGCAGATATCGTGACAAAAATTAAGCTCGGTAGACTCCGGTGGGCAGGGCACCTAGCTCGCATGAGCGAAGAGGAACCTGCTCGGAAAGTTCTTTGTGGTACATTCTATGGTAGACGACAGCGTGGTAGACCATGCTTGCGCTGGAGAGATGGCGTAGACCAGGACGCCCGAAGCCTTGGGGTGCGCAACTGGATGGCGTCGGCTAGAGACCGGGATGGGTGGAGAGACTTGTTGAGGGAGGCCGGGACCGGAACCCGGTTGTCGAGCCGATGATGATGATGGTATCACAATGGAGCAACTTAGAGTCCAAGTGTGTGAAGAATTCACGCTGACAGCAACGGTAACCTAACCTAACCTGCAAGGACCTCTGAGCCATTTTTAAAAAATTAATGAGTTTGAAGATTTAAAAATATCAGGTAAGCCCGATGAGTTCTGCGAAAAAATGTCTGTTCTTTTTCGATGTTCGAAAGCTAATTATACTAGTCTTAGTCCATCCGCACATGAAACGAATTTCAATAGATAATGACCCGAGATGTAAGACAATGTTTTCGTTACAGCAGAAAAGCTACAATCAACCAGCGAATAGCAGTGTAAGTTTTTAAGCTTATATTTTCCTATATTTATTGAACCTTTTACTGAAATGTTTGAATATTTATTGTTTATTATATATTTTCTGTCTATTGCGAGATGCCTTGTGCGCAGATGGATAGACACAAAGATACACGTCTATGGTCGCGTTAAGTTTTTGAAGGATTATTTCACTGCGTCAACATTTCTTACCATATTTTTCGTATCAATATTTGCATATCCCTGTACTTGAGCATTAGGTGGCGTACCAACTGGCAACATAAATGCCATACTGCAAGCTAATCCGACTGGAAAAACTAAATACAATGGATGGATCTTCATTGCAACTGCCTATTGAATATAACATAAAAAAAACTTTAATCTGGTAACAATAGGAATTGTAAGACAAAAATATTTTACCATTTCAGCCAAAACGGGCACTGTTATGTTGGCAATGGCAACATTCGCACTGAAGTTTGTTAAAATTATTGCTGTTGTTATAACGACCAAAAGCAGAATCGATGGTGGAAGAACTTCCAATACTGAAAGTGATTTTCCCAGCTTAGTAGCCATTCCAGAAATTTTGCTGCCTTCTGCCAGTGTTGCACCACCACCTTTTTGGATTTTGTTTAAATTTAAATCAAATGATCTAACATGACCACAAATACTTACCGACAAGGAAAATTAATCCCCATGGAACTTTGGGTACGATAAATTCCCAAGTTAGGAGAACTGGGGTTTTTTCAAGTGATTCCTCTGTTTTCAAAAGTAAATTATATTTTTGTAACAAACAAGTACAACAAAGATCATAGTCGTTATTCTTACCTTTCCAAAATTTAAGAAATTTGTAATTTCCCGGCAGAGCAAATATAAGTATTAAGACCAAAATAGTAGGAGCCGAGTTCTTTATTGATCTAAACAAGAATTAATTTGGAGTATGTATAAATAAGAAATGGGCTAATGGATTATAAATAAGATTGATGTGAGCGAACCATATCGATATATTATATTCAAAATATAAACCTATATTTTTATCAAGTGTTCATCAGTTACAAAATAAAAACGACATTAAAGATAATTTAGAAAAATCTTAAAGTCTTTTGTATGAAAGATTTATGTAGTTAATCTGGAGATAATCTGTAGTTTAACGCATTAAGAAATCAACCGAACCTATGTTATATTTTATAACTTTATATTTATGATCGTTTAAACAATTGAATTGAATTTTTGTTCCTCAGAACTTTGACTATGTATCTGGAAAATTTAATTTCAAACTTGGCAAAGTCAGGAAAATAAGATCTCAAGAGGTTTCACTGTGAGCAAGAGCGAGTATATAGTCAAAAGTAGACAAAATCACTCTCAATTTCTTTTTTTTTATAAATTGATTAACTAGTATATACTAATTGAGCAAATACTTTGACAGCAAAAGTGGTGAATTTTTCTGACGAATTGTGTTCTGAGATCTCATTTTTCTTAAAATATCTAGTGTATTTATGTTTCTGAAAATACGGAAATAGAAAGAATTCAAATTTAAACTTGCTGTTAAAGTTTTTATCGGTTCTCGTAAGAAAGTTCTATTAAAAGACTTGTACTCGTATATATTTTTTTTGGAACTTACGGTGAATCAAAAAGTTCAGCCCATCCATCAAAAAATCCAGGTTTTCGACCAATATATAAAGCAATAAGTAAAACAAATAGAATTGCAATAGTGATCTCATGTGTAGTAATCGGTCCAAGTTCAAGGTATTTTTCATCTATAACTCTTTTGCCAATTTCTTCGCCTTCTTTACCAACTTCAATTTCTTTAGCTTCTTTGCTGTTTGGTCTGTAATATTACCATTAACTTTTTAACTAACTATACAAAAAATAAATCTTGTATAAGCTCTTACCTTAATAAACCCATAAAAACTATCTCCAAACCTAGAAACATGAAAAACGTACAAACAAACACAAAGGGAATTGCATAAGCTAGATATGTCCCGAACTCCAACTTTTCTTCAGAGTTTGGAAATCGACTAGGAAAATAAAAATAATTAGGTTAACTATAGTTGATGATATTTTTTTCTCCAGGAAAACCTATCATAGATTCCTTTAAATGCCAGATTAGTTGGGGTTCCAATTAAAGATCCAACTCCTCCAATTGAAGCCGCATAGGACACACTCAAATAGAAACAATTTCCTATTTTTGATGGACGTCTCCTATGGAAGAAAGAATGTTTATTTGGAGATCCAAACTGTTAACTTTAAAGCAGTTAAGATCTCATATGCTATTAGCTTACTCAGCTCTAGGAAGATCTGCATCATCATCGTGGTATTGTTTAACTAATCCTTGCTGAAAAATGAAGAAAAAAAACATTTTTCGAAATAAAAGTTTCAGTGGAAATTATTTTAGAAAAACTCACTGAAGTTAATTGGTCCAAGACAGCAAAGATAATTGGACACATCATAGCGGTACAAGCTGAGTTTGCTATCCAAATCGACATGAACATAGTAACAGCACATAAGCCAAAGTGAAGTCTTGAAAGTGATCCGTGTGAAATGGTTTAACGTTGAAAAAATTACTATAAGCATTCAAATTACCTTCGAGGACTACAACCTACGATTTGTAACACTCTGAGAGCCAATCGAATGTGAAGTTTTGAATATTCTATGGCAGTGGCAACCATAATACTGGTGACGAACATTACCAAGGTGTCTCTAAAGTAAAGTCGACATGCTTCTTCGGTTGTCTTGGGCACATACATATCAAATCAAATTTATAGAAGTACTTGGTAATCTTATGACTAGACCTTTCGCTTACCATTATGTTCATTAAGGGGAATGCAAATATCGGAAGCATAGATGTGACTCCTAGAGGTATAACTTCAGAAATCCAATAGACGGCCATAACCAATAAAAGATACATACAACGGTTTGCCTTCAGAATAAAAAACATATTAAACTTTCTCTCACTAAAAATAAACTTTACCACCTACAATATCCTCGCTCATGACCATAACAGGAAGAAACAAAATTGGTGGTAAAATAATCAGCAGCCCTTCATAATGCAAGGTAAAAATGTTGAAGCATCCTTTTCTACATGTGTGATCTTCAGAACTGACATATGTAAATGGTTAAAATTTTTATATTTAATTGAGAAAGAATTTTTTACTTACTTCATGCTGGCGGGTTATTTTAAAGTTTATACATTCGTCTTTAATCCGAAATAATTCACAATATCTAGATTATGTACATATACATATATATGTATGTATATATAGGGACAGAATGAAGTTAATTTCTTGTGAGTTTAAATTTCACACAAAAATAAACATTAGAGTGTTCATTTGAAAATTATGTTACTAGAAGTACGTTATCAAAGGATTTTCATTATCAAATTATACGTGATATATTGGCAAAACTTGAATACCATGATATGGAACACGAAAAAAGTGGATCCTGCAATTCTATGCGTCTCCTTCTCTGTTCTACATCTTTAGCTTATGTATGTGCCGTTTTTTTAAAGCTTTTCTCTGGCAGTTTGTCTTTATTAAATTTTAGGGCTAAAAATAGACAATTTTTAAGTTCTTTAAAAAATATTTTAGCCTAGATATTTAAAAAAATCAATGCATTGCCATAATTCTTAAAATGTACCTTTAACTAGGAATTTTCGTTTCAAAAAATAATTATTTATGGTACCTTCCATAGAATCATTTCTAAGATTCTGTATTTAAAAATTCTGTAAGTCCATTCACATCTATTCAAATTATTTAAACTATACAAAATGTGTAAACCTATACCTATTATCAAAACAATATTGCTATTTTAAAGCCCCTTTTGTTCAGTTGTCAGTTCAGTTAAAAAAGTCAGTTCAGTTAAAAAGGACGTCAGTCCGGTGTTCAACTGAGCTTGTATGCTGCTTCTCTTTTAACTGAATTGTGATTTAAGGGTCATTTTTTGTTCCACAAACATGGACACGCGCGATAAATTTCAATGAAATCGATCCAATTATCATTCTGTTTCGACATATTGAAAAAAAAAACAGGAACTCGAATGACGACAGAACTGACTAGTATTTACACATCAGTTTAATTGATAACTGAACTGAAAACTTGTGGGAATTTCATCAGTATAATTTTCAATTTCAGTTTCAGTTAAACGCTTCAGTTTTTGCATTTAGATATCAGTTTAACTGAAAGCTTAACTGATAGCTGAACTAAAACTGAAACTGAAATGATCGTCTAAACGGGGCTTAATTTATAACGAATATAACGTTGAAAATTTCCAAATTCGATTCCAAATCATATAATTTCGAATAAAGATTTGAATTTCGAAAGGAAATAACTGTAACTTCATAGGTTGGAATAGAAACTAAAAGAAAACTTAACGAACACTCCCGTTTAAAAAGCTTGGAAAAGCTTCTCTATAGAAACGTCACACTCGATGTATGGAAAACAAAAACTGAAAGAAATGATTAAAGTTGCATTTAGACTTTCGGTATCGTGCTCTGTGTACGTAGTTCGTTAGTGGTCGTACGCAGAACAACGAGAATGTAAATGATAAGAACGAACAACGAACTAAGAACGAATGGAGAATGTGCTCGGAAATGCCGGTGTACGTTGTTCGTTGCTACCCGAATAAATTGTGCTTAAATGCGAAAACTGCTTAAATGAACATTGTTTTGCAGTGCCGTGAAACTCGTACGGACATTTTTTCCAAGATTTTCATTAGTGAAGGGTCACAAGGTATACCAAGGTATATAAATAAAATATTTTGTCTATGGGTTTTATCTTTCTATAGTACGAATAATAATACTTAAGATATAATAATCAGAGAAGCATACAAAAAAGCACGATATTATAATAATTATTTTTTAGTGCTAGTTTAGTCTATTTCGTTGTTCGTTGTTGAGAGAAGAACGAACAACGTATTGAATGAAGAACGAAAGTCTAAATTGAACCTAATGACAGATTCCAATTCAAATTACTTTTTCTGAAGTTTGTTATGGTACCTAACTGAACTCGTATTATTTCAGAATTTTTTAAAATGAAAATTGTTTTCGAAAAAATTGAATTCGAAATGAGCTAAAATCTAAATTAAGAAGGAAAAACGAAATATATAAAAAAATAAAATTTGTTTATAATTTTTGTTTTTGTTTTTGTGGACTCTTTTGATTAACTCAATTGAAAGTTTTTGCCTTTAGTTCAAATGCGTTTCGCCCCAGGCACGACAATTGAGCTCATAAGTTAGATGCTGTCGTACCTTTTTAAGACGCAATATATTAGTCGATGGTTAAAAACACAAGCATGAATGCAATGTAAATTATATTTTTCTAGGGGAATTTGGTCAGACACCTAAAAAAATCTTAATTAGCAGAAAATTAACGTTACATTTCGAAATTAAATTTTATAGTCGACTGCTTATATATTAATTATTTTCACTGTCTGTCAAAATTTTGACATTTTCGTTTAAGACCTGTTCAGTTACATTCAATTTGGGTATGTTTAATACGTGTTGTGAAAATTTCGAATCCAATTCCTAGCAAATTCGAATGAAATTATCTCACATTTCAAGAAGTCTAAGCACAAAATACCCAATTTTCGTATTTTTACTTTAATGTTTGCATCGAAAATACTTTGGTTTATAAAATTTATTGAATAAATGAATATACAAAACTAACCATTTTGTGTATTTTAAACAAAATTTATCACGGCAACACTTTCACTCAAACAGAACACAGTTCGATCCAACATTTATTAGTTGAGCTTCCAAAGTTGTTGTCTTGTTGTCTTTTTGCCAAAGCTCTGCCATACAAATTATGCCTCCCCCCAACCCAACAACACGTCAACAACAAAAACGACATTCAACTCTGTCTGCGACGACAAGGTGTGTCAGTCCATCCATTTTGCCCCATGTTGGCTATGGACTTGTTGTCTTCGGTTCCATTTCCACCACTCTTTGTTATTCTGCTACCCAAACGCAAACCCCATCTCCATGCCAGCGAACGGCTCCACATCAAATGTGCGTTCAAATTTCTGTATTTCCAGTTAGAGTTCTGGCTTACACCGAGATGTGTGCTGTCGGTTTTGGTCTTGTCAATTTATAAATTTGCGCCACGTTAAAAGCAAAAGCCCAGTGATATACAATCAAATGGTTTATTATTATGAAATGATTTTAATTTATTTTGCATTAATTTCAAAATAAATAAATATAATTTGTTATTTTCGAAAAGTGGAGAGAAAATATTTATGCATTTCTGAGAAAAAAAGAATGATGTTCGTTACGTTTGGGTGAACCGTGTCGATGTTCAAGTCGTGAATCTGCTTTGTTTTTTTTATTATTTATTTGCAATTCCGCGGTTTCTGACGAAGGCAGTAGAGTGGAGAAAATAATAAAAATTAAAAAAAAAAGAATTAACACCAAATCTCTACACACAAATACTGGCACAACGGTACTGCTACCTGTGGCATGTGGATACGATCATTTGTCGGGCATTCAATGTAGCTCTGTTGCGATTTGATTTCAAACACATTTGCAAATTGCGAGATTCTCTGCTTTACCCCGTTTCACCTTTCGTCGTCGGTCGGTTGTTGGTCGCATCGCTGCGGCCCTGTGCTTAAGATCTGTCAACATTCCAGGGATTGAGCGCGAAATATTTGGACTTTAGGCCGCAAAAGTATTGCCGTGGTTTTTATTTTCAAGACACGGGTGGGGGAAATTTGTCCCCTACCGATCAGCAGGCGGCTAAGCTGGAAGACGGGGCGCATTGGACATCAGCTCCAGCCGGCCCCGCACAAACAGGTTAACTTCAACTTACATTCAGGTGTGTTGAGTATATGTGTATGTTGTGTGTGATTGTGTCATCCTGACAGTGTGGTTGTAAAAAGCGAATACACTCGCCTAAGTTTTGAGGCAAAATACTCAGGGGTGGATAACCAGAAGGGAGCTGTTGATGCCCCTTTCTGCGGGGACAGTGCATTGAATGAGTAATAAACTTGTCAGACGCAAATGATAATCCTAGCCACCATCTAAAAATATAAATTTCTAAATTTTAGTACTTGATCGTGTAATCATGGAGGAATTGAAGCTTGGAGCCCGTTGTCGAAGGCTTCATTTGGAACTGCGAGTGTCGTCTGATTCTCTGATTGTGGCAAACGGCGAGGATAGGCAAGTTCGATGCAAATCTTGCTTTACTCGTTTAAAACGCTTCTTGTGCATTCGTTTCTGGTTCTTGTGTTGTTGAACAGCTTCCTCCACTAAATTGGCATGTGACAAAATTAGACAATTTGGGGAAGCATGTCGTTTTGATTGCACTTCGAAACCAATTATTGAAATACATTCCAAAAGTTGTCGTTGGGTTGCAATACGCCAGTCGAATGGTGGATGTAGGAATGGTGCTGTATAGGGAGCGGGGGAATCAACATGGAAGACGAAGTGTTTTGGCTGCCTAGGCTGTTGTAAGCGAGGAAACAAGATGGTCGGACAGGAAATACATATACTGTTAACGAACAAGTTGTTGTTTTGGGATGTTATTACATGCCTTTTGCTGAATGCGTTTCTGCTGCTGGCTGGTGCTAGTGGTGCAAGTTTACACGTTGAGTAGGCTGATGTTTGAGAAAAACAAAAACTTGTTCTATGCATAAATAAATTGAAGAATAAATGTTGCTTCTTATTCGGGCGATGCAAAGTTAAGTTAGACTGACGACATCTGCAAGTTCAGGCATAGGTAGGCAAGTTAGTTAATCAATGATTAAACGGGTTTTATTTTTTTTTTGTTATTGTACCTATGTGAATATTTTTAAATGGCCTGTAATTGCAAAGGAAATGGGACTTTTGGAATTTACATGGGAAACTATACTCGCTGACTACAGGAGGGCAATAGAAATTTGTTTTATTTTCTCTTGAAAGGTGTGGAGTTCAATAAATTCACTTTATTATGTTTCTTTGACCAGCTCGTTTTAATTGATAAAAGTAGACTTATAAAGGGCACCTTTGAAAATTTGGAGAGAAAATTAAAAATTAAATTGTGTGCTGCATAATTTACTATGATCTGTAAAAAAGTTATTAAGTAGTTTTCATTATTTAAAAGTAACAGTAAAATAGTTGCTTTTACCTAACTTGGGATTAATTAGTTGATTAACCTTATATCGAATAAGGAAGCTTTCCAGGTCTAAATATGTATGTAGTAACAATATATGTAGGTTATACATTTAAAAATATTTTTGACATATGACATCCTAAGACATGTGGGAAGTTCCTGTCATACCGTGAGTTAAGTTAAAATGGATTATGATAATTATCAGTAAATACTTCGCTTTGAATTTTCTAATGACTCTTCAACTTTTCCTTTTACCATACCTATATTATGCACAAAAATAATGACATGTAAATCGTGGTAAAGTATTCAAATTGTTTAGTTTTCTTGTTAATTCACCTGCCATAGCGGATTATTATGAAAAGTACGCTTCGATAAACAAAATTTAATGGAAAATGGCATAACACTGAAGTCAAATCAGTACGATGTTACCCCTTTTTTATATGATATAAGACTAAAAATAATATTTACAAATTCAAAATGAATTTTGTATTAAAGTTTCTCTTAGATTTAAATTAAGTTAAAATCATGGTATATCTACTATCATGGAATATCTACCATTATACCATTTCTGTTTCTCACTAAATCCACATTAGACTTTGACATTCATAATTTTCAAAAAACCTGTGTTTGCTCAGATGTTTGTATAAGCAGCCAATTTTAAGTTGTGTCCGATGCATTTTATTTAAAAATAGCTTCAGCACGCTACTAACGTTTATTATCTAAGCTTTCTTTAAAAAGATATGACACAAACTATTTATAGGATATGCCTACTTTTTCTTGAAAGAATATACATATATATAATTTAAGATTATTTTGATTTTTGAATATTCAATTCTACATGTTTTCTTTTCCAGTTGTATGAAAATCTTTGAATCTTAGGGAATGTATTTTTTGTTTGGTTTTTGAGCATGTTTTTTGTTCCTTTACTTATTCATATTCAATTGAAAATAATAAATTGGTTTTTAATAAATTGCACCATTTTCATGTCAAAATTAACTTCTTTTTCTCTAAATCTAGTTCGCGGGCTTAATTGCTCCAAATTCTTTTAGAGATTTCGCGTGTGTATCTTTGTGAACTATAAAATTCTAGAAATCTTTTTTAATCATATATAATAAACCAATCTTGTTAATAAAAAAAACTAAGCATCTCAATCCCTGGCATGAACAGTTGATGCCGAAGCGTATCAAAACATTGTACACAAAAAACTATTGGTACTATGGTACAAAAATAAAGCACTTGAAGTTCAAAGCCCCGTCAATCACATACAATATGTATAAAAGGTTTTCCCAAAATGATCGCAAGATTTGAATTTGCTGTCGTTTGTGTACTTAAGTGTTGCCAAACCTAAATAAAAAAAAAAAAAAACAATTTTACAGCTGACAGTTTAGGGTTAGTAAAAATTGAGTGTTATACCAGAGAACCACAAAATAATATTTCAAAAACGAAGCTGATTTTTCGAGCAAAATGATCCTAAACGAAGAAGCACATTTTCACTTTGAGGACTTTGTTAATCGTCAAAATTACCTCTTTTAGGGTTTGAAAATAAATGCATCCACAACGAGAAACTGTTTAATTTAATGGATTTTGAGCTGGAGGCATTATTGGAAAATACTTCTTCGAAAAAGAGGCTGGTCAAGCTGTGAGTATTTCTGGCGCTCAACACTGGGGCGTTATCATGTTCTTCCTTACAAAATTATATAAAATTGATGTGTACGACATGTGGACGACGTGCCAAATGGAGTACATAATATTGAAACAATCCAATACTGCAATACTGGTCTCGTACTCCAAGATTATGTGGGTTTTTAAAGTCAAAGGCTTATGCCAACAAGCCTACAAGCACTCGTCTATTGAAGAAGGAAATTCAAGGCTGCATCAACGAAATTCAGCTACATGTATGCAAAATTGAAATGCAAAATTTCGACAAAATTTAATTAAAATTATGCGTACATTTTGGTACACCTTTTATTATTCCTAGATTCCTAGCTTTAAGACAATATGCAATTGAATCACATTGATTTTTTCAATTGTTCTGAAACAGTTATGTTAGGTTAAGGTGGCTGCTGACCGGAAAAAAAGCCAACACAAAAACTCTGAAACAGTTACACCCTAAGAAAAATAACGCAATGCTAAAAAAAATAATAATCCCATTATTTTTCAAAACTAATTATTTCTTAAAACTAAGGAAACTATTTTCCGCCTTGTACTGTTACTACAATTTTGGCCTGGTTTATAAACCAACACCCGATATTGCCATACGTTAAGTCCATTACCAAGCGACTTATTTCAGAACAGTTTTTGAAACATATACCTAAACTGTGAAAATCCAGCGTACTAGTTTTACTATCAACAAAGCCAAACTCTCAACCAAATAATACTTAATAAAATGCCATTTCTTCAACAATCAATTTCATCGGCAATTCCTCCATTGACGCCAAATTAATATGTAACCTCTTTGTTACCTTTCTTAGTCAATTTTATAGCAATGCTTCAATTGAAATTTCCACACTTTTCTGCACTGAGAAAAATATCAAACATATTCATATTTAAATCAAACTCAAACACATACGATTTGGCATGGAATCGATATCTATTTAATTTGAATAGAAACGTATTTACCCATGTTTGACCGGATTTGAACATGATTTGGTTTAAATTTACCACGTTTTCTATTTGATTTAAACATGCTTATCTTTGTTTTTATTAACTTTATTTGATGTTGTTTCAAATAGAATCATATTAATTTTTTGTTACTTCAGATTTTTCAGAAATTCAGAAATAAAAAAAAAAACTCAACACAAATACAAATTAATAAGTACCTACATTATGTATGTATTTATATTTTTATTTTATCTATTTACATTTTTCCAAAAAGTCATTAATTTGTTGTGGAGCGCTTTAAGATCTCATCTTTGTCACATCTTAAGAACATCTTCAAATTCTGGTTCATATAATTCGTCTTCTGGAATTTGCTTCTTTTTTTTACGTCTTTCGTCGTGCTCTAGTCGTCCTGTGGCAAGAATATAGAAGTCAAATGATAGTTAATTATAAAACATACTTATTAATCAGTATTTTTTTAAATAAAACTATATAAATAAACAGTTTTTGAAACAAATATTTTTTTATACTTACAATAGAGAGCAGGGAACAATGGTATTAACTTCCACTCCTCGAATAATCTTATGGTTTATATTTTTGCTTGAAACAGAACTTCAGTTATGTAACATTATAATGGTAATCAAATATTTCTTTATTATTTTATAAATTACTCACTTTAGTAAGATCACAAACACACGCGGAACATAAACACACTCCATGACTTTCGATGCCAAATAGAAGAAAAGTTGTATTTACGAGTAGCTACTTCATTTTTATTCAATTCAAACTCGTTCGTGATTAAATTTAACATTTATGTTTAATCTCTTACTCATGTAAATATTTTAACTTCGTTTATATTTCAAACAAACTCGTTCATGTTCATTGTATGTTACAATTTTTAAGTTAGTAAAATAATTAAACCTGCATTTTAAAAATCAAACTAAAACTAATTTGAATACATATAAAAAATGAAGTGCAGATCTTAATGAAATTCTTAAACATGAATGAGTTTGATTTAAACATATTTTACTGTAAAATAATAGTATTTTCGAATCTAAACAGATTCGAGTTTAGTTATAAACGAATTATATTTGTCCTTATTTAAACATGCAGTTAAACATGTTTCTATTTAAATAACTCATAGTACAGTTTTCTCAGTGTGACATACCCGCATACGTCCCTTATTTTCCTTCAAAGTAGTTCCCTTACCCACCGTGATAAGTTATGTTTATTGCATGATGACTTCTTACCGTGTCCTGATGACATCCCAGCAATTTTTCTTCAAAAATGCACTAATACACTCTTCGAACGCCTTACTTATCTCTTTAAAATCTCAAAAAATGCCTTTAATCTCACTTTGCAAATAATCATTTATTTTACCAATTATCGGAAAATGTTGTGAAAACCAAATTTCCAATTTTATCGGCCGATAACTTAATTCCACATGATTACCAAGTTCTTCGAAAACATACTCGAAGTGTACGATTCTGTTTATTTCTATTTCAAATTAATTGTTTTCCTATTTAAGGGTTTTCCAATAGGAGGTTTCATTTTGATATTAAAAAACGAGTATTTTTTTAAGAGAAATCATTTTAAAGAGGAAGATATACAATTAACAATGAAAAACAATATCAGCACAATGACCAACACGGCTACGGTGGCGGCACCATATCCTTTTCATGAAATTTTCCATGACCAATTTGCACATTTGCGGCTGTATGTCCTCGATATCTTCACGAATTCCATCTTTAAGGTCTTGAGTCGATTATGGAGCATTGGCATAGACCTTATCTTACATGTGGTTCAAAAGAAAAAAGTCTAAAGGCAATTTATTTATCATAGCCTTATTTACTGTAACAGTTACACCAGCCTTATTTTCAAAAAATGAGCCTCATCACTGAAGATGATTTTTCGATGAAAATCCGGATCAAGGACCCAATTAGCAGAGATATGACGTTGCTGGTGATCGACCGGCTTGAGTTCTTATGTTAACTGAACTTTAAAAGCCTTAAGACCTAAGTAGCAATATTCTCAGTTGTTATTGAGCGACGCACACTGTTTCGATTCTTCCCATGACTAACTTGTCCTAACAGTTTTGCGAACTGTGACTGCAAAATTTTCACCCTTTTTGTAATGAATTTTATTTCAACAATTCCAATACGTTGCTCAAGCGTATATTGTTCCATTTTTAGTAGTGGCGTAGTTTTTACTCGGCAAATGTCAAAAGTGACAGCTGCCCAAATAGAGGGCTATTCAAAATGAAATGAATCATCTTATTGGAAAATCCTTTATATCACGTTTACTTAAAGAGTAGGTCCACCACGACTAATCTTACCCAATTTGTCTCCTTGACACTTTTGCCACTTTTATTTTATTACTATTCATTTCAGTAAAGGATTCGATATAAGATCAGGCACCAAAGTATCCATGTCAAACTCAATGCCTTTGGTTTTCCACCACTGTTTATCGAATAAGCCAAATTGTTCCATTGTATATAGGGTTGTCTTCAGTTGTTCGGTGTTTGATTAAATCTGTGTTCCTCAGGGGAACCATTTTGGTCCATTCTTATTTGTACTCGCCTATGGCTAGGATTTTCCACCATTTACGTTACAAAATCTCTCTACACTGTATTTTAACGCCAATCCTTGAATATGCTGTCATAATTGGTCTCCTTTGAAATCACTCAGTCTCACTCAGAATTGAAGCAATGAACTGCAAATTTTACTATAAATGGAGACTTAAAAAAGTAATAACATTTATAATTTTAATTTTAAAAATCAATTAAATTTTTGCACTTAAAAACATTTTAAAATATTTAGTTTAAGGGTCGTGTTTATATGCTTTGTTTAAATTTAAACAGCCGTCTAAGGTGAAAAAGTTATAAATAAACATTTTTCAAACTGTGTCTGAGAGTTATATAGCTTCTTACGGTATCACGGATCCGAGAAGTCCAATTTTTAATGACTCTTCCGCATGGATTGGGCTAAATTTGAGCGATGGCTTGTATATTATTTTCACTTTAAGGGCATCGGTTGATTGTGGTTTATTCACATAGACCCGATTTAATTAAACTGTGGTGGCCAATCAACGTCATTTCTACGAGAGATAACATTTCTCTCAAATCATTCATGCAGGATGTCAATCGAAGTGTCTGCTGTGTGGCACGTAGAATCGTCCTCCTGAAACCATATGTTGTCTAGGTCCATGTGGTTCAATTTAGTCCATAAGAGATAGGTTAGCATCGTTCTGTTACTCTCGCCATTGACGTAGACCGCCTAACCAACGTTGTTTCGAAAAAGGACGTACCAATAAAGTAGCTGTCTCAAAATCCAAACCAAACTTTAACTTTTTAAGGATACATTGTAACTTGGTGGACCTCGTTTGGATTGACGTCCCATTTATAGCAATTCTGGTTGTTATTACAACTATTCATCCAAAAATGCGCCACGAAGCTAAAAATAACTTTCTGGCTAAAATTGGGTTCCTCTTCCAAACACTCCAAAGCTCTCTCAGCGAACAACCGGTGTTGTCTATGGTCATGAACTTTGTGCTCCTGGGTCAGTTGGATCTTGTACGGGCGGGGGTACGCTCAAGTCCCGATGCAAAATTCTGCAAGTTGAAGTTTGCCAAAGATCGAGTTTTTATGCACGGTGAGGAATCGCCTACCTCGGGCTCTGCTGTACAAGTTCTTGGCCGATTTTGGGTTCATGTTGTTACATTTTATTTGTGTTGATAATCATCGACTAATATATTGCGTCTAAGAAGGATACGACAGCATCTAACTGATGAGCCCAACTGTCGTACCTGGGCGGAACGAATTTGAACTAAAGGTCACAAAAATCTTTCTATTGATCTTGCGTTCCTTTAACGTACGAAAACCAAACGTCGACTGTGAAAGGCCACTATACGCCTCCCGGTAAAATGGGCAACATGCCTAACGTTTGTACTAATAAACACTTATTCTGATAGTAAAGTTATATCATTTTTAGAACTGGAAAATTTTTTCGTAAAGCTGAGACATATATTACACTTTTTAACTCTCTAGTTCGTAGTATTCTTGAATATGCATCGACAGTTTGGAATCCAATTTACGAAACCCATTCAAACAAAATTGAATGCATTCAAAGAAAATTCACAAGAATTTTACAATATAAGTTGTACAAGAACCACTCCGATTATAGTGTTAGGTTACAGTTATTTGAAATGATGTCTTTATCTCAACGCAGAGTTTTATTAGACGAGCTATTCCTATATAAAATCATGTATGATAAAATAGATTCACCAAATTTAAAAAGCATTATTAGCATCCATTTTCCGATTCGTTTTAGTCGTCATTCTGTTGTATTTGATATATGTACCTTTCTCAAGAACCAATTTAATTTTTAAATCACCTTTAATAAGAATTCAAAAGTACCATAATAAAATTTTCTCAACGTTTGATGTTTTGCATGTTAACCCTAAATCTGTCATTTTAAGAATTGTCCGTGAATGTGGCTCATCTTTCATTTCAATTTTTTAAATTTTTTCATTTCCATTTTTTTAATTTTTTCTTGCTTTTGGTCTTGGCTTTTCCATTTATTTTGTATCTTTTTAGTATTCTTAATACTTTATTACATAAAATTATTTCTTAATCTTTTTAAAAAAAAACTTTTATAAACTTTATATGTAATCTCTGTAATAAAACTGAATTAACTTAAAATATAGCTTGTTAAAGGTTTGTAATAGGCGTAAGTTTATTAAAAACTGTTAGCTATTTTATAATCAATAAAAAAAAAAAAAAAAAAAAAAAAAAAATTTGGAGATTTAGACATGCTGTTCAATCATGTGATTTGGCATCAAAACCTGTTTAATAAACAACAGATTTCACAGATGTCATCGAAACAATATGGCCACCATAGGCCGTCAAAATACAAAAACCCTTTAGTTTGAATACACGTATTTTCGTTTGGGTTTAACTTATTTGACTTTGGGTTATAATTATTTGAATCTGCGGAAGCTAGCTATATATTTACTAAAGCTGGAACCTTAATAAGAAAAATTTAAAGTTTATATGTGTGAGCCGTGGTGTCTGAATGCGTGAGCCTACCTTGCTACGTGGTCATTGCTTAGCAACATACATTCACTCGAATCAACGAGTATGCTCTGCAATTTGTATCATATGCAGATCCTTAAATAATGTAGAAATAAGACTTTATACTTCATATGCCTACATAGTATATATGTAATTCTCTTCATAACGTGAAGTATTTTATGTTTTTCGCCAGTTTTTTGCCCAGCTATTGAATACTTTTTACTAGGGCCAATTTTGTTCCACTATACATCATAATTTCAAGGACCATCGTTAAATTGAAAGACCAAGAAATTCTCTACAAAGATATACCCTTCGTGGACTGATGAATTCCGTTTGGCCTCCTAAATTGTAACTTTATCATGACTCACATTTTATTCGGTCATTAAACATTTAAAATATAAAATTTTATTTTGCTCCAGCAAATTTGGGAATTCGTGCCAATGTCAGGGCACAAAATCATCATACTGCAAAGTCATCATCGAAAATCTCGATTTTTTTTTATATTTTAAATTGCTAATTTTGCCCTAGTTTTCAGCTAAAAAAAAGAACAGGTAATTAAATCGAAACCATAACCCATTAAGATCGTTTTGGGAGCAAATTCCTTTATTAAAGATGGCACTATGATAACTGAAGCACCGTCATGAAAAAACCGCTAAACTCCATTAAGGTTCAATTGCTAATTTCTCTTGGAATTTTAAAATTATTTAAATTTGATCAAAAAATAAAAAAAAGATCAAAAAACAATAGTTGGGTTAGTGGTAAGTCAAACAAAGTCTGCCTTCAAGTTGTCTGAACAGGAACTTGCTAATTAATTCAAGAACTTTGCAAATTATAATGAGTAGGTATGAGTAGGTACATATATAGTTTTCGAGCGCGGGTAGAGTGATAAAGGCTCATGATTAATATTGAGAACAAAAAAGAATAAGAACAGTTTTCGGGGGGTGGCACAAATTCAGTTCTTGGAGAATTAAAGTCCTCCTAAGCACTTGTGACCCTACAAACATTCATACACCTATACCTGTACTAAAAGGTCTATTCTCTACTTTCACAGAGCAAGGTGCACGATAGCTAATGTTTCATGAAAATGTGCCGTAAAGAGTCCGGGATGTGGGTGGCAATTATAAATCTTAAGCTTTCATAGTAATCAGCCAGTGTAATAATATGCTTGAACTCGTGTCATGCGTAAACTATGTTTTGTAATTAACAGCTTCTAAGAATTTTTTTCCGGCATAAAAAGTGAAATTGTTCTTATGAGCTGGAGCAAGAGCTGGAGGGAGGTGGGAGAGTTCCTTATTATAAAACCTCTGGTTTTTGATGAGGAAAAGGTGTAGGCGAGTAATTGCTATGGAAAAAATGCCGAAAATATACCTTCAGTCACTTTAATAAATATTTACGTGAAATCTTAAGCATATAGTCGTGGTCAATAATTCTTGATAGAGATACAAAACTGTAAATCATAAAAAGGTGGTCTACAAAATTTTTAATTTATTTTTCGCTACAATTAAAGTACTTGAAACCACAAATACTCGTAAGTATGACTAATTTATGATCAGTTTTGCAGTCGTATCCAAGATTTTACAATATTTCCAATAAATCTGTCAAAAATTGTGAATTGTCGTATTTGCTGGTGATATAATGGAACTACATATATGGCATGTTATGGATTTGTAAAAAACTAACGAACTCGAGATGTTGATCAGACTTGATATAACTCTCTATCTGTTCGTCTTAACCCTAAACGGCTCAACCTATTTTCTTTTATCTATGTAGATAGCGTTTCTAAATTTTACCCTTACATGTTTTTTTTTTTAACACCAAAAATAACGGTACCTTTTTTTTCTCAAAACCTGTTCTACAGATTTTCTTTAAATGATAATTGTTGAGCAAAAATGTCCAAAAGTATCCCAATAGAAAATTTGTTTGCTTTCAATTTTTTTTTAAAACGGTGCAACTGATTTTGATCAATTTTCTTATGCTTAAGCTCTTTAAAGGCTTAAATAATATTGTGTATTCAAAGTAATTTTTTTTGGGATTTTAAAACAGAAATTAAAATTTGTTTTGACAACTCAAATTTCGAAAACCCCATGCTCTATTTTTTTTAACCTTAACAATTAATAGTTTTTTAATACTTCTGCAGGATGTATGAACAAAATTTATTTTATTTGAAAATGACGGTACCCACCATTCAAACATTAAGATATGGTTTTTAAAAAACCGTATTTTTCTCGAAAAAGAATTTTAATAAAGCTTTTTTTGCTGTTTTGCTTAATTTTACGATTTCTGATTCCTTGAAAAAGACATTACTGATAGTCCCTATATCATAGTTTTCCTCCAGATGGTTTTGACCTTCTATTCACGAAGCTGGCGGTGGCGGCCAAAAGTGCTCAACGACTTAGAGTATACAAATTTGAAAAGGGGTCCCTGTGGTCACACAACCATTGTAAACTTCACTGACTGTGCATAGATTTTGTATACAGTCGCACTAATAAATATTCCAACAAGGTAATTATTATGGAAAACCGGGTTCTTAATGCAAATCATGTATCGGTCTTTAGAGACGCTTTCAAAACGAAAGCTGGGGTAAGGTCAGGCTTCTTCTCAGTCACCCCGCCCATAAATAGGTCATTAATGCTGCCAGACTTTTCCAGTGTTTTTCAAGCGGAAGTGTTTACAGTTTCCACATGTGAACAGACGAACAAGAACCTTTGATATACTTATAGATAGTGATGCCGCAATCAGACCCATTTCGTCAATTGAAAATTAAGATTGCTCGGCGAAACAAATTCAGTCACCCTTGGATGGGTCCCGGGATATTGTGATATTTATGGAAATGAAATGGCTGATGAACTGGCCAAAAAAAGAATCATCACTTGAACCGAGCCAAATTGTACCGTGGGTACTTATGCTACTGGGGCAGGAAAAGTATAGAATTCACCACATGAGCAAAATGGGCATCAGCACATCTGACTAATGCAGAAGGTGTCAGGACAAAGAGGCGGAAGTGAGCTCATCTCACTTCCTTTGTAAATGCCCCAGCCTAGCTAGAACTAGAAATGATGCCCTCGTTGCAGCTGACACACTGGGCCTTACCAACAATCAGATTAAGACACGACTTTAATATTTGAGTGAAATGAAGCATTATTTAATGGACTCTATATAACTGACCATATATGCTGCATTTTATATTTTAGATTCCGTACAATAAATGGTTCATAATTTAGAGCTCACATAAATATTAAGTTCATAACATGGTTAACTTTATAGAGCTCTTTAAATAATGGTCCATTTCGCTCAAATATTAAAGTCGTCTCTTAATTTAATTGTTGGTACGGTTCACTAAGTTGGGCCATTGCGATACTACATGAATCCAGAAATTTTTTCTCTACTCGTTGAACCATTCAAAGCTCCTTATGATGCGATATATATCTATATTAAATAGATTACTAGGTTCATCGAAGAAAAACTATCTAAGATGAGTCTACGACCATGGGACAGCGGGGCGTTTACATTTGTACATAAATGATGAGCTTCTGCAAAAATCATCTGGATAAACGCCAAGCGGCCAAGCCTCGTTGTGTGCATCCCCACCAACCCCATCTTCTAAGAAAATTATATCCTCACAGAAAGATCTTGAAGGAATGGTTACTTGGAAGGCCTTGCCGAACTGTAGTTTTGGGATAGTGTAATATGCGTAGACTTTTTTGACTTGGAAGTAATCCGAATGAGCTCAGAATGATGGAATGGTAATTTTTTCATTGATCCATTTCGAAGAAGCTTTTAGGCGGAAGGCTGTTTGCTTAAGATACTGAGGATGGCAAATAAAACTGAACATCAAGTGCGGTAGAACGGGTCGTTCGTAGTGTTCCGCTTATGCACAGGCAAGGAGATCGTTTAACTTTACTTAGCTTGTCACAATAAACAGCCTTTTTTAGAGCTGTACTGCTACTCTATAAGTAAGGATTGGTCTAATTACCGAAGTATATGAACAGTAAGTACGTATAGTGCGGGCTTGGAAACCCCATTTGTTCCCAATAGATTTTGTGTGACCTTTTTGACTCTTTGTTGTGTATAAGGATTTTTTGTATTTAGAATAAGACCCAAGTATTTTGCTTCGTCTGAGAAAGCTAGTGGGAATACATTTGATAGAAGGAGGATCTACAATATGAGTAAATCTATATTTTCTTGAGAATAGGACCGCTCTGCCCAGTTTGTTAACTTGTTTAAAGCGTAGGAGTCCTTTTAAGATGTTAGGATCCTTTCCTGATGTCAGCAGCTCATGTTTTGCCTAATTCCAAAGAAGGCTAGAAAGAACATTACAGTGCAGTGTAATTCTGCTGAAATATCAATTTTAATTCAATTTTGTTTCAATTTTGTTTTATTGAACATACTATTTACAATTTGGCTTACAACTAATAAGATACTACATATGTGTGAAAATTTACATTCGTTGGCTCATAGGGTACCTAACTATATACAGTGATTTAAGTTTAATTATTTTTATATAAAATTTACATGACGATTTTCTTCGTTGAATGAACTAGATATTTTGTCCAGTTTTTTTTTTTTTTTTTTATAATCTACCCGCGCTCAAGGGATTATGATTACCCTTCAAATGTTTCACCACAGCGCGGGCGTGAAGTTAATAAAGAGAAAGAAGGATAGGAAAGATGTGTGGCACGATGTTCTGAGACTGTTGGTGGTTGTCTCAGATATTTTTATCTCCAGGGATGGCGGCTGAGGTAAAGCGGAGAAATGCCGTGTCTTATTTCTATGTCGCTTATAATTCACATTATTTTATTCGTGTTCATCCTTGTTGGGCATACTAGTTTAACTCAATTACATGTTGTTAGTGTTATGCCTGAACAACATGTAGTGAGTAAACCAGCAACCCATTGATGACAATTCTTAGAAGGTTTTTAATGGAATTAAAACGACATAGACGACGGCAGGGATCGAACCTGTGATCATGAGGTTGACAGGCGAGCACACAACCATCGTGCCACGGCCACCCCCTGTTGGATTAAATTCGCTTCTGTATAGAGATGCTCGTTCCTGTAGTGTTTCTGTCGTTGACGGTCGAAATGCTGAAAGATCTTCTATCAGAACATTCCCTCAGTTTTGATTTGATAACCTTTCTAGTCAGCATTTGGTAATCAGTTAACCAAGCGACTCCTCTACCTTCAGATATGACAGTAGAGATCCGATGCTTCTATATCTAGAAATACAACCATAGTGTATTCCTTATGGTGGAGGGAGTATTTGATATTTCGTACTAGTGAACGTTAAGCATTGTATGCCCATCTACCTTTGCTTTAATTTGCTATAAGCAAGTTTCGCTCTTTTCACGTAAGTGGATATCAATAAATCTTTCAAGAAGAAATGATGACAGACTAATATGTCTGAGATCATAAGAGTTTACTTGTTAAGATTTTAGTGAGATTTCTAAGAGAAGTAGTTCCTTAGGAAAACTGGGCAGATCATACAACTATCTAACGGCCATACCTACTGAAATTTACTAATCGGGCTAAATTTGGTCGCAAAGAATTTTTGATATGTGATACAAAAGGTTTGGTCAAATTCACATTGATAGACATTTCGATGGAAAATTTTGTCAGTTGTATTTTCGTCTCAAATTATTTTTAATTTTGTCTACAAGAGTTTCAGATTTGCAAAACACTTACATATATACAAAATTGTAGTACCTTTGGCCTAACCCATAGTTTAACAATCGCATCTGATGAATTAAAATGTTTTTAATTATTTGAGCAAGTTTTTTTTTTAACATTTACGCATCATTAAATATTTTGGGGATTAAAATCTATATTTACCCACTTAACATTAACAATCCTAATCAAGTCTTTTGATAGCTATTGATTTTTAAAGAACATCTGCCCTCTGAGGAATAAAATAGATTAAGTAGGTACAGCATAGCGAAAACCAATTTAACACAGTGAATGGCTTCATTACAACACATTTTAATTCAACACAAGTTATGGCTTTTCTTATTCCATTATTATAAGTAGCTATATAGATTAAGGTTCTTCTTTTGTTAGATACAAATCTATTTGGCAGCGGAAATAAATCACTAAAGTACTTGTCATTCTCTAAATCACCGCCATTTACCTTTAAAAAGTAACAGAGAAGAATATTGAGGAAGTCTTATCTAAGTATATGTATATAAGACTTTGGTATAGAGGCTAAAGCTGTTGTTGCGGTTATGCTGGGACGACTTTTTCTTAAGATAAAAATCGTGCAAATTGTTGTCCCTATCCACATACTTTCTGTTAGATACATTCACCAAATCTTTTTTATATTTTATTTTTATATCTTCTGATGGTACGTCTTGCTTGTCCATTTACCGCCACATGTCCCATGTTCCTGTAGTAGAATGTTTTTTTTTACTCAAACTCAATTTCAAATCTAAAGCACCCATTCACTTGTGAAACCACACAAAAGACCTAAAAGTAGAACGAAACCGTAGAATCAACGTTCTGATTCTCATGGCACAACATTAAGCTGCAGAAGCGAAGCGTCTACTATGATGATGGTAACCCAACAAAGCAAAAATGGTTGTTGTAATGTTGCTGATGATGATGAAGAAAACTTTATTACGGCAGAATATTATATTTCACAAAAAAGATCACTACTTATCCGTTCCAGACTTAGAGAGACACGAGAGATGCAGATAGATAGGTAGAAATACACCAGAGGAACCTTTTACCTGCGGAAGATAGATGAAGCAGAGTATCTTCAACATTGCCTACCTACAACTTGAGTAGGAAGAGGAATAAAATACACCTGAGGTCATTGAATGGATCGAAAACACCATGACTGGCTGTTCAATTTTTCGAAATAAATCTAGTAATACCTTTCTCGAGTTTTCTTGCTGTTGGAAGTGTTGTAGGTCTTACAACAACTTGTGGTCTCGAACTAAGATACATTTTGTCATCTGTCATATGGCGGCAGCAGCGTGGCAGAGCGGAGCCCACTCGATACCCTTTTTTTTGTACCAGACTTTCTGGGTCGTGCTCGTGATGTCATGAAGAATAACAATAAATCCATCTGCGGGATCGTATTCCATTTGGACCGCAATGATTAATCTGCAGTCTAACATAAATGCTTTTGCAACTTCACTCAAAGATCTCGAAGAAGGAAACAAAAAAATAAATACCAAAATGTCAGAAAAATGCTTATAATCTTATTACACCCATCGTCATAGATCAGGTCATTCTCATCTACCTAAAAACAAATCTACGAGTATCTTTTTGAAGTGACACTGTTCAACTTCCTGTATTCCGTTTGTCTGAAATAATATTCAACAACTTCCATCTGCGAACAGTGGTGCAATGTATATGGAAGAATTGGAATAATTTCAGAATTAATTTTCCTATCGGGATTTTGTTTTAAATTAAATTTAAGAAAAAAAAATAGAGGTTTTTTACTAGCTCTATATTGGTCTTGCTTTCATTCCCCAAAAAGAAGTCGAAGTTTTAATGAAGATTAGCACTAAAATGAAGAACAAGTCCAGCAAATTAATGGAAATAGTATGTTGAATGTGAATGTAGTTCTAATACCTCGATTATCAGAAAAGTCAATTTTTTCAAGAAACACATAATAACGTGTTAAAGAGGTTCACAATTAGTGCCTAGAAATTAATCAGTTCTAAAACCAAGCTTTTTTTGACGTTTGCTGCTATTCATTACTCAATCGTTGCTTAGTAACAGTTAAAAGGTATAGTTATCAGCTGACGAGGTATTATACGGTCGACTCCGAAATATTGTATTTGTATTATTTAAATAAAAAATTTCAGAGGTACATATTTCAATTTGGCTTCGTTATGTTCTAAAAGGTATTTTAATTTATTTGCTTATGAAGTATTTTTCTGGGTACGGAGGTATTTTCTTTGAGTAATTTTTATTGAAAATAAGGCATAACAGCTTTTCTATAAAGAATACGTCCTCACGTTAAGAGATATTTCAGCAAACAAAACTTCATTTTGCTTAGTCATGTGTTAGGGGTATTGTAATATATCGACTGAAGAGGTATTATTCTGGACTCCGAGATATTTTCTTTGAATAATTAACATTGAATGGATGGAATTAAAACTATATCTTAGAGATGTTTTAGTTTGGATTGCTAAGTTACGTATATTTTAAAAACTATTGTAAATTATTGACTTGCGAGATATTTTTTGGGTTCTGAGATATTTTCATAGAATTTTTTACATTGAAGACGGCAGACACCTTTTCTATAGAGAATAAGCTCTTTTTACTAGTATACAGGCCCTACAAAACAACGAACAATATTTGGCTTTGATAGGTTTTGGCTTAAGAGGTATTGTAAATTTATCGGCTGCAAAGGTATTATTCTTCGAGATATTTTCTTTGCGTTATTAACATGGAAGAGATCAACTTATACCTATATTTTAGATATATTTTAGTTTGTCGTGCTGGGTTAGGAATGTTAAAAACGACTATTGCAACTTATTGACTTGCGAGGTATTTCTTGGGCTCTAAGCTATTTTCTTGGAGTAGCATTGAAAAGAAGTCAAACACCTTTTCTCAAAGACTACGTTCTTTATACTCGTACACACTACCTATATAACAGCGAACAAAACTTGGTTCTCCTTAGTTATGAATGACTAATGAGATATTTTGATTTATTTGCTGACCAGGTATTATTCTCGACAGCCATATATTTTCTTTGCTTATTTTAGTTCGGAAAGATGGGCGTATACCTATATTTCAGAAATATTTTAGTTTGGCTTGCTTAGCTACGTATGTTTTGAAAGTTTTTGCATCTAATTGACTTGCGAGGTATTTGGTGTTCTGAGGTACTTTTTGGTGTAATTAACTTTAAAATAAATGTTTCAATAGGGCATATGGGGCTTTGTTGAAATATTTACTATACAACTGCATCAAAATCAATAAAACACTTTTTAATTGCATACGAGATATTACAAATATACATTGAAGATGTGTTTGTGGGATTTTTTTGCATTTATCAGTTTTGTGATTGTTTAAAGCTACATAAGACTATTTTTTGGGCAAACATATTTATTTATCTTTGACCGGCGCGGCGGTTTTAAAGTAGATCGCAATCAAATATTGCAAATCTATTCCTTTTGATGCCTGCTATATATAAAACCTGGTGAATAAGCTCCGAAATAAGTCAGCAGCGTAATCCACAGCTATTATTATTTTACTCAACTTATATACTTATATAATATATTGGCGCTCGTGTGAAGTTTGGTTTTAACATGCTCGAAAGAAGCAGGTTAATTTTAAATAAAGAATTTATTCATAAACATTAACTATGAAAACTAATTAAATATCAATTTCAATATAAACTATGTTTTTAATTATTTTAAAATATTTTTTTTTCCAAGAAAGTAGGCGCGGCATTTAAATGTTTCCAGGTGTTACAAGATACAAAACAAAATCAAATATCCAAGTTCAATTCGGTTTGAAGAATGAATGGATAAGTCTCACATAGTTCACTAGGTTGATTAAATTCCAGTTTTAAAGGTGTTTTGTTCCAGTGTTCATTATGGTGACGGTCTTTGCGCAATGTTTTGTGTAAGTCTTCCATCATCGTTTCTGATCACGGTGATAAATCAGAAAAGTAAAATGTCGTTAGGGTTGACCTACTTCTAGAGTATGTGGCTTCTTAAGAGTGTGTAGATCTGTTCTGTTTTTCTTTCTGGATTTAACAGTTACTTTTTATATATTTCTTTCTACTTACTGTATGTAATACATTGTTCGTATGTTTTTTTTTTCTTATCATGACTTTTGTATGAATGTGCATCTTGTGGTAGAGATGTAAAACCATAGAGAGGGCACATCTATGCAACAGCAGCTAATTTACCGTGTAAATATGTAAATATCTTATTATTGTTGGAATGATGGAGTTTCTCTTTTTTTTGTGTGGCCAAAGAAAAGGTTCCAATTGAGAAAGAAAAATATCTAGGTACCTTAAATACATACAAACATACATTATGTTTTGGGATGCATTTTTTGTAATGGTTTTTCATGGAGAAAAGTGGGTGATTATTAAAGGTGAATAGAGAAATTGTTATTTGTTTGATGATGATTGGAAAATTACTTTGTTGACTTTTTAGCAAGTTTATCGTAACGAAAATAGTACAGAGTTGAATTTTTTAAAAAGATCTTTAGATATAATTTTGTGATTTTCGAAATTATATCTAAAAATTTATGTATTCCGAGATTTTAAAATTCAATATTTTGTGAAGAATGCACTCAAACTAGTTATACTATTATTTAACAGAAATTGGAATATTCAACATTCAAGAAAAAATGTGTTGTATTCTTCCTGACAGCGATTGGCCTTAGTGTTTGTAAATCTATTTATTCAAATCACTATTCATCGGAAAGAAAAACTGCTTAGTCCAAACTCGAAATTTTGAACTTTAATCATAGGTTCGACTCTCTGTAGTTGGTACTTAAAATAATAAAGAGCGGTAAAGTTGCCAAATAAAAGTTTGTTTAATTTGAAAGACCTCTAACTAATAATCAAAAGTTGGACCTATGATCAATTTTTTGGTTGAGGTCCTCTAATGCACCGTCCCTCAGGATTGCCTGAATTAGACACTGATGCTGAATATAGTTCGTCTCTATAGATGGTTATCATACGCTACTTTGAAATCGATGAAAAGCTTGTAAGGGTCGATTTGAAGTTTCTGGTTTTTTTCGAAGAGCTGCCCTAATGTAAATGCTATGGACCTATCAGGTTTTTGACGAAAGGTTTCAGGCGTTCACATAATAAAGGATGTTGAATGCAGTGTTCGGGAGACTGACCACTCTGTAGAATCGGGCAAACAATATGTTTCATACATCGGACATGCTTTCTTCCAACGTTTTATTTCAAATGTTATTAATGAGTTTAATGAATTCTAAAACTTAGCTTAACTGTACACAAAACTCGTGTTTAGCATTAATTAGAAAAAACGTTAGCTTTCAATATCATCCTTCAAGAGATTGTGACCATATCACCAACAAATAAAAGAATCTGTCAAAATCGTAGTTACAACCTTTATCATCGTTTATATTGAAAACGAAAAGAAAAGGGCTCAAGTGACTTCCTTAAGGTATACCTAAATTACCAGTTAATGGCTTTGGAAGATACACTGTTTAATAATCATAGGTAGGTACATGATAAGATCTTTTTCATTGAAAAATTTGTTACTTAGTTAATAATGCTTAAGAAAAGTCCTTGTTTGAGTAAACATAATGTAGTCAACTTCAGTTTTGGTTTCTTAAGTATTTGAGTATTTGTTCAAGAAAATAAGGAGATTTCCTTTCGTTGATCTTCTTTGAACAAAGCATTTCTTATATTAAATTTTATTATGAATGTTAAACTTTCACATTCTCGTACAACTTTTAAAGGCATTATAACTGTTGTTGAATTATTGAATTGGTTATGAAAGTTGTAGAGGATAAAAAAAGAAATAACGATGTACATAGTTTTTGAATGTCTGAATATTTTAATGGGAGGCAAATATTGAACCGTGTTAAGCATTCCACATTCGTTTAGTGAGGCTTAAGAAAGAATCTCTAAACTCAACAGTACGACCGAAGTTGGGCTCAACGATAAACTGATGGAAATTTTTTGAAGCGCAAGTATTGCGGTTGATTTTTTTAGTAGATGAGTTCAACTAGTTATTTTACTACACTTCTGTTGAAAAACTAGCTATACAACAATGAAAGACATGAAACTTTGGAGCGGTGATAGATGGAAATATGTGTTTCCTTTATAGTTTATGGAGGGCAACCATGCTTAAGTCTCTTTTTAAAATTCTTTCCAAGAAACTCAAGTGGGTTATTCGACTATCTGCCATAAGAATTGGCCTACAGCGAGATCAGAAATGTTGTATTGTGGAAGGAAGCCCAGCAGTGTTTTTGTGGTCATTTCATGAAAAGTGGTCTGTGATGCACCTTACTCAACAAAAAGTTTCCTGCTTTCTCAATACAAGTACCATTCATAGATTACGACTTGGTTAACCTAAAAAAATCATATTTACTGAGTCTTAGATGCACACATATCTACATGTTGATGTTAGACATTATTATACATTATTTTTTTAATTAAGTTGAAGTTCACGTTCAAACATCAACTTATTTTATCTTTTCGACTAAGTAATGTGATGATAATTATAATGATACATGACATGGGCATTAGCAAATATATTATTTATCAATGAATAATAATTTGAACAAAAAAAGAACATACCGCGTACGTGCCTTTTTTGTTCCTTATATACGCCTGTATGGGAACAGTAACTTTTAAGCTTCGGAAATATTTCCCCTCAGAAAACAGAAAGTTTACTCGTTACTAATTCACTTCAAACTTTGTTAAGGCAGAAGCTTCAAAAACAAGTACAAAACAATAGTCCAAAAAATATACGTACATACGAGTATGTATAATATCTGCATGTCTGCAGTTTTATTTGATGGAATCAACACTACGTGCTTAAAGTGTCGAAGGTAGAGTTGCAAAAGAAACCTAGTAATTTATAACAGCTTTGTAATCGCACTCGTCTTAAAAAAAATTGTAGAGAACCGAAGTCTAGTGACTTACCTTTCTCAAACATTCTTGTGTTTGCGAGTTGTTGGCAGGGAAGAAGGGAAACTACAATTTTCTGCCGAACACGAACACCAAAGATGAGAAGAATTTTTCATGAGAAGAGATACTCTGGGATTCAATTCCTTGAAAGAGGAGTATTTACTCATATGAAAAAAAAAATGTTTAGGTGGCAGTTGTTTGGAAGCGAACCCACAATTCCGACATGACAGTCTAATGCACTAACCATTACACTTTTTTTAATTCATTTTTATTAACCTTATAACAATCTTACACCAAGGCAAAAATTCATAAACCAAGCCTGCTTATGAATATCTTACTATTAACTTACTGGCCCTTTGCGGACGCTCTTAGTTAAACTATTTAAATATATGCTGATTCTAATCCCTTTCGGCTTACTTACCATTGCACTTGGTACTACAGTCAATTATCTCGCTTTATTCAAATATAAATGTATCAATACTTACGACTTTTTGAAGTAAAACTTCTTTTCCGGCGTTGGGGGTAGGAAATGTTCTATTCAGCTGTCAGTGACATGTCAAAACGACACGTTATCAGTGAAAGACTGGCGACATGTTTGTACATACAAAATGTTTGAAGATTTATAGGTTAGAATTTTACAGAGGCTTTGCTTGGGGAAAAGAAGTTTTACCTTTACTGCGCGTACGTCAGTACACACAACCTTTTTAATTGCGACTTAAAGGTACTAATTATTATAAGGCAGGTTATGCATTCGTAAAAAAATCGAACTCGAGATTTTTATGAAAGTTTACATTGCAATGATATAGCGAAGACTAAAAAAGTGGGTCTCGAAATTCTGTCTGTCTGTCTGTTCGACTGCAGACTTTCGTCAAACTTGGTACATATGGTTTTTAAATAACAGTACCTGCTACCCGATTTTTTTTTCGAAATTTTAGAAATAATTTTTTTTTTTTCAAAAACTGTCCCACAGATTTAAAAAAAAATTTCTTTTAGATAAAGCTAGTAATGGTTGAAAAACTTTTTCCAAAAAATGATTATTTTTGGTACCCCCCTAGAACCATTTTTTTTGTTTTTGATCTTCTCAAAAACGGTACAACTGATTTTGATCATTTTTTTAATATCCCCAAAAGCTTAAATATTATTGTGTATTAAAATTTTCAAAAAAGAAGTTTTTGGATTTTTAAGAAAATTTTCAAATTTTTTTTTTCAACCCTCAATATTTCGCAAACCTCATGCTCGATTTTTGTTTGAATTAACAAATAAAAGTTTTATAATATAATCTACAAGATGTGAGAAAAATAAAATTATTTTACCTAAAAATAACGGTACCCACCATACAAATGTTAAAAAAGGTTTTCTAAAATCGCATTTTTCTCGAAAACGGTTCCGATAATTTTAATAAATTTTTTTTCTTTCAATTAATTTTTACGATCTTTTATTAAATAAGAAAAATTTTGAAATTAATATATTACTGACTGAACCTACCATAGGACCATTTTTTTTAACTTTCTCAATATCGGCATAACGGATCTTAATGAAATATTTTGTAAAGAAGGTTCTAAAAGGTTTAAAAAACATTGCATTTCAAGACTTTAAAAAAAAATATTTTTTGATTTTTTTAACAAAAAAATCTGTTATTTTTTTTTTGAAAAAATATCAGTAAATATCAATATCTCAAAAAACGGCTTAATATTTTTATTTTTTTTTTTTGGAAATGTAGTGACATGGCATCCTGTTTTTATCTCCAACTACTAAAGGAGTTGTTTTAGTTTTTTTTTTAGTTTTTCTCTAATAACATTGGCGCAAAATTTTAATTGAATTAGTACGATGCTAAAACTGTCTTAGTATGATACTAGGTTAAAACAACGAATTTGCAAATTTTAATATAGCATCATACTTTCTCTACCCTTTCATTAAAGTTAAAATCATCGAATACCTAATTAATTTTTTTTAGTATGGTGCTAGCTTCATATGACTTTGACATTTGCAAACATCAAAAAAGGTTCGTGTACTTACTTTTTTACAGGTGTTTGTTTTAGGTGTGTTCAGAAGCAATTTATTAAGAAAATTCTTTTAGTACGATACTAGTTAGAAAATGTTTAAAACTATGAATGAGTTAGTAAACTACTATAAAGTTAGCAAATTGATAAGTAGTATCATACTAATACCTTAATAGTAGGCTGTTTAAAATTTTGCACCGTTCATTTTTGAAATTCCTAGTCTTTTACATAAGAGCAAGTTCGTGCGAACCAGTCGTGCATTTTATTTTTAGTTGATCGCAGCAAATTTTATATAGAAAAGCTAAAATTATATCTTTACTTTGTAAAACTTGCATAGATATGTCTAGAAAGCATTTTTCATCGTACTTTAAGGCACGACAAAATTTAAATCAAAATTGGTAAATATCTGGTTCACAGAGTGTGACATTACTTCCTGAACTATTTTAATGATGAGAAAATATTTGCACACCTCAAATATTCCTCGGACTAGGGAAAAAGTTAAACAGTTTTACATATCACAGCAAAAGCAAACCCTTAACGAAATAACTTTTAGTCGTGCCTCAGTCAAATTACTTGGTCAACACATACATACATATACATTCAAACCTTTATGAACACGACAACGTCTTTAATCTTATACATGCATGTCAAATAGAAATGTTGCCTTTAGACCATGTTTACATGTTCTACGGCTCCGAATTCAATTAACGAAAAAAAACGTGCTCTACCACACGACGAAAATGCTTTCCCAACTCACGTTGACCTATTTAACAGTCATGGAAGATGTATATACTTATATGTATATATGAGATGTATACTTTTTTTTGTCGAAATAACAAGAAAAACTCTTGATACAAAAATAACAACTATGTTACATATATTATGTAGAAAAACTGTTTTGTCTATTAAATTTATAAAGTCTGACATACAGGCCATCCTAGGGTGTGAAATTAATTATGTCGTAGGTTTATGAACTCATTTTAATCGAAGTTTGAAAAAAAGAAGAAAACAAATTGTGAGGTTATTTTGGGCATCGAAATGAATAAGTTATTTCCAAGTTGTAAGTAAAATAGGTAATGGTTAAATTCGGTTCATTAATTTTGGTGTAACTTTATGTAAATTTATCAGTTTTTTAGCACCCACAAAAATTTCGCTAGTGAATTACTTAAAGTACTACACAGGGTTGCCAGCTCCTATAATTATGAATATGGGTTTCACGATGTGATGTAAGAACTTAATATACTTAGAATAATGAAAACAAAATGCAAGTTAATAAAAAAAATTAATAAACGAAACAAAAGTTAAAAACAAAAAGAAGTTCCATGGATCCACAAAGTTATTTCATCGGTACATACATATACGTAATTAGTTTAAATTAACGAGAAATAAAGGGGTTGGATGAAATGTTCGGTTATGTTTGGACGGTTCTTTGAAATATACCCACACTTACTTACTTACTTATGTCCTCAGACCTTCTATGTCTGTGGGGGACCCCTTGTGGGGCATAGGACATCCACAACGCCAGCTCGCCCGTGTTCGGTTCCTGGATATGAGTCGAAACTCCCTCCAACGCTTGCCTAGTTGGGCAAGCATACCGAAAGCAGCCTTTGACTTCCCGATTCGACTGCTGATGTCCTGTTCGATGCCACCCTCGGTAGAGATGATGCTTCCAAGGTATTGGAAGCTCTGTACTTTCTCTACCGGTTGTTGAGAAATATTTATGAGATAAGTTGACTGGGTTTCGAGGCTGATCATCCTTGTTTTGCCGGAGTTGATTTTCAGCCCCACGATTTCTGATTCTCTCTCCACGTCAAGATGTTTCAGGTGAGACGTCAGAGTCCATCGAATCCCTCCGTTTCCCGTCACGGCCGCTCGCAGGACATTGCTTATCACCAACAGAAACAATATTGGTAACAGAATGCAGCCCTGTCTGTCTCCACTTTGGACTTAAAACTCTTCTGATAGCCTCCCTTCGTGCAAAACGTGACATTTGGAACCATCATCAGTTGCCTTCATAATAGCGCTATTAATTTATCGGGGATACCCCTCCTGCATAAAGCAAGCCAAATAAATCCTCTACTGATCCTATCGGAAGCCTTCTCAAAGTCAATGAATAGCAGGTGAATTGGTGATCGATATTCGACGCACTGCTCAATTATGATCCTTAAAGTATTGAAATGATCAATGCATGAGGATCCAGCGCGGAAACCTGCTTGTTCGGCATCGAGTGTGGCTTCTACACTTTCGATATGCGGTATGATGGCAACCCTGATGCCGCATCGCAAAACTTCTTTAAAAAATTTACAAAAGTTTTCACATGCTTTCCATCATAATCCATTATAATAGGAACTATGGTCATTAATAAAGAAAAAAATATAACCAACAACCTGGGAATATTCACATGAGAATAAGAAATAAAGTCAAAGGTATATTTTTGTTCATTTTCGCATGTGAGTCGAGGGATACGATTAATAAATTATCCCAATAATATAAGTGAATTAATGTGGCTGATTTTCAATGAACTTGATATAACATATAAAATAAATCTTATTGCGTGCCAAATATTCCCTTCGTACGAAATGAAGACACACTTCAAAATTAATTAATTAATTCACTTAGGCGTTGGTGGAAAATGAGCAAAAACAACAAATATAAACAAAATAGCTAATGGATATAGGTATGTATATATTTATATCGAGAAATGATGGCAGAATTTACTTGAAGATTTTGAGATAAAAAGACGAAGAAGAGGTTTATAAATAATCACGAGTTTACACAGTGAGCAATGAAGCTATTGATACATTCATAATTCTGGTTTGATACGTTATAGATAGATTGGTTTATCTTAAGCTAACTGGTTAAAAGAAGTAAATGGTTTGCTTATCCAGCTAGAATGATTATTTGGTATTGATGGAATGTACAGACTTAAAAAGTTATGTAAGTTTAAACTACGAGAGTGATATTAATGGTATTTTCATGTATAAATGAAAGATTGGATCTTAGCAAAGTTGAGTGAGAATGGAAGGGTTACGAAAATAATCTTCGCTATTTATGTCAATATTTTGAGACAAACCATCCTTTTTTCGGCAATGCGATGATAGACATACATTAATTGTATAATTCGATATAATTTTTGTTGGAATAACTTCAATGAAATCTTATTGAAAATCACAACGGATATTTTTAGAATTCACTCATATATTTTAGTTGACAATTATAAACATAGATTTAAGTCTAGATTTAAGTTTTTTTTGTTATTAGCTTGCATTTAAACATAGTAAATAAATAAATAACTGTCTTTCTTTGGAACAAAAAATCTAAGAAAACAAAAATTTATATTTAAAAAATCATACATCAGCAACGATAGTATCCAAGGATCCAAGTACTAAAGTACATATTTGAAAATATATAAACTAACTGCTAAAATGTGAGCAATTTTTCATGACAAGATACACATTTGGAGGAATTGCCACAGAAAAGGCAAGTTACACGATGATGGCATGGTATATGAACTTTTATCAAATAATAAGAGAAATAAACGGAAACTCATTACAAGAATTGTTCTTCGTCTTTTTTGATACTTAAAATTATTCACTCGAACTTTGTTGTAAATTTTTTTGATTCAATTTTGATAAATTTAGCTGTATTGCCTTTTCAAATGAGACGGATTACACGTATTTCCTCTATGTTCAAGTAAAAGAACATAAATAAAAACATATACATACAAACATTTTTATATAAAGAGAAACAATTTTTTTAAATGCGTACGTATGTACTTTGTTCCAAAAAAAAAATGTCCTGAGATTTCTTAACAAATGACTTTATGTTAAAACAAAAAATCTTAAATCGGTGTAACCGGTTTTTTTTTTTTATAAAAATAAAATAAATAAATAAATTTTTAACAAAACTTTATGATATAAATTGCACGACTGGGTCGCACGAACTTGCTCCTATGTAATAGACTAGGAATTTCAAAAACGAATGTTATTAGAGAAAACTGTTCATAAGGATAAAATTAATTTTTTTAGCAGTTGTAGCTAGGCACATGATGCCATGTATTTTAAGCAAAAATTAGTTTATGCAAGAACAAAATTATAATTTGTTGTAGTGGTTTCTTAAAGAATAAGCTTTTATATAATAAAAATTAAATTTACAAAAAAAAAAAATATTGAGCCGTTTCTGAGATATCGAATTTTCAAAAAAAAAAAATAGATTTTTTTCAAAAATTCAAAAAATATTTATTTTAAAGTTTTGAAATGCAATGTTTTTTAGACTTTTTGGAAGCTTTTCTATAAAAAAAATTCATTAAGATCCGTTATGTCGACAATGAGATATTCAAAATTCAAAAAAAAAAAAAAACGTTCTATGGTAGGTACAAGCTGTTATATCTTAATTTCAAATTTTTTTTATTAAATTAAAGATCATAAAAATTTATTGAAAGAAAAAAATTTTTATCAAAATTCTAGGCGCCGCGCCGTTTTCGAGAAAAATACAATTTTTCAAAACCATTTTTTTAACACTTGTATGGTGGGTACCTTTATTTTTAGGAAAAATAATTTTTTTTCTCACATCTTGTAGATTTTATTGAGAAACTTTATTTATCAAGTTTAAAAAAAATCTAGCATTGGGTTTTCGAAATATTGAGTTTTGAAAAAAAAATCTTGAAGTTTTTTTTTTTAAAATCCAAAAAAAAATTTTTTGAAAATTTGAATACACAATTCTATTTAAATTTTTTCGGAGCCTTAGCAAAAACAAATGATCAAAATTGGTTGTACAGTTTTTGAGAAAATCAAAAACAAAAAAATGGTTCCGTGGGGGGTACCCCCAATAACCGTTTTTCGGAAAATTTTTTTCAACCATTACCCAGCCTTATCTAAACGAATTTTTTTTTGTGGTTTTATTTTTTAAATCTGTCGAACAGTTTTTGAGAGAGAAAAAATATTTATAAAATTTCGAAAAAAAATTGTATGGCAGGTACCGTTATTTTTGGTCTTAAAAAAAAAGAAAAAAAAAGGGGGGAATTAAAAATGATATCTACCAAGTTTAAAGAAAATCGGCCGAGCCGTTTAGGCTGTAGTCGAACAGAAAGACAGGCAGACAGAATTGCGAGACCCACTTTTTTAGTCTTCGCTATCATCGTAATGTCAACTTTGATCAAAATCTCGAGTTCGATTTTTTTCCGAATGCATAACTTGCCTTATACTCGTAGTACCTATAAGTCGCAAGTAAAAAGAGATGTATGTACATATAACACTGTTGTGACTATGATTCGTATCGTTTTATTTTCAAGGGATGATCTATATTGGTCGTTTGCTTACTAAAACACGGCTAATACTATTCAAATTTTATAGGAGCATTACCATACAAAAATAAGTCTAAGCTATCTACATAATTTAAAGAAAATCAGCAAAGCCAATTTAATTTTTTTTAAAGAATGCATAACTTGACATATAGTAACATATAATAAAAATACGTTGTAAAATCCATTTTAGAAATTTTGTTACTTGTTGTTGTTGTGAAAAATGTTAATGTCTGACGATTTATCAAAGAATATATCAAGCTGGCATGGAAACTTTGGAACAATCACCTATCAATTGTCTAATTTATTGTACCTCATTTGTACCTCACACTTTTAAATAATGTATAACTCTGTCCGTTTTGTTGATATTCATGAGCCCACACAACCACATCTAAAAATATATTGTTTATGTTATTTACGCTCAGACTGTATTTATTGCAATCAAATTTTATAAAAATTTGGCAACTGGTGGTAATTTGCAAAAAAAAAAAAAAAATACGTTGGGACTGTGGTGCCTTGACAATAAAGAGTCTTGTTTATTAAAAAGTTATCATCAGACTATTTAAATAAAATTAATTAAAAATGCATAAAAGAATAACATGGTGATAGAAACATTTTTGTTTTATTCTACATGATGAAATCTTTCCAAGATGATTTTTTTTCCAAATTTCAAAATCAAATAGGGGAGTATTTAAAGTTCTCTTTTCGACGTACTCATTCGATCATATAGATTGCATCCAAAGTCTTGCGGATGTATTTGTTAATGAATATCTGAATAATAGGAGAGAATGTAGCAAAACTAGGCAATCCTCACAACACTCACTATCATAGCTGTGGGGAGCATTGAGAACAGAAAAAAATCCTCTATTTCCTCTGGAAATACCCTGCTCTGGCCAAATTTATAGCACAATCATTAGGAAGAGCATTTTCTGACGATATTGATGAACTTTCGGAAATGAACATAAAAAACTTGATCTCTTTTCTCAACGCGATGAAATGGCACTAGGACGAACTTCGGTTACTTCTGTGCAGTGCGCTCCGTTTGAATGCTTAGAACCTGTTCAAGCGGATTGAGAGCTTTGACGTAGGTTTACAGTGCGGCCGACCGGGTGATCACTCAATAGGATTGGCTACTATTTCAACACACAAGTCAACAAGCAGCCTAGCTCGGCACAATATAGTTGGTGTCGGATGAGTTTGGTGGTCCGGCTGAGTGAGTGATACAAGTTTCGGATGATTATGCAAAAGCCAAAAAACACTATAAGAGAAATCAAAACCTACTAGCTCTTTTTAATTTTTAAACCCAATCCAAACTGGATGACTTCGTGAGAATGTTCACACATATGTTCATACGAGTTATAAACGGTATCAAAATGGCGCAGCTGAGAGCTAATTATTATTCTAATTAAGCCACAGGGCTCGACTGCAAGTTGTCTCCATTTCTACCTTCCTACCAAGACGCTTGAATAGCAGGATCAGTAAAAAATGGCTTGTAAATTTAAGAAAACCCAAATCAATTCATTCACACAATCAATTTGTTGAAAACTCATTGTCATTACTAACTCCATATGACGTTAAGTTAGAAGTTCAAATCAATAATAGACATCATTCGTTAAAATTTAAAATTTATTTCATAAATCATGTTTCTACCTCAAATTAATGGGCTTGTTTACAAGGATTGAGGGGCGTAGTCAACCTGGCTAGAGTTAGATATTATACCTTTGGGGCTGAACGGAAAAAGTCAATGCTTTAAGATTGTGAAAAATTTCAAAAAAAATGTGACTCTAAATTGTTTAATAAAACATATTTCTGTTCTACCCATCCCTGAAAAGGCTGTTTTCGAAACTTAATGTTTAAATAAAAAAAAGCAAATTCAAGTGCTTTAGTGTAATATTTGAACATACGTTAAAATATAGCAGGTTATGTTTTAAAAAGGAAATGTTAATTAATTTTATTTTGAGCGAAAGCTGATTAATTATTTCCCAGGCACAACATAGCTAATTACTTTTTTAACATCACTCAAAATATTAAATCGATTTTTGCTTACATTTTATGTACTCGTATATGTATACTTATAATATCTATGTAACTTACTGGCCTTATTGCCATAGCAATGCTAAAAGTAGGAATTCCTAATTAGGGCGAATTTTTTGTTTGTATATTTTTGCAGCGTCTTTTAGCAAAAGTACATTTTCTGCCTTTCCGTATATTTCCTCCTCGTCAATTGCCACAGCTATCACAAAGGGATTAAGGTTAATCTTGGTAGTTTAGTTCTGCTTCACATCACAGCCTTACTTCGCAAATAAATGTAAATATTTATGAATATATACCTTCTTCTTATTTCTGTTGGTTTCATGCTTTCCATACAAAAAAAAAATTGTTAAACCTTTAGCTCTCCTTAGAATGTAACTTTTGACAGGTTTTTAATTCAAAAAGTTTTGTTTGAGTGGCTTGTTTGGAACGAAACACCTTTATATAAAGCCAAGGAAAATAGGCCAAGTAATGCATCATGCATAGGTACTCCCACTCACGACTCAAGTGTTAACTTAACACATTTACTCGTGAATATTGTTACCTTATGAGCCAGACGATAGTTATGGAGCTATGCTTATACTGAACGTGTTGAAAATTAAGTTAAGTGCCCATTCAAAGATGAGGGTTTTTTGTAAGAAGAAATCATACATTTTCACGAATTCGATGGAAAATGGAGAGGAAGGACCCTTCTGTTTAATGATGTTATTCGCTTCTATCTGTAGAATGTGAAGCTCAAAAAATATATGTAAATACGTAAATACCTGTTTCGACATCTTTCATACAAAAGTTTTCTTCAACTCTTAAGGTTTAATTCAGTTTGCTTTCCAGATATATTCGTCATACGAGTATGCCAAGTTATTTTAATACCTACCCACTCTCAATAGGTTACCACCTTTCATGTCTACATATTTTGTTAACCTTTTTTAACACCTGCATCCAACAAAAACAAAATTTGAATATAAAAAAAAATATATTCAAAGTGAAAGCATTTTGATATGAAACGTTTTCAAAGATCGTTGCACCCAAAACATGAAAGAAACTTAAGTGCGTGAACGCTGAATGCTGAACGCCTTTGTTGGCATTGAGTGTAACCTGAGTGTGAATTTAATTTTTGTGGTTGTTGCATATGGAATGAAAGTAGGCGTCTTCGTCATCATCAGCATCATCGTCAGTTTTGTTATGCAAATAAGAGGAGAAGTTGATAAAGGTGTGTGTGGTGACAAAAATGCAATTAGTGAGCAATTGAGGTATAGTGGTTAGGTAAATAAATTAGGAACTTTGCCGTTTGATATTAAGGTGTATTGAATTTTATATGTACATATTTGATATAAGAACATAATTTAATTAAAGTTTCAATATTCAATATTTCTCAAGGACTTCTTCTATATAACTTCCAATATGTTAAGGGTTTCAATGAAATATAACGTAACGACGTTGAAGAAGTCCAAAATATGGGTTTCGTCAAGTCTTCTGTCGGTCTTAAAGGTCGATGTTTAATGGAAGACTAAACCGAGCGTTTAGGAATGTTGGAGAGGATTTAAAAGAAGATGCCATTGCACTTTCTTTTTTAATGTCTGAACATCACAATGGGAGTGAAATATTTGGCATTCCTCACTTGTGTAGTCTAGCTAAAGAAATAATCTCTGAATTTGACTGTACATCCGAAGCTGGGCACAAGGATAAGCTGAGGCTATGAGTGCAATAGTGGCGTAACCCACTTTTTTTCAAAACTTAGTTTTTCATAAAAATGGGTCTCTTCACATATCTATTTTAATACAAAAATAAACCTTCTTTTTTCTTTATTTTTACAGAAAACCACGAATGTAATAGTGTCGTAACCCACTTTTTTTTCCAAAATGAAGTTGAATTTTAAAACAAAAGCTTGCCCTACAAAATATGCCTTTTTTCAAACTCTTCCACGTTTTTAGATAAATCAAAAATTTCAAAGGAAAAATACAAAAAAATGTTTAAAGAAAACCTGTTTCTTAAATCTCTCGTAGCTTCAAAGTGAATTTTATAGGTTACGCCACTATTGCACTGACAGCCTCAACTAGAATGGGTAAAGTCATAAGATTAGTATCGGCGTTGATGGTTGACCGTTTTTTTTTTAATTTGTTAACACATTTTTTTTTCAAACTGGCAAAGAGTATATAAGTGTAACCTACTTGAAATTAAAGCCAATTTATAGTATATTTGATACCCGGTTTAAATTGAATAATCAACAAGCTGCTATTTAAACCCTTTTAATCTTTAAAATTCTCCAATTTTTCATCAATTTTTGGATTTAGAATATCAAGAATCGAATTGTTATTTTACTCAAATTTACTTCTAGCTTAAATTTCATATCTTATTCCAATTTCCAGTATATGTATAGTAGTGATAGTGGAGCAAACACCAATATCTCATACAAAATTCAAACCCATATATCCATTATCAGATTTATTTTGGAAAACACTTATTCGAATATGGATTTATTTGAACTAATATATAAGGTGTTCTTGATTCTAAATTAAATCAAAATCACTTAAGTCATTTTCAAAAAATTTGGTTATGATGTGTCAAATATATCCTATAAAGAATTAAATACAAAAAAATTTAACCGAATCTGGATTCTGGACCATGGAATCAACGAAGTCGCTGCCGGTGGAGAACCGACACACTTAAACCGACATTGAAAGTTTTGGATAAAATGTCGAATGTTTGTGTATGTCAATTTGAAAGTAGGTAATGGGCAATTAGTCAACATTTCCCTGGGACCAATTTGTCTTGGTTATCCCTTATCTTCAAAATTATCTTTTTGAAAAAGTAGTTATATGAGTGTCTTTCCCAAATAACAAAATTGCTTCCTATTTCTAAAAATTAAGAATCATTCGTAGCCATAGCGCTCATATAAACTTGGTATAATTCATCACCTAGATATTCTCTGCAGAACTTAGTATCACCTATATTGGCGTAATGGCTCAATTTTCCTTTAATCAATCCTTTTATACAACGACAGGGCACTTTTTACTCCAATAGTCAACCCAAGAAACTGTTAAAAAAGTCTTAATTTAGTGAGCTTCATTCCCATATCGCTTGTATAGTTGAATATTGTAAGGGCTTAGATATATCAGCGAATGTGTATGATAATTAAGTTCCATGTTTTTATAAAATCATTAATAGACAGTTTACGTCAAGACACTATGTTCAATTTTCCTGTCGGACTCTTATAGTGGAGTCCGAGTTACTATAATACTTCTATAAAACTCTCCATATGTGTTCATAAAGGTATCGTTCGAAAGGGATAATTCGGATTTCCCATCGGCCGGCATTATGACTTACAACTTCACTTAATTAGATGTTATATATTACTAAATATCATAAAAAAATTATAAAAATCCTATAAAACTTCCTAAGACCATGGAAAAATGTCTTTTCTTCTTCTGAGCTGGAAATCATTTATAAGGCGGACATACACGAAAAGGGATTTATGGTCTGGTAGATCTTAAATATCGCTGATGTAGTATATAGAATCCAGACTAGAGCTTCAAAGTTAATCAATTAGGGAAACATTTGAGATGTCTTTTTTAGTTTCTTTTTATAGTTTTTTTTTAAACAATGCTCTACTAAAATAGCTGGCTGCATTTCTTCTTTAAAACATTTTGTCCGTTATACGCAAAGCGCATCAGTGCGCCCTTAAATCTAATTTCGGAAGCACAGCAGTAATGTTCAGAGATTCTTTTTTTAGACGTACAAAATGTAAGGAAGCTCTACTTTATCTTTCCATTTCAAATTTCTCTCAATTGCTTAAACGCTCGAACGATGTTAAGACATATCATTTAAATGATACTCATAACTAGGGTTCGGATTTTCTTGGACTTAAAATCTGAAAATAAATAATAATATAATAAAATATGCACTTAAAACCAATTTATCTTAATTTTGGTTCAATTTGAAAACACATTTTCTTCAGTCTTTAACAAAAGGCTAAATTTTTAATTTTTATTATTAAATAAAATAATAACTAAGAACGAAAATAACATTTAATAAACAAAAACACAGTTAACGTAAGCATAATATTTTCATTTCAATGTTTTGGTTGCACAATCTAGTCAAGTTCATATACATGCAGCTTTATATAGTTTATATATAGTACATTATAATGTGGTTTTTGAATATGGTTCAAGATTGTGAAATGAATAAAATAAATAAATAATAGTTTTAAGGTTCGTTTGCACTGACATAAAAGGGATATTTTTTTACAATATACTCTTAAAATATGAATTTTTTATAAAACTATGCAAAATACTCATTTATAGTAAAATATGAACAAAAATATGCAAAATATGCATTTATAGTAAAATATGCAAAAATATGCACTAACGATTGAATGCCATTTTAAAAGAAATTTCCTGATTCGTATACATAATTCGTTGCCTTGCTTCCAAGGTGTTCCTAAAAAAATATGCATTTGCATGGAAATCCGATTCCTACTCATAACCAATTGAAAGGTGTCGATTACATTATTATACCAGAAATGCTAGAATTTTCTACCTAGCCCGAATAATACTTGCTATTTTGTTTTACTAAAATGAAGCTCATACTTTTTTTGGATAAACAGTGGACTGTTTTTTTATTTTGTTAAAATCATTAGAATAAGTTTTAAGATGTATGTATATACATATGTATGTATATCCTTTTCCCTTACAATAGTAATAGATAGTTATTTAAATAAAATCTAGTATTCAACTATTTTATAAGTGCAAAATTTATCCTATTGTAACTATGAATGCAAGTGTATCGCAAGTGAAAATGTATTGAAATTGTTTTAAAAAGGTTTTTAAAAATAAGATTAGATCGCAATAGAACATAATATTCGGTGTATTCAATTTCAGCCTCAAAGGCTTCTGTAAAAATAGATACACCTTGTTTAATTTCGGCACAAGCTATATCTAACTATTGACGTGTGTAATCAATATCGATTTAGTTTGTGCTATGATAACCTAACATGAAGTATAGACTACAAAGGATATCCCCCATTTACAAAAATTTGAATGAAGTTGATATGTTTACACATTATGAACCAACTTAAAAAAAAATACATATTGAGTGCTCTTTAATTTTGATATATTTTGAATAGTAATAAGTTGAACTTTAAGCTTCCAATTAACTTAAATACCTCCCAACTATCAGACTTAAGACCTCTTTAGACTATTTTCAACATTGAAATAGGTACATAACTTGATTTTCTCATGCTAGCAATTAGTTTATCTTTTCTCATAAATTAACAAAACATCTTATTTTTCATGACAAAAAACTATTAATTTTCCAAAAACAAAGAAATAAATAGCCGGTTTTCAAAGAAAAAAAAATACACACAAACTGCTTCTTAATGCCACAACATTCAACATGATGTCATACCTCTGCTAACTCCAATGTTGCGTACATCCGCCGTTTGTCATCGGGTCATCAGCATGCAAAACAGGTCTTCAGTTGGCTTTGCTAAATGTCATCAAGTAGGTATATTTGGAGGAAGTGCAAAAATAAACAAATCCATCTAGTTTTTTAAAGGGCAACTTGTTTAAAAATTAAAAGAAAAAACTGAAGAAGTATTTATCGTTCCCCTGGTGCAATCAAGTGAATTAAACTTCACCTCATGACCAAACGAAAACTATTTATATCTACCTCATACTGACATTATGTTACGCACCATCAGCGATCTTGTTGGGGGACAGGAACTACCCGTCGACTTTTTGTGATCTTTACCGAGAACACGTGTGCGGACTGCGGAAGTGCATACAAAATTATGTCTACATGGCTATCCGCACTCATTTACCGCACGGATCACAAAAAAAATGAAATTAACTTCATCAACAAAAGTTTGAAAAAAAAACACAAAAAATCTCAGGCCCGCACCCAAATTGTGGACCTATTCGTGTTTTTGTTTTATATTTTTTGATTCAAAAGGTTCCACCTGGATAAATCTCGACCAGCGCATAATACCTTACCCACTCCAACTCTATACCTATACCCGTTCAGGTTTGCGCCTTCAACTGCATTTTTTCGTCGCATAGGAGCCACAAAATAACATACACACGAAACATGGAAAACTCTGAGGTAATAATATGAAAAGTTTAATTTATGCATATATAACGGTAGAACTCCAAAAAAGGGGAAACATGTTGCAGGCATTTTGAGATTCTCATTCTCACTCCTACCAAAAATAAAAGCCAACGATAGAAATCGAAATTCAAAAGGTCACTGGCCTACTGAAGATTATGATGGCGATGATGACCAGAGTCAAGTTAAAAAGTAAACAAGAAAGACAACAATTCGGATAACGGTTTAAAAGACTGTCAATAATATTGTCTTCAGACCTTAGAACAAAGACAATCTTAGGCGCAGACAGTGGACATAAAAAAGAAAGCTTTATGTTTATTTCTTTTTTGCGTAAGGCATAGGTACGGATATACATCTTTTATAGGGTGTTCTTTTTTTTCGTGTGATATGACTAAGAATATATTTATCTTATTGAAGGGGTATGATAACATGCGTGCTGTAGACTGCAAGGCTTTGCGAACCACTATATTCATATTATTTTAAAGTAGTTTTATGACATTTGAAAGAAATTGATTCTGGAAAATGACAGCTGTCATTTACGACGATGTCAGTCGAATATAGGGTAGTGTTTTAACACAGTCTTATGCTTTACTATATATTTTTTTACAAATGAGAAAAAGAAGAATTCTGCATTACAAACTTAAAAAAATAGAACAAAATAGATTGTCCGTGTCATGTGACAGCTAGTCCCATCAAAATATTAACACATATGAATCAAACACCCTTTTGTGTACCTACAACACAAAACAATAATTAAGGGGTTTTTCAATGACAAAGTACAAGAAATGGGCAATTCCCTCGCATGATGCATTCCAGGGTTAGAAAAAGATCCATGTTCTTATGATAATGAAGGTAGATGGAGATATGACATCAAAACAGCTTGCATTTGATTATAATATTCGATTGGTTTTTAGTTTGCTGTTGTTGATTAGTTGCCGTTTTATGGGAGACTGCACTTTATTTAACACAATAGTGTGATTTTATTTTTAATTAAATAAAATTTATTGAATGTGAGACGTGTAATTTAATCAAGCTATTATAAGCATGGAAATAATTAATTTTAAACGTGTTATACCTATATTTTTTAAATTGTTGGGTATACACCTGTTAAACATTTTCATAGTTTCTCAAACCTCTGCTAATAGTTGTAGAAAACTGTCTACCCATAATTTAATATAAAAATAATGATTAATAAACTTATCCATGCGAGCCCACCATATTTACTCATCTTCATTATAATAATAAAACCCATCATTTTGAAAAAGTGATTTTAAGAAAATCTCGTGAACCATGGTGTAAACAAAATTTTTGTTGAGATTTCACAATAAATAATTAAGTTATATTTTTGTAACAAAATATTCATCCGTAAATAAATACATACATATCTGTGATGTTCGGTACAAACATGATAAGTCCATAAAGTAATTTGCGTTTTTACGTTCACTTTACATTTACATGGACCTAGGGCTAAAACGGGTTGACTGATTTTCTTCAAATTTGGATAACTTTTGAAAATATTCTTTGAACAATTATATTCCAAATTTTAAGAAAATCGGTACCCGTTTAGGTTCGAGATCGATATAAAGTGAATGTAAGGATGCAAATTATTTTATGGAGTTATCATGTTTCTACCAAACACCACAGATACATATGTACCTTAATATTTAACAAGTTTTCACGTTCTAGTTTGTGTCACATACAGACTTTTTTAAATTGTGTAGAGTCATTCCATTAGCCGTGCAGTGAGTTTTCTCCGTCGGTCGTTTAAAGAAGTAACAGATATCTACATATTTTTAAATACACAAATTAGTTCTTTGCTTGTAGTCAATAAACTGCAAAATTTTATAAAAACCAAAAACAGAAAAAAAAAGTTTTTGTTTAAAAAACGGCAGTTTACAAAGTGTGTGAGTAAAATGTGGCAACTTTATCCATAGGCAATGAGTAGGTATATGTATGTGTTTAATTTAATTAATTTAATTTAATATGATTTTAGTAGAATTTGTAGATCGTTCTGGGAATTTGAATACAATCAAAATAATATATACGCCTCAATCAAACTAATTTGGAATCGTGGTTTAAAGCTGTAACTTTGCTAAGAATTAAAGCGGATAGCCAATGGTTTCATAACACCGACCGCTTAAGTGGAAGTGTGAAAAAGATCAAAAGCTTATATAGGAAACTTCAGTAAAAGTATTTAAGCTATCAGTGCAAAAAATTTGAGCAAAATCGGTTGAACCTTTAATGAGATATAGAGGAATAACACGCAAACATTCAAAACAAATGTATTCGAGATTGTCGAAATGAAGAAAACATAATAATCGCCCCGAAGTTGTAAGTTTCGAAAAAGACCCAGAAATGTGGATTAAGCCCCGACCAACTGAATTAGGCATCGCCAAAGAGTCAACCAGGCTTGTGTCATTTTTATTTGGGAATAAATCCGTATAAGATTGTACTGAAGTAGGAATTAATAATGGACAACCATAGACAAGGCCTTGATTGCGCTATCAACAAGTGCTCAATCGAGCATTAATATATACATCCAAAAAGATTGAGATATAATTTTTTGTTTTATTCTTAACTAGCGTACCCGTGCGGGAACTCCCGCTCACAATGACGTAATCATAAATGAAGCTTTGATACCAATCAAGTCCTTATCTTAAAGGTAATGGAGCCAAGCGAAGGATATTTTGAAAAAACTAACAAACAATGAGCAAATCACATACGTATGTAACTATCCTATAACAATGTATGTAGTTAAACCTGTAGGCACATTAAGTTTAACTTACCTTAAAATAGTTTAAATTCAAAGACACACAAATATTTGTCAATTTTTTTATGTTTTTAATTCGGAGAATTTTATTTTTGTTTTATTATTTTTAAAAACTTTTTTGAGTGTTTTTATCGTTACTGCTTAGGTAAATTAATCAAACAATGCCCCTCCTCTGGGCCCGCACCACCAAAGTATGGCATTTCAATGCAACTACTTATGCATACATATGTACTACATTTCAGTGCAATACGAAGACAGAAGTAGAGATAAATAATTTTGGGGTGTTTCGACCACCCAATGCCCCTCCCCTGATAATAAAAAAAAGTAGCCTATACGGTAATCCAGACTATAACTTTTTTGTGTGTTAAATTTTATCAAGATCCATTCAGTTGTTCAAGCGTTATTGAGTAACAAACATCCATACATCGTAACATTCACATTTATAATATTAGTAGGATAGGATAGGATTATTCATTTTAAATTCTGAAGAAATAAAAACCTATTCTATTTTTGTAATTTATCAAAAGACTTATTTCTAATGTAGCATGTAGGTCCTTAGTCTACGCTAACAAGCAGTGGCGGCTGTACCTTTAGTGTTCTCGTGCGCTGAACCACCAATTCAAAAGATTTAAAAATTACAAAATATTACTGCATCTTTATTTTTAGATTACTATATTAATATTTATTTTTTAAACATACAAGAACATTATAACAAGTAAAATTTCCAATTATGACGAAACAATGTAAACGCTCTGCTATACTATTAAGACTGAGACAAAAGATATTTCATTGAAATGTATCGAGTAATGAGTCTGCTCTCGTGCGGCGCACGATCAAACCGAAGATTACCGAGAGCAACCGATGTTTGACAAAAACGAGTTGCGAATTGCGATTGCGATGCGACGGCCGGCGGCCATGATTGATGACTTCTCATTCTCATTATCAGTAAATGTACTGTTGTTTCGCTCTATCCGTGACTGGTTAAATATAGTTGGTGGTTAGTAGGTGTTAGGTTAGTAATTGTTTTTTATTTTGGTTTTGGTTCGATTCTGTACTGTGTACAGTGTGTGGTGTGGGTTAAAATGAACATTGATTAATTATATTAAAGACAATAATAAATCTTTTCAAAATAAAGTTATAAAATTAGGCGGACCGCTAAGGTGCGTTTTAAATTTAAAACAAATACATACTTTTGTTTTACATGCATTATTTTTGGCGGAGAATCGATTTGGACAGAAACCTGAATCAACGATTTGACGCATTTGAGTGAAAAAATACAAAACATGATTCATTGCAAAATGTAATAAGTGTGTCTGTTTTAGACATGGTCGACATTCGTCAAGCAATAATTATACAAAATAATAAAAAATCAACATATATGTAAATTGTTGTTTTGTTGCAATTTCTAATCTTAATACTTAGTGAGCAAGTAAAGTGCACCACCTGTTCAACAACCCACCAGCCGCCACTGCTAACAAGCCAATCCTTTTGGAAGAGCTCAAGGCCAAAATTCGAGAAGCTACAGTGGATCAAAAAAGAAATCGGACATACAAGTTTTGTCTCTTTAAATCACAAAATAAAATTGATGAAGGTTTGAAAATAGCGTATTTCTGCATTTATACATAGTTTTTACTATAAACTCTGGATAATTAGCAGAAATTACAGTTTTATTAACAAGTTATCATCGAAATTCAATATAAAAGAAAATAATCCCAAATTTAATATCAAAAAAGAAACCGGACACTCTGTGTTGTACTCATTTTTTTGTTTTTAACGGGACAAATATAACATTTTTAGGTTCTTAATATACCGTTACATTTGTCAGATGTTTATTTGATTTGAATTTAATGCGTTATAATTAATAAGGTCAAAATGGAAGAACAATGTTGATATACAACGATAGAAGTACGAAAAATAGTGATAAAAATTTTTTAAAAAGGTAACTCTGTACTTGCTATTGCAGAAATTGTAAAAAGAAGCAAATCTACGGTAGGAAACATCATAAAAAGATTCAAAACAACAAAATCTGTTGAAAATTTACAAAAATATTGAAGACCAAAAAAGTTTACTGCAGGCGATGAACGTTGGATATTGTAATAAGTTAAAAAATTAACCCCAAATAGGTGCACCAAAGTTGACGGGCGTAGGTAATGAAATACCTGCACTAAGATATTAACCCTGAAACCGTAAAAACAGTGCTGCGAAAAAGTAATTTTCATGGAAGAGTGGCAAGAAAAAAACCTTGTATCAACAAGAAAAACCGAATCAAGAGAAATAGTTTATAAGGAGCTACCAAAATACGGATTTGTCATTCTGGAATCGTGTTTTGTCTCTGACGAGAGTAAATTTAATATAACAGAGAACAAAACACGATTCTAGAATGAGAAATCCGTCTTTTGGTAGCAACTTATAAACTATTTCTCTTGATTCGGTTTTTCTTGTTAATACAAGGTTTTTTTCTTGCCACTCTTCCATGAAAATTACTTTTTCGCAGCACTGTTTTTACGGTTTCAGGGTTAATATCTTAGTGCAGGTATTTCATTACCTACGCCCGTCAACTTTGGTGCACCTATTTGGGGTTAATTTTTTAACTTATTACAATATCCAACGTTCATCGCCTGCAGTAAACTTTTTTGGTCTTCAATATTTTTGTAAATTTTCAACAGATTTTGTTGTTTTGAATCTTTTTATGATGTTTCCTACCGAAGATTTGCTTCTTTTTACAATTTCTGCAATAGCAAGTACAGAGTTACCTTTTTAAAAATTTTGTGTCACTATTTTTCGTACTTCTATCGTTGCATATCAACATTGTTCTTCCATTTTGACCTTATTAATTATAACGCATTAAATTCAAATCAAATAAACATCTGACAAATGTAACGGTATATTAAGAACCTAAAAGTGTTATATTTGTCCCGTTAAAAACAAAAAAATGAGTACAACACAGAGTGTCCGGTTTCTTTTTTGATATTAAATTTCCGAATATTTTCTTTTATATTGAATTTCGATGATAATTTGTTAATAAAACTGTAATTTCTGCTAAATATCCAGAGTTTATAGTAAAAACTATGTATAAATGCAGAAATACGCTATTTTCAAACCTTCATCAATTTTATTTTGTGATTTAAAGAGACAAAACTTGTATGTCCGATTTCTTTTTTGATCCACTGTATATTATATTGGTGCAAGTCATTAAAAATATAATTTCATATATAATGTCATGAATGTAACTTCAAATTAAAGCCAGTATAAATTTATCGTTCTTGTTTGGTTATCCTTTATTTAGGTTTTACTGATATTTTATTTCGTTATTTTCTTCAGTACCACCTGGCTTTTTGTGAGACTTTTCCGAACAAAATCATTAGTTCTACCCTAGATGGTAATATTTGGTACTCGTACAATCAACTGTCACGCAAAAAGTTTGGCGATCGACTTCCAGCCGCTGCCACATAAAAACAAAATATATTTTCTAGGACTACCTCTTCCGAGAAAATAATGAATCATCGAATATAGTATCTCTTTGTCATAAAAAGCGTAGCCGTTCAGATTTTGCAGAAAATTTTAGGTCCCCTCCAAAAAAAAAAAATAGGTTGAGAGTAGTAAAACTTGTATATATTTCTTAAACTCATAAAAACCTCAGTTCAGCTGAATTTTATTCAATTTTTTTTTAAAAAAGATATTCACAAATTCACAGAACTTTTCCAAGATTAAACCATAGATTTCACGAAGAAAATGTACACCTTATTGAATAGAACTTAGTCTTCGTCAGTGTTTTTTGTTTTCAATGTTTTGATTTGTTATCAAAAACTCCAAACTCAAAATTTGGATAGTTTAAAAAAAAGTAGTATAATCAGAAAATTATAAAGATTTTCGTTTTGGTTTTACACATCAGGGATCTGTAAATTCCAAATTCCAGCTACCTCTAACTAATTCTTCCGATATTAACACCGAGTTTGACTATAATTAAAGTAATTTTTAAAATATTAGATTATATTCAATTAGATTAATTAATTCATAAAAAATAGTTTTTACAAAAACAGTTGATTTAAAACACAATTCTTTTGAGGCATGGCTGGAAGGATCCTCAGCCGAAAGTATATTTGCAAGAAAACTTAATTTCAGGACTTTTTCTTTAAAAATTTGTCGATAAGATATTTTATAATCTTTTAGTATAGGAATTATATTAAACAAAAACATTGTATGCAGGAAAATTGCATCCTAGTTTAAGAATCTACAGCCAAAACGATTTTCAACATAGAAGTTTTTATTTTAATAAATAATTAGCAATAAAGACTTATTCTTCAGATAAAATAATGTAACAATCTACTTACTCGTGTGTATTAAAAATTTAATTAAAAGTTTTTGTTAAAAGTATGTATATTTCTAAATTGTACTTTTTTTCAACGATTATTTTTTGTTTTGAATTTAAAATTGCTTTGTCATTTTTAATTGTTTTTGTTGTGTAGTTCTGTTTGATTTATTTATCTTTCAAATTCAGACTTCAATTAGCTTACGATACGTCACGAAACCCACATTATAGTTAGAAGAGTTGTTTAACTTGTTTAAAGTTATGAAAAAGTTTGACAAAGCCTCGCAACTAAAATATTGCTTTAAATTTTATATTTTTCTTTAGCGACCAATAATTAAAATTTTGTATCATAAGTAGTTCTTAAAATGGCAACAAATAGAAACTAGAGTTAGAGAACATATGTATGGCCCCCTTGCTGTGTACGATCTTGCACATGTCATAATTGTTGGAAATTACCTTCGAAAAATTCTAGCTACCTTGGTTAAATTCCGTGTTTATCATTGTCCACTTATCGTTTAATCTAAATATTAAAACAAAAACAACCCTGTAATCAGTCTCAGGTTTCTTGTGAATTAATTTTCGTTTATGTTTGTTTGACACGAATTTTTAAACATTTTCTCCATTCAATCTCTTTAAGTGGAAATCCCACAAATTATTCAATTATTATTGTAAACTGGCAAGTAAGCCATTTTAAAAATTTCCAAACCAATTATTTCGATTTCACTGTCAAGTGAAATAGTAGAACTATACTAAGATACGTGCTTGTTAACTTGAAGCTATATTAGCTGAGAATATTTTTTCTTTTCTGCTAAACTTAAGCACAATGAATATTATTCTATTAATTGAATTTTCACAATAACACAATTATTCCCACGTTAGACATGATTCATCATCGCACACGACCGACGCTAAAGTACCATATATTTTTTCTCTCTAGCCCATTAGGATAGGAATTCATTGAAATAGAAACTCGTGGAACAAATTGTACACAGCAGGCCAACAATTATTAAATATTTTTTTCATTGCATAATAGGTCAGGGGGGCGTTGAAAGATGGTTGTTAAAAGGTCAGATTTGAATCTGTTACACATATTGGACAAATACTAATCACAAATACTTTGACTCGCTCAAAAAGGTGGCCCTTATTTAGTTCTTAAAGCGTAGGTTAGATGAAGGCAGACTATAACAGACTATTGTGAAATAAGTTGTACCTAATTTTACACACACAAATTTTACAATATAAATGGACGTACAATATATCTATTTTGAGCTCTTGAGACAGAGCTTTATTTGAATACACTGTGAGACAGAAATAAAAATATAGTAACTACGTCTGAATGCAACCTAAGAATCAATAGATCTCCAAAATATTTATATAAGTCAAGTTAAGTTACTTAGGTACACTATCAAAAGCATACCATTTGATAGGTAATTGGATCATGGCACACTTTCATTATATTCATGTTAAAGTTTTCAATTTCAATGGAACAACTTGTTGGCTGGACAAACGTTCGTTTTTGGCTTCGTCTCAATGGATTCGATTCACACTGGCTAAGTGGATCACAGAAACAAAAACAGAACCAAGTCAGACAGACAGACTTACACAGTTTTACAATAATACTGCATTTGCTTGCAGCGAAAGAATATGGTAATTAAATTGTTAGTGGTGCTTCAATTGAAATTAGTTTTTTTTTTATTATTATTATTTTTGTTGTTGAATTTGCTTTAAAAAACGTGCTTGCATTTGTGCAATACGTATATACAAAATCACAACCACAATACATACAAACATATCTATTAACTTTCACATTCAAATAAGCTTGTGCTCGGCGCTGATCAACCGGACGGACGCTGATGCCGGTTGATGATTTTGATTCCGAATTCAAAATGCAACAATATTAACTGAGCTTATACTCGTAAGCAAGTGATCTAAGTCTCCATGTACCTATGGAACACTGCTGTCAATCAGCAATTTCCACTTAAATGTTGTCATTTTTATTGCGAAATAGCATTGAGTTTTTATTTCATGAACAGTGTTTAGTGTGTAGGTATAGGTACGTACGTATTGATATGCAAATGGACTTAGTTTTTTTTATTCTGTTGTAATAAAAAATGCTTTAGAAAATAGATATTATTTGTATCCGTTGGATACAGAATATGGGTCAAATTTCAAATGCAAAAAAATCGAGTTTTTGTATATACATATATAAAATATACGTCTGGAAGGAAGTGCAATTTAAGCACTTACAAATGTCTGACTGAGATTTTTATTTTCGTTCTGCGAAAACTCAAACTTTGTTCGAAGAAATAAATTTGACAAGAACTACTTTGTGAATAAAATTAAGTTATTGTGATTTTTGATTAAACGCTAGAATTTTTTTCACAGATATCAATACTTCCTCATTAAACTTGCTCTCTTAGAATTGAAACAAAGTGCTCTTTTCTTCTCTTCTTTCCTTTTAATAAAGTAGGTATCTTATTAAGGATTAAGAATTACCAACGTGTTAACAACCAGCAGTTTAAATTTTGATTTTGCTTGCTGACGGCAAGATTGTTTTTATATTCATCTCAAACTTCGACACAACTCGTACACTTATTTATTAGCATTTCTAAGAGAAACTTATTTTGTCCTTCATATTTATATATAGTTATTTTATCAAAAATAAAAAAAGTTAAATTGAATGAAAGTCACGTATACACCATACAAACAAAATTTCATGTTTACATTTGTTCAAAATTTTAGTTGAATTAGTACGATGTTAAAGCTGTTTTAGAATGAAACTAGGTTAAAACAACGATTTTGCAAATTTTAATTGAGTTCAGCATCATACATTCTCTTACATTTTATTAAAGTTAAAATCATCGAATACCTATTTTACTTTTTTAGTATCGTGATAACTTCATATGACTCTTTGACATTTACAAACGTCAAATAAGGTTTGTTTACTTAGTTTTTTGAACGAACTGCCATTTTTGTAGTTTTGTTAAGAAGCAATTTATTTTTAAAATCGCCTTAGCACGATACTAGTTAGAAAACGATTAGAATTAGAAATAAGTTAGTAAACTACTTTAAAGTTAGCAAATTCTTAAGTAACATCATACTAATACCTTAACAAGAGGATGTTTAAAATTTTGCGCCGTTATTTTTAAATAAATAAAATGCACAACTGAAGCTAAACTATATCATATTTAGTATTTGAAATTTCAAAATTAAAATTTTTTTCGGGGTCTTGATCATCTTTTCTACTTTATTTTGTTGGTGTAAGCATTTTTAAATTATAATTTTTTGGACGAATCGAAGTTCGTATATTTAAGTACAAATTTTTGATTAAATATTTACAATGTACAATATTTGTACTCACAATTTTGACTTGTGATATAGGTCCTATAGGATAAGTGTGTGTATCCATGAAAAAAAAACAAAGTCGATATCTTAAAGAAAAAAGTGTCTCCCGCATATCTAGATCTATAGCTTTAACTGCCGAAAAGATTTTTGTTTGGCTTAGAACTCAAATCAAAATATAACGGTAACTGTCAACTTTTAATAAAAGGGTTATATATCTTAAGAACGGTTCCAGATTTTTAATAAAAATAATTTTGTGTATTATGGTACGGCCAACATTTTGGTAAAAAAAAATATATGTAAATATACACATCAGTTTTTTTTTTATTTTGAGAAAACTTCAATCTACAAGCTACTTAAAATTTTAAATAATATTACACATTGAGATTATATAAATTTTAGATGTAAAAATAATTAAATTTGTTTTGATTCATGAATTTTTTTTAAGTAAACATTTAAATCTGGTATGGTAAAAAATCATTTTTTTTAATCTTAAATGCTAAAAATAAAAATATATAAAAAAGTATTTTTTCAAGAAAACCGATCCATCGTTTCTTAAAATTTTATTTGGATAAATATTAAAATATTTACTCAGAAAAAAAAGATGGCCTTTGTTTCTTGAATCTAAATTAATTAAGGATTTATTTTAGCAATTTAAACAACAAATTTCATTCATTTTTAAATTTTCTGTTACTTAATTCATGTTCTGCAATACCAGTTGTGCGTAGGACTTTTATGCGATCCTCTGAATGGATTCAATTCTCAGTCGCTGCAAAAATATTTTGTTTTCGGGTGTGTACTGCCTTTTGCGAAGAAGTGATACATCCCTGAGAGATGTTTTAAAAGTGGTGCTCATCTTAGCCGTTCAGACTGGGCAGAACATTAAAGGTCCCCTCCATTCCATTTAATACTCACATAGGAATTAGTTAGAACTGCTAATCACTAGGTCCTGATTTTTTACGAGATGTTGCAGTACCAAATTTATTTAAATCCATGTCATATACTTGTATGTTTGTAAAAAGAATAAGATCGATTGTAAAACAAAAGTTGTCTCCAGTTTTGCAGAACATGTTGGTTGAAATTCTCTTCCACTAGCCGAACCTCCGGTTTCGAATCAAAAATTTTTGCGACTTGGGAATCGATGACCATTCGCCGTAAGTGACTTTCCTTTTAACTTTTTTTAATCCGTTATAGAATCTTCTACTCTAATACTCCTTAAACAGTCTTAAGCGAGCTAAATCTTCTTTTATAGAGTGTTCATACCTCTACCTCACATACCAAGACGGAGATCATAAGTGTCATATAAAGGTACACTTTATTGGCATCAGATAGGGCTTTCATCCTCAATTGGCTTTTTAGCCCTTATAAGCAGTGACTGCCAATAGTTATTCTTCGATTTATCTCAGCATTGTACAGTGGTCAGAGTTTATAGCAAAGCCTAAGTAGGCAAAGTCTCTAACAAAAAAATTACATATAAATAATGCCCTCACTAGTCAACTGATAAGTCCAGGGAGATCGCCCTAATGAAACACGTCAAGTTTTGTAGACTGAAGGCCAGAAAAGCTATTTTGATACAAAGTATATAACTACATCGAAGTTCTAGCCCCAATAGAAAACTGTTCAGTTTGATATCCTGATACTGAGTCTTGATCTTATTAGCTGTTAAACTCATCGGCATTTTGAGAAAATAAAGCTCACGGCTTCTAAAAATGCGATGAACCAATAAATATAAGAGAATATTGCAGGTGATTTTAGGTAAAAAAATGCTCATGCTTAGCTCAGTTCAGGTAGTCTCATTTGTCAATGTGATTTTATTATTCAGTCTTAGTTAATTCATACAGATCGATTTTGTTAAATTTCATAATCAATAAAAATGAGAGGGCTAACTCAAAGTTTTCTATACATTTTTGCGCGATCACTAACATCTCATCAGTGTCATCTTAAGGAACTACTGAGTCCGGAAACAATTTTTCTATTGAACAACAACTATCGTCGACTGAACTGAAGATCAATGACTTGATCTTCTTTCTTAAGACGACGAAGTGGCTCTGAGATGAACCTTTATGACTTTTCTAATGGGTAATCCTCGATCTTACCACAAGCTACCAAACTTCAGGTAGAGGAGAGCTCATGATTTTCTCATCAAATCCATCAAACCATTTTATGGTACGAGTATCACTCCAGTGGTAATTAAGTCACTGATAAAGACTGCTCGTGAGCGGCCCGTTTCTACTACCCTATACCTATTACAGCACGGGGACAACATAAACAAAAAAAAAGGTAAAAACAAAAGTGAGAGTAAAAGATCTATCATTAATAATCAAATGCCAAGGCTGTAAAAACTGACGAATCAAATTATACTGATGCAGAACTTTTCTTCACATCATCAAAATTAACATTTCTGCAGGCACTAAACTCAATTCAAAATGATTCATGTTTATGAAATAAATTAATCAAGTTTCCTATCTTCGTGACCTTTTCTTTTTATAAAATTATGTTTGTCCTTAAGTGGGATCGAGGTCAATTTTTGTTATTTTTTCTTTATTTGTGACGTTTCGGGTGTGATTAAAAAATACCACGGATATAAAAAACAAACAAACAAATAAAAAATATTTTTATGTATTAAAGTTGTCTGAAGAAGGGTGTAATCACACCCGAAACGTCACAAATAAAGAAAAAATAACAAAAATTGACCTTGAGCCCACTTAAGGACAAACATAATTTTTTAAATTAATCAAGTTTAAAGAATTATTATTGGTCTAAGAATGATATTAAACTTTATATGATCTCTGTTAAATATTAATATATTCTATTCACTTCTGTTTTTAGAGAGTGCCCATCAGTTTGATGTCAACTTTTTTTTTTTAGCTACACTTAACGAATGTGGAATGCTTTACCCGACTCTATATTTCCCTCCAATTATAATATTCAGAAATTCAAAACCAATGTGCATCGGTATCTCCTTTTAAGTCCTCTCCAACTTTCCTTACACGCTCGCACTGTGCCTAAACATTTTAAGGGTAGTCATAATCCCTTTAGTGACCCCAAAATTATAAAACAAAAAAAAAAGTTACGGACATTTTTGTTTATTTTAAGCTAATAATTCTCCTCTTATAGCCCTTGGCGTTGGTCTGTTATGCTGGAGGTATAGGTTCGATTCCCAGGCACTGCAGCCTAAACAAAAACAAACCCTGATTCTCTACGCCCTTTATTTTAAGCTCCAAACTACGAGCTTAACTTTAACATGATCATAGACTGGTGTAGGCTTTCCAAATACTTTCCTTCTTGTCATGATTAATAGTACTTTACTGTGCATTGTTTCCAATAAGCACTTAGTATAATGAAACATTATAGTGTGGGAATCTAAGCCATCAACAATCTGCCTATGGGTATTTTAATTGTGAGTAATTCTAAATGACCTTCATAAGAATATAACAAAAAAAATAACGCGCATATGTGACAATGACACACATTATTTGGCATGAAAAGACATTTTTTTTATGTCCAGTTATAAAAATTGAAAACTGAGAACGTTTAGTTTAATTAATAATTAATGACATTGAGAAGAAAAAAGAGAACAATTTGAGCTACTTAAGGCATCTAAATATTAACTTGTTGATCTCTAACACATTAGTCTTTTCACATCCGGATTAATTAGCTTTAAATTTGAAAATAAGCTGAACAAATTTATTTAATTCTTCACTAGTGAAACTGTTAAACGAAAAAGAATACGACTTTTATGACATTATTTCACGGCGGAATTAATCAAAGTTCATCAGGTATTTATAATCCAAACATTTTAATTATTTCCATAATGTGAAACCACTTTTAAACATATATTTGGAAAATCAATTAAATGTCACATAGTAATAATTCAAATCTAAACTCAGTTCATACCTATCTATGTATGTACTCGAACCTCGTTTAGCCTCAAAGTAATTCAAATGCATTTATAGAAGGTGCAGTTGTCAATTTCAAATTTTCATTATAATTAACGATAAATTTGAATGAGCAATGCCTTAGCCATTTTGTATCTGTATTATGAATATTGGCAACGCATTGGAATGTGGTTATACCGGCAAGTAAATCCAAAAACCTGTAATGCCAAATATAGACGTGTGTTATTGACGTAAAACAAACATTCGCATATACTACGTGTATGCATATTAGCTTCAATATCAACCTCTACATATAGTAGGCAATCATAATTTCATATTTTTTAGCATTTGCTAAGCTTATAGTAAAATAGACCAACTTCATTTTGTATTCCGTCCACTCGTTCCGTAATAAATTAATTCCTATCGTTTTCTAGGCTACCGTGTTCCGAGCTTCCCATAGGAGAAACGCGGTAGGTAATACACGCACAAAAGTGGTTAATCTTTTTTTTTTTGTTTCAACTTGCGAAAATGCATAGACCATAGCTTCGTTGTTATATGCTTGAGTGCATTGTTTGCACGGCTGGCTCTATGATAAATGGCGCCCAGGCGGTTGCGAAAAAATGCATTTGGTGTACGATACATAAATTCATTGATAAGTTTTTGAAAACAGGAATGAATTTATTTACTTAAAATGATATGACAATATTGAGTATTTTAACTGTACAGTTATATTTAAGCTACTGCTATTTTATTGGAATTTTACACGTTTCATAAATAAGTCAGAGAACGGCTTAACCGATTTCAAAGTAATTTGTTACTTTAGTAAATCTTAATTAGACGCAGAAGTCTAAGACGAATTTCATGTTGAAAGATCACAAAGTTGAACGTGTAAGGAGTAATTTTTATTTAAAGGAACTGTTAAATTTAAGACCTTTTAAATTGGAAAATAATTAAGTTTTTTTCTCACATTTTCTGTTTCATTGTTACTGCTTTTCCTTAAGTTCTTGGTATGCTTCAAAATACATCCTAGGCACATCACTTTGAATTTTGTTGTTGATCATAGTCTAAACTTAAATATATAAGCTGTAGTTAGTACCCATAAAGATATACAGGGTGATTGGCATAAGGTGTGACAAAAAGCTAGGGCGTGTAGGTTGGACTTAGACAAGAAAAAAATCGTATGGGAGGGGGGGGTCTATTTCCCCCCGTTTAGGCGGGAGGGGCAATTTAAGAAAAAAATCACTTAAAACAGAAAAAAAATTATTAAAAAATAACGGTGATACCTACAGAGTAATGCTATAGCATTTTGAAAAGCCAGAAATACATTCTTTAATTTTGTTTTTAAATAAAGTTGTTCGAGTGAATAGTTTTTGAAAAATTAATTTTCAAAATCAAAATTTTGAAAAAAAAAATGAAAAAATTTTTTTTAAACAATTTTTTTTCAAAATTTTACGTAATTAAGTATTATTTTTGTATTCAATATTCAATGCTCTCATTAATTTTTGATCAAACACAAAAAACCGGATGTCAAAATGTTTTGTAGTTTTTGCGAAAATCAAAAATAACAAAAACTACTTTTGTTCTAAGAAAAGCCTTTTATTTTAGTTTTTATACGTCTTTGGATTCTTAGGTGCATTTACGATTGAAAGGATTAACTTTCTTTTTACTATTTTTTTAATTATCGTCTTATAAACATACAATAATGTGACAAAGTACTGGATTAACCATATTTCACACATTTTTTCATTGAGAACACCTGCGTGAGAGCATTGGATTAATATTGACCTGCGAATGTTGTTTAAATAATGCAACGTTACACGCCCTAACTAGTGACAGAAAAGTGCAATTGCGAAATAAGAACAAGAATGTTCCTGAATCTTGAAATCAATTAAAATAAGAAATACATGCATATTTAGATAAAATACATAATTACTGTTTATTTAAATTTTTAACTATTTTTTAACTAAAGCTTATTACAAAAAATTATTTAAAAAACATTCGCAGGTTAATATTAATCCAATGCTCTCATGCAGGTGTTCTCAATGAAAAATGTGTTAATCCAGTACTTTGACTGATAATAAAAAAATTTTACAAAAAAAGTTAATCCTTTTTTTCGTAAATCCACCTACGCCAAGCCGACCCCACCATAATAAAAAAGTGGCAGGTCAATTTTAAACCAATGCTCTCACGCAGGTGTTCTCAATGAAAAAATGTGTGAAATATGGTTAATCCAGTACTTTGTCACATTATTGTATGTTTATAAGACGATAATTAAAAAAATAGTAAAAAGAAAGTTAATCCTTTCAATCGTAAATGCACCTAAGAATCCAAAGACGTATAAAAACTAAAATAAAAGGCTTTTCTTAGAACAAAAGTAGTTTTTGTTATTTTTGATTTTCGCAAAAACTACAAAACATTTTGACATCCGGTTTTTTGTGTTTGATCAAAAATTAATGAGAGCATTGAATATTGAATACAAAAATAATACTTAATTACGTAAAATTTTGAAAAAAAATTGTTTAAAAAAAATTTTTTAATTTTTTTTTTCAAAATTTTGATTTTGAAAATTAATTTTTCAAAAACTATTCACTCGAACAACTTTATTTAAAAACAAAATTAAAGAATGTATTTCTGGCTTTTCAAAATGCTATAGCATTACTCTGTAGGTATCACCGTTATTTTTTAATAATTTTTTTTCTGTTTTAAGTGATTTTTTTCTTAAATTGCCCCTCCCGCCTAAACGGGGGGAAATAGACCCCCCCCTCCCATACGATTTTTTTCTTGTCTAAGTCCAACCTACACGCCCTAGCTTTTTGTCACACCTTATGCCAATCACCCTGTATAGAGGCAGTAGGAAGCAAAGTACCCGGTTTTAACTTTTTCTCTTTCTCGGCTCTCAAAAATTCAATTTTTGATTTTTATTTTGACTATAGATGTTTTCATCATATCTAAAGAAAAGTATAGATTTAGCCATTTACAAAACGACAATCAATTAATTGAGCGATCGCCCTTAGTCTTTCGTGATACGGGCCTCGGTTTTTTGAAAAATTTAAAAGTTAGACTTTTGGTGAATTTTTCCATTTTGCTCCCATGTTGAAGTAAGCATATTATTTTAACCATGGATGATATCTGTCAAAAACCATGAATTTTTTATAGATCACTAAAAGGACTCCATCAAGATTTTGAACTAAGAAAAACTAAAAATGTATTTTGATTTTTTGATTGATTTTAATTTATTAAAACAATTTTTTAAAATCCACTGAGGCGTTTCATGGGAACATACATTTGTAAGGGTCTTTTAATCATTTTTAAGAAAAAATTGGCATGCCAATTTTAATTTTGTATTATAAGAATAAAAATTAAATTAAAAAAAAAAAAAACAAGCTCAGTTTTCAAATATTAAATATTACAAAACAATTTTTTTTAATCTTTAACTCTTTTTACTTGCGATATAGGTACTATAGGGCAAGTTCTGCATTTGGAAAAAAAATCGAACTCGAGATTTTGATCAAAGTTGACATTACGATGATAGCGAAGACGAAAAAAGTGGGTCCGACAATTCCGTCTGTCTGTCTGTATGTCTGTATGTCTGTATGTCTGTACCTCGAACTAGAGCCTAAACTACCGGAGTTATTTTCTTCAAACTCGGTAGATAAGGGTCTTCGGTGATTCCCTAGAGGAGAAATTGAAATTTTTTTTTTAGCTCCAAAACTAAGGGTACCCCCCGTACACCCGTAATACAAAATCTTATTTATCTCGAAAACGGCTCTAACGATTTTGATAAAAAAAAATTAAGTGTGATATTATGGACATGGACTATATTTTGGTGAAAAAAAAATTTGGGGGGAAATGTTATTAGGGGTACCTGTCATAGAACGGTTTTTTTGATTTTCGAATTTCTCACCAACGGCTCTAACGATTGTAACCAAAATTTTTATGCAGAAGCTGCTTTGCATTTGAAAAAATATAAACTAAAAATTTTTTCGAAAAAATAGTTTTTGGATTTTTAAAAAAATAATAAAATTTTTTTTTTGAAAATTCAATATCTTGAAAACCGATACACGATTAAATTTTTAAATTACGTTTTAAAATGTATTTTATTAAATACTAACAAATTGCATATCAATTTTTTTTATAAAAATTTTAAGGAAAATTTAGTACACAAAAAACATGTTTCAGTGTGTCTGTATGTCTGTACCTCGAACTAGAGCCTAAACTACCGGAGGTATTTTCTTCAAACTCGGTAGTTAAGGGTCTTCGGTGATTCCCTAGAGGAGAAATTGAAATTTTTTTTTTAGCTCCAAAACTAAGGGTACCCCCGTACACCCGTAATACAAAATCTTATTTATCTCGAAAACGGCTCTAACGATTTTGATAAAAAAAAATTGAGTGTGATATTATGGACATGGACTATATTTTGGTGAAAAAAAAATTTGGGGGAAATGTTATTAGGGGTACCTGTCATAGAACGGTTTTTTTGATTTTTGAATTTCTCACCAACGGCTCTAACGATTTTAACCAAAATTTTTATGCAGGAGCTGCTTTGCATTTGAAAAATTATAAACTAAAAATTTTTTCGAAAAAATAGTTTTTGGATTTTTAAAAAAATAATACAATTTTTTTTTTGAAAATTCAATATCTTGAAAACTGATACACGATTAAATTTTTAAATTACGTTTTAAAATGTATTTTATTAAATACTAACAATTTGCATATCAATTTTTTTTATAAAAATTTTAAGGAAAATTTAGTACACAAAAAACATGTTTCAGTGTGTCTGTATGTCTGTACCTCTCACTACAGCCTAAACCACTGGACCTATTTCTTTCAATCTCGGTAGTTAAGAGTCTTCGGTGATTCCTTAGAGGAAAAATTGAAATTTTTTTTTTAGCTCCAAAACTAAGGGTACCCCCCATACACCCGTAATGCAAAATCTTATTTATCTCGAAAACGGCTCTAACGATTTTGATAAAAAAAAATAGGTGTGATATTATGGACATGGACTACATTTTGGTCCACAAAAATTTTGGGGCAAAATGTTATCAGGGGTACCTGCCATATACCCGTTTTTTTGATTTTCGACTTTCTCATTAACGGCTCTAAGGATTTTAACCCAAAATTTTTAGCAGGAGTCCCCTTAAGTTTAAAATAATATTGTATATAAAAATATTCGAAAAAATATTTGTTGGGTTTTTTTGAAAATTTTTTTTTTTTTGAAAAATGAATATCTTAAAAACCTATGACCGATTATTTTTTGAAATTATTTCCTCAAATCAATATTATTAAATACTAAAAATTCGCATCCCACATTTTTCTCTTGTAAAATTTTAGAGAAATTTCTTATATAAAAAATTAATTTAATAATAAAATGATTTTTTAAGGATTATTTGCATAAATTCATACTTTTCCGGAAACCAGACGGCAATTTTATGCATTTGAACATTATTATCTCATTAAATCCATGTTTTATATTTATAAAATGTATCTTAAATTCCAAAGTACTTTTACATAAGAGCAAGTTCGTGCGATCCAGTCGTGCATTTTATTTTTTTTGTTGTTGAACATTTGTCTCTATTAAAAATATTTAATTTAAATTAGTTTAACACATCAAGTAAAGATACGTTTTTACTCAATAATAGATCATTTAAATACTTATACATACAACATTGATTTAAGCAAAATCGTTATAGCCGTTCTATGTACCACCAATTTTTTAAGTTTCAAAAACTCGACCAATTAATTCAATTTTGAAATATTATTTTCATAAAAAATTTCGATTTTTTTAAATTTTAAAACTGTTGTTTAAATATTTATATATGTACATATAACTATTTTTACTTAATAGAAAGTTCTTCATAACAATCAATTAATTTCTATTAATAAAATAAGTAATTTAGTGTAAAGTTTCAAAAAACATACTCCAAAAATATGAAGACGGTTAATTGGAGCATTTTAAATTTACATAAAATTTGTATTTTCAGCAAAATTGTATCTAATAAGCTTAAAGAAAATCGGACGTTAATGATTTTCTTTAAACTTATCAGATACAATTTTTTAATTTTTCATCGATAAGTTTTTTTTAAGAACAAAAATGTTCGTATCTGTCGTATAGGTTTTTTTTTCGTAAAAACTATTCCACAAAATAGTAGATATCTTGTATCCAAATTTTTAAATAAAATGTATGTATATGGAAAAGTTTTTTTTTTTTTGAAAACTGAATATTTTGAAAACTATACAGCTAGAGTTTCTTGAATCTTGATAATTAACAGTCTTTTAATATGAAGTTAGGTAGATAAGTAGAAATGGCAACCGCTGGCAGTCTAGCCCTGAGACGCAATTAGCTCTGAAGTGCGCCGTTTCGATACCATAACTCGTTTGAAGCTCTCGATTGAATTGATATGGGAAATTGTGGACATTCTCATGGACTAATTCAGTTTGGATTACGTTCAAAAAGAAGAAAGGATAAAGTAGGTTTTGTTTGCTTTAGCATAATTATCCGGAATTTGGATCACTTACTCAACAGGACCACCACACTCATCCGATGGTACACTGTGTCAAGCTAGGCAGTTTGTTGACTGGTGCTAAAACTGGTGCTCCAGCCACGGTTTGATTCGTTAATCAAAATCGAGAGGATATTTTCCTTCATAACTCCGAGGGCGATGTTGACTCTTTTTGTGCAAGTGAGCTATGAAGGGCTGATACTTGCCTGGTCCGCCCATCATTCCCATCAATGCCACAATGACCCGGAACACATATAAGTGGTTAATATTGAAGCTAGCAAGTTCATTCCGGCATTGCCGGACCAGTTTCGAGGATTATGTATTAGAATTAATTGCTTTAACAGCCGGCTGACTGTCTGTGAAAGTAGCCGTATTCCGGTTCCAGTTTGGATCTTATTGGAATACCTTGCATGCTTCTCCGATAGCCAGTTATTCAGCTAACAAAGTCGGGTAGTCTAAACGACCTAGATTTCTAGATTCCTAAACCAACGCCAAACCAGTAAATTTGTGTCGAAGTCTTTCGTCACGAAGTCATCATCCCAGTCCTTTCTTGGTGGGAACTTTTCACAAGATGTAGGAAAAATTTTGTATTTTCGATTTTTGGATTCCTCTTTATCGGCATAATGGATTCAAATGAACTTTTTATTGAGCAGCTTTAAAACTTTTTAAAAAAAATTTCATATTGCAACTCAAGAATAACATTTCTTTGAATTAAAAAAAAAAAAACATTTTTTTAAATTCATTATTTCAAAAACAGCTCGATGATTTAAAATTTATTTTTTATTTGAACAGTGATAAAAACTTAAAATTGGTGCACCAAAATTTTTTATTCAAAATCTTTGAAAACCTTAAATATACATATATTCTTGCTACCTAGTTTTCCATTTTGTTTTTGAATGTATCAAGAGTTTTATATTTTATACTTTATACTAAGCGCCTAATACGTAGTCTCTGTTTGCAACGCCCTAAAATCGGCCTTGATTATTTGATTTTGGTTTGAAGTTTCCCATTAGAATATACAATGGAATAGTTAACTTTAAGGTAGGGGCTATTAAGAATATTTCTTGTGAATAGAATTTTGCCAGCAATGACGCTTAGAATATTTTGTGAGAGATAGCAGTTGTAAATGGTGTCGGCTGAGACTAATAGACACCGTTAATTATCATTAGTATTACAGTAGGTGTGCTCAGCGTCAGCGGTTTTTTAATGTTTTGTTACTTATTTAATGGAAAGATAAACATTTTTTTTTTTGGTAACAGACATGGTAAGTAGCCGTTAAATTGTTCAAGCTTTTAATTAGTTTTTGTATTGATAAGTTTTTAAATTTAAATTTTACTAACACTTCAAATGGATAGATGGAAATGAACTGACAACTTTTTAGATACTTCCTTAGTACATATATTTCGGTTAAAAAAAATCGAGTTTTTAATCAAAAATATGTATCTTCGTATTGCTATAACTAAACAAATCATGATATACTTCAAAATAAATAAATTAAACTTCTATGCAAAAATATTTGAATCAAGTTGAATTACAAACGAGTTTTATTTGATACTTGTTTATAATAGCTCTCCCTTTTGTATAACCAAGCTTACTTAACTTTAACAATTTCTACTCTACTTAGCCCCATTCTACATTTTTGATTAACTCTACAATGACAAACGAAATATAAAAGATGCTAGATACTACGCCAACAGGATGAGGTTTTAAAATGACTCTGGCCTAATCATGAATCTCATTTAAAAAATCAGATAGGTATCTACTTATCTAGGTACGTGACAAAAGTCAATTTTCTCTATGCATAAAATGTCTATTAAGACACCTTAACCTTGGTTAAGGAAATCCAAAGTAATAGTAGGTAATTTAGGTACCTTTGTGCGAGTACATATATGTAGGTGAACATAGCCTTTATAATGTCGCATCTCTCACAGGTGTCATTGACTTTAGTTTGCCAAAGTAATTAAGAATCCATTGAAGAGAATTAAAATCACATGGTAACTATACTCTTGTAGCTCTCTCGCCAATTAGTCGTCTACGAGTTCATAATATTTATAACATCGAATGTTAATTAACAATGGAAAGTTCCGTCTGCCTTACTGGGACTTATGTAGGTATGAAACATGCATGACTAGGTATAATGGCTTCTAGACTTGAATGTCATAGCATATATTCACAAATTGCTCCTAGGTAATTGATCCAAAAGAATTATATGACTACGACGAACTTACATGCAGAGCTTAAATCAAAAATTTATACCCAAGGTGCTCTAAAGTTCTTACTTAACTTACTTAAAAGACATTATAAGTTCAATTTCCGAGACTTTTTGTGATGACAATACAAGGTTGCGAAAATTATAAAGTAAAATAAATATAAAATTGGCAGCGACGACGACGCACGTCTTAAAAATGTGTGTCATTTGCGATGCGGTTTTATCGTAGAGTGACATGACAATATGGCATCATGGGTTTCCCCATACCATATACGAAATAACAAAAACAAAAACAGACAGTAGCTGTGTTCTGGAAGTTGTCGAAGGAAGCCGCCATTTCTTCAGACTTACTGTGACTGAGTTGTGTTGTGTGTGTAGAGACATTATTGACTAATAGCATTGGCGTAAATCAGTATCGATTACACTTGTAAGGGAGTTTCTTTAGAAACGAATCTGAAAATCAATACCAGACCTGGTGCTCCGCATTGGCAAAAAAAAAACTTTGTTTTTTTTTATCTTTTTCGATATTCTGCTATAATGGCCTAGTTCATTGGGAATGTGCCAACAGTTACAGTTGAAATGATTTTAATGCTCCTTAAGCACGGTATGAAGAAAATTAACAGATATCTCTTCCTATAGCTAACCTTTCAGTTGGCGTTTTAATCAGATTTGTTACACGCACATCACTATCACTATGGTGTGAGCTATGGTATTGCAGGACTCTAGGACAAGAGGGCATTAAAATTGGCAAAATATCTAAAAATCTTATTTCAATTACTATTTCACTTTTATTACAATTTAAAAAAAATGAACGTAGTGATTCATATAACGTATGCCCTACCGTTCTTCTTCTACTCTTTATAAAGATAAAAATAAGGGTTTGGTTTTTTTTTTATAGGAATATAAAGCTTAGAACACACGATTATCAAATAAGACAATAATAGTAGAGCTGTGCCAATCGTCTAACAACTTTCTTGTATGACAATATTGTCAGAAACGTCATTGTCACGTCATTTTGGAAGGCCACCTTGACTGACAAAGTGACAATAGTCTGAAAACACAATTTTTAGAATTATCAGGAATTTAGTACATTGTCAGAATGCGCAGAAACCTGCCAGTAACTGACAATTTCTTCATTGGTCGGGAATGACAATCAAAGTTCTTTTACTTAAAATTTTATTGATTGTTGTTCTTATCTAACCAATGAAATTAATGAAAAAATATTGCTAGGAAAACGATGACAATAACTATTGTCGTCAATATTAGATGTGCAAGAATATAAACTGTGGACACAAAAAAAAATAAGTTTTAATTCGTCTGACAATAACCGGTAAGGGATTAGCCAATTTTTAACATCTGGCAACCATGTAAATTGACAATTTCCAATCCGACAACAGTTGCAAAATATGTATTGTCAAACCAACCACTTAAATTGTCAGACTTTGGGACAAAATCTGCCTTCCGTGTGAATTTAAAATTTATCATTGTAATGTAGTTGGCTATTGTCAACTCAATGTCAGATATTAGCATATCTGATAAGTTTGTCATTACTTATGCATTTTAATACAAAAGCATCGTTAAACTGTATATATGCTCTGTCAGTGTTAAACTTAAATTCTGTGTCTACTCCAATTTTCGGTCGAAAATGTTCACTATTCAATACTTCTGTACTAATAAGTTAACACATTTGTCGAAGAACCGAAAATATCACAGTTGTAATTGTTTGAGTTCAAAATGAACATTGTTCCAAATTTAATGTAAAGATCTTGGCTAACACTCCTTCGAGAACTAGAGTCTCTTAATCATTGTATTAGGCTGTTTCCTAGCTTTGGAATCTTAACAGCATTCCTTTAAACTTAGCTTTGTTAACTTTCTCTTCCTTTCTAGTCAGTCATCTAAGGCAGCCTATGAAACTTTTCTTGAACTGACTGAATTATTTACTAAATAGCAGTAAATACTCGTATGCTAAATTATGAATTAAAAGCTAAGCTACTTTTGGCAGTTCTTACAATTTTTAGTTTTTAACACATTATTCTTTTATTCTTGAAAAGTCTTCTACCAAAATCCACAGCAAACGGTAACTTTTTGAAGATGCTTTGTCACCTGGTCAGCCTCGTAGGGCCATTACGGCTCTCAGCGAGCCTTAACCTAGTGATTTACAACCCTCAACCATTCCAAGGGACTTACGATTTTGTGCCGATTCCGAACGGCTAATAAACAGCACTTTTGGTGACAAGAGATACTGTTTGAGCATTTTTCAATTCCTCGGAAGAGGCAGCAAACCCCTGAAAAACTTTTTTGCAGCTGCGGAGAATCGAAAACCTTCTGCATGACAGTCCAATGCACTAGCCATTATGCCAAAGGGGATTTCCATTATGCTTAGCTATTCATGCAAAAATGATCTTCTCCCTAAAGATGATTTTTCGGCCAAAAAATTGGGATTCTCTTCCAAACGCCCCAAGCCCAGTCAGCGAAAAAACGTTGTTATCTATGATCATGAATTTTGAGGACCTGAGTTAGTTCGATCTTATACGGGTGAAGTCCTAAGTTTCGATGCAAAATTCTCCAAGCTGCGTTTCTTTGCACGGCAAGGAATCGACTGCCTCGGGCTCTGCTGTACACTTTCATGATTGATTTTATCGAACCGGTCTACTGATACCACCAAACTTTGAAGAGTCGGCAGTGAAGGGTCACCACCTATACCGTAAAAGGGCGCAGCGTGCGCAACGTTTGCACATACGAACACTCATTTTGTAAATAAAATCTTGCCATTTGGACTTACTGTTAAATCGTGTAACTTCATGGTGATTAAACAAGTAACTGTTTAATAATTTTAAGTAACTGAATAATAAACAACAGATTTGACAGATGTCACCAAAACAACATGGCCGCCATAAGTGTACAAACAGAGTGGAGCAGCGAGTGAGCAAAAGCAGCGAGCAAAGAGCAAAGCGGAGAAATCAAACACGTGCATTGAAAGGGAAGCACACAGAGTGCAGCGTAGTTCGAAGATAGAGCAAAGAGCCGTCAAGAGAGCAAAGCGGCGATTTCAAACATGTTTGATTTCTCCGCTCTCATCGCTGCGATTTTTAACTAGAATTGGTGAAATTTTGAACTGTTTTTTGTATTTAAAGTTACTGCAAGATGTTTTATTGACTAGAATCGGGTTTGCTACGAAATCTGTCCACTTCTTCGTAAGCTTGTTTTGAATTTTGTCAATTAAATAACCGAATATTTTCATGGTCATTCGGAAATATGCTTGAAACTTAACATGATTTTCTGTTTCCGCGTTTCAGAAAATATCATATGCTTAAAAATGGGTTTTCAATAAAGTACAGATTCAAATTATTAGAACCCATTTTTATTTGAAAAATACAAATATTTAAATAAAAAAGAATAATCTCTTGCTTGTTTTCTTCTTTGCTTTGCTCTCCGCTCCACTCTGTTTGTACACTAAGTCACCAAAATCTAACCGCGCCACGGTAAAGTTCAGAACAAAAAAAAAAAACAATTTTGAAATAATTTTCAGAACTGATATACCTATTCTGAGTTTTAACTTTCATATTTTATGCCAGCTTTGGCATTAATCTACGCCAATGTCCCAACATGGTATAACTTCATGAACTATCATTCTTGATAATTTAACAGTTATTCAATTCTTTAAATGGATTTCCTTAATGTTGGAGAGATAACATGTTTTAATTAACTTTCACCATGGCCAAGTATTCGCAAAAACAAAGGTCAAAATCTTGGATTTTTCTTTTAAATAAAACAAACAATAGAGTTTTTTTTGTAATAATCGAATAATTCTGTTGAGAGCTCGCTGTGTATGAATACTAGTGGGAATTATTACTTAAAGTCATTTGCAGAGATTTGTGTAAAATTGATTTTTTTTTATTTTAGTTTTTAAAATTAAGACGAGACATTAATTCTCATAAAACTGACAAATGAGTTTTGTCTCCGGGCACGTATTGATGATGATTTTTATCTTTTTTTTTTATTTAATATTTTAGTTTTGTTTTTCTCCATTTTTATTTTATGACTATAATAGTGAGTTAATTCCAGAACGGAAGGCCGGTCTTCCCTAGAAAGTAGCTCCTTAGATTTATGTAAATAAAAATTAATAACGTTTATAAGCAATTTAATTACATAAAACGAGTAACATAAATTAATGACTAATAAAAAATAAGTCCGTTTTGTTTAACTGAGCTTTCAACTAGAAAATTCAATAAAGAGACGTGCAAAATGAAGTTTCTTTTTTTTTTGTTGGTTTTATTTTAATGTTATGGAGCTAGGTAAGCAATTTTAGGTGGTATTTAAGAGCTTACTTGTTATGAACAATTAAAAAAGATTCACGTGGGTATGTAATTATGTATGTCTATCTAGTTTTTGCAAAAAAAAAATTGACATAAAAGGAATACATTTAATAAAAAGCCGCAACATTTAAAATATCAATTTGTTTAAATTAACTCTCATGCTAATCAAATTATTTTTAATGAGAATTTCGCTGAGTGCTAATAAGTTTGGTAAAGCTCGAAAAAAAACCACAATGGGTTGTAGATACTGGCTCCTGTATTTAAGCCTTAAGTGTAAAATGGGAGAAGATATACGCTATACACGTGTATATTTGAACAATGACACTGTATAAAGAGAAAATATGAAAAAAAAAACCATCAAAAGTGTTAAACAAATAAACAAACAGTTTTTTTTTTGAAAAATGTTCATATTATGTAACGTGAGGCATGGTAAGTAACGAGACATACAAAGTGGGTTGGGGTCAAAATACTGTATGGGTCATAATACTGTATTTTAAAATACTGTATGTTCAAAATACTGTATGATAAAAATACTGTAAGTCAAAATTCTGTATTTCAAAATTCTGTAAATAGGCTGAAAAATAAAAAACGATTTTTATTTTTCAGCCTATTTACAGCAATTTGAAATACAGAATTTTGAAAACAGAATACTTTTTTTAAGAATATATCATAATAATTTTTCATTAGCATAATATTCTTATATATACTTCCCTTGAACATGTACCTATGATAATTCATAAGTCTTTGAATTAATTAAAACAAAAACAAAATAAATGGTATCTTCTTCTTATTTTTTCTTTTTCATTTTCTTCTTCCTAATTGTTTGTATTTCTCTCATATTTTTACAATTGTTTTGATTATAATCAACAATTGCATAAATAATTGCAGCAAACTGATTGATCTGTCAAAACTTCCTCGTGTTCATCCTCATACAGCATTTTGAGATGAAAAATGTTGAGATACAGTTACAGTATTATGAGATCCAGTACATACAGTATTTTGAAATACAGAATATTAACCATACAGTATTTTGACATATCAGTATCATACAGAATTTTGATCATACAGTATTTTAAAATACAGCATTTCGACCAGCTCCCTACAAAATACGGTTAATGCAAGAAACTTTAACACCATTTTTCAGTTAATAGTTTTGAGTAAAAAAACATAATACTTTTTTAGAGGCCCTGTTCCGGATATTCTAAAAGATAAATTTGAGTTATTGCTCACATTCACGCAAATTCTAGGCTCTTCCGATTTTTCCAGTTTGTACTTTTCAATGCGTTTTTATAAAAAAAATGCAATATATGGAGCTGATATTCCCTATGGGAATATTTCTCGATGATATTAATTTAAAATTGTTTTGTAAGTTTATGTACTATGAACTCCAAAGCTTGCCCGAAAATGTTTTTACAAAGTTTGGTAAAAATCCGTCCTGTAGTTGGCCAAGATCTGCCGTTTGAGGGCTTCGTTTGTAGAGTATATGACATAAAATTGCTTATTATTCGTTCATAAAATAATAATACAAAAGTAACCAATTTGTTACTTATTATAAGATTCAATATCTTAAAACACAATTTATTAACTTCAGTACGAAATAAATGAATTAATATTAATAACAAAAAAAAAAAAACGACCATGCCCACACGTATCTGTTCTTATGTTCAAGAAGTTCAGAATTTTAGATTTAGATTAGATTTAGATTAGATTAGATTAGATTTATTGTTTGTTTTCTTGTTTAAAATACAAATTTAAGTAACAAAAAATCATTAAGCATGGCTTTGCCGTCTGCCTGATTGACGTGTAAGTAAACATTTGATAACAGGTTTGTTTTAAAGTGTATTCAATTTTTAAATTTAAAAAAAAAAAAAAAAAAAAAAAAGTTTAAATAAGTTTAAATATATTTAGAAAATAAAGAAAAAACAAATATAAAATAGACATAGATTTGGAGTTAAAAATTCTCAGTAATAATTTTACTACGGTAATTAATTGCTGCTTTGTAGAAGTAAAAAAGTTGCTTAATATCACCTTCGCAGTTTAGAAGGGCTATAACTTCTTCCTCTGATTTCGTGTCGTTTCCTAGAAAATATCTTCTTATTTCTTTAAGGATAGGACATCTTCCGATGAAATGGATAACATCTTCTCTTTCAGATAAGTTACAAAGGCTGCAGTAAAGTGGTAAGTCTGGTCGATGTGGAATATAATTAAGCCGTATAAGTTCGCCTCGCATCTTAAAAAAAGCCGAAATTAGTGCTTTGCTGTTGTCATTGCGAAAATAATTTTTTTCCGACAAATTATGGTTTAAAACGCTGTATGTAGCTCGGTGAACTGATGATGAAGCCATATCCACGCAATCAATTCTGTTTTGTTCATCTACTTTCGCAATAAGATCACAAAGAACATCCTTACGGTATCTTTCATTTCCATGAGCTAAGTTGGATTCGAATCTGCAGTACGTTGCTAGCTCTTCGAGTTTTTTGTACCAGAGCATATTCCTTTCGATTACTTTCTTTGCAGTTATTTTTGGAAGTCTATCGTCTGGCAATTCCAACACTTTCATTACATAATCCACATGCAGTTTTAATGATTTAATGAAAAGCGGTGGCAATCCTGTTTCGATATTAATCATATAGTTAGGTGTTGTACTTGGTAAGCTGAAACATCGTTTTATGAAGTATCTAAGGAGTTTCTCTACAGTTTCGTATTGGCAATATCCCCAAGATTGTGCTGCGTACATCATAACAGATTCTGATACTCCTTGGAAAACCTTGTATTTTACGCTATGGTCAATTAGCTGATTTGAAAAACATCTTTTCCATGTTGCCGATATGGCACTTTTTGCTTTTATTAATCTTTCCTTTAGATGCGGTTCAGAATTTTAAACATTCATTAATTTTGTGTAAATTGCTTAAACGACTGACTTATTTCTTAAACAAATGCGAATTTATAAAAACAAAATAAAATTTTGTTTTGAATTTGTTTTTTTTTTTATTTATGGATTTGTAGTTCAAATTGGATATTGTGGCATATGTATATTGAAACTAAGTTCAATGGATTTTACTTGCGCTTTATAAGTATACTATAAGGCAAGTTATGCATTTGTAAAAAAATCGAACTCGAGATTTTGATCAAAGCTGAGATTACGATGATAGCGAAGACTAAAAAAGTGGGTCTCGCAATTCTGTCTGTCTGTCGGTTCGACTACAGCCTAAACGGCTCGGCCGATTTTCTTTAAACTTGGCAGATATTATTTTCAATTTTTCCCCCCACACGTTTTTTTTCTTTTTTTTTTTAAGACCAAAAATAACGGTACCTCCCATACGATTTTTTTTTCGAAATTTTATAAATATTTTTTTTTTGCTCAAAAACTGTTTGTCAGATTTAAAAAAGATAATGGTTGAAAAAATTTTTCCGAAAAATGGTTATTGAGGTTACCCCCCAAAGAACCATTTTTTTTGTTTTCGATTTTCTCAAAAATTGTACAACCGATTTTAATCATATTTTTTTTGCTAAAGCTTCCCAAAAACTTGAACAGAATTGTGTATTCAAATTTTCAAAAAAAAAAATTGGATTTTTAAAAAAAAATTTCAGATTTTTTTTCTTCAAAACTCAATATTTCGAAAACCCCATTCTAGATTTTTTTTTAAACTTGACAAATGAAAGTTTCTCAATATAATCTACAAGATGTGAGAAAAAAAAATTATTTTACCTAAAACCACCATACAAATGTTAAAAAATGGTTTCAAAAATCGTATTTTTCTTGAAAACGACGCCTAGAATTTTGATACAAAATTTTTGCTTTCAATTAATTCAAGCGATCTTTAATTTAATAAAAATAAAATGCACGACTGGATCGCACGAACTTGCTCTTATGTAAAAGTACTTTGGAATTTAAGATACATTTTATAAATATAAAACATGGATTTAATGAGATAATAATTTTTAAATGCATAAAATTGCCGTCTGGTTTCCAGAAAAGTATGAATTTATGCAAATAAATTTTAAAAAATCGTTTTATTATTAAATACATTTTTTATATAAGAAATGTCTCTAAAATTTTTCAAGAAAAAAATGTGGGATGCGAATTTTAAGTATTTAATAATATTGGTTTAAGGAAATAATTTCAAAAAATAATCGTTCATAGGTTTTGAAGATATTGATTTAAATTTTTTTTTGAACCCAATAAATATTTTTTAGAATATTTTAATATACAATATTATTTTAAACTTAAGGGGACTTCTGCTAAAAATTTTCCTTAGAGCCGTTAATGAGAAAGTCGAAAATCAAAAAAACGGGTCTATGGCAGGTACCCCTAATAGCATTTTGCCCCAAAATTTTTGTTGACCAAAATGTAGTCCATGTCCATAATATCACAACTAATTTTTTTTATCAAAATCGTTAGAGCCGTTTTCGAGATAAAAAAGATTTTGCATTACGGGTGTATGGGGGGTACCCTTAGTTTTGGAGCTAAAAAAAAAATTTCAATTTTTCCTCTAGGGAATCACCGAAGACTCTTAGCTACCGAGATTGAAAGAAATAGGTCCAGTGGTTTAGGCTGTAGTGAGAGGTACAGACATACAGACACACTGAAACATGTTTTTTGTGTACTAAATTTTCCTTAAAATTTTTATAAAAAAAATTGATATGCAAATTGTTAGTATTTCATAAAATACATTTTAAAACGTAATTTAAAAATTTAATCGTGTATCGGTTTTCAAGATATTGAATTTTCAAAAAAAAAAATTGTATTATTTTTTTAAAAATCCAAAAACTATTTTTTCGAAAAAAAATTTAGTTTATATTTTTTCAAATGCAAAGCAGCTCCTGCATAAAAATTTTGGTTAAAATCGTTAGAGCCGTTGGTGAGAAATTCGAAAATCAAAAAAACCGTTCTATGACAGGTACCCCTAATAACATTTCCCCCCAAATTTTTTTTTCACCAAAATATAGTCCATGTCCATAATATCACACTTAATTTTTTTTATCAAAATCGTTAGAGCCGTTTTCGAGATAAATAAGATTTTGTATTACGGGTGTACGGGGGGTACCCTTAGTTTTGGAGCTAAAAAAAAAATTTCAATTTCTCCTCTAGGGAATCACCGAAGACCCTTAACTACCGAGTTTGAAGAAAATACCTCCGGTAGTTTAGGCTGTAATTCGAGGTACAGACATACAGACATACAGACATACAGACAGACAGACGGAATTGTCGGACCCACTTTTTTCGTCTTCGCTATCATCGTAATGTCAACTTTGATCAAAATCTCGAGTTCGATTTTTTTTTCCAAATGCAGAACTTGCCCTATAGTACCTATATCGCAAGTAAAAATTGAAATTAAGATATTACAGCTTGTAACCTATCATAGAACCATTTTTCAAATTTTGAATTACTCATTATCAACATAACGGATTTTAATGAAATTTTTTATAGAGATGCTTCTAAAAATTTAAAAAAACATTGCATTTCAAAACCTAAAAAAAATATTTTTTGAATTTTTGAAAAAAAATCGTTTTTTTTTTTTTTTGGAAAATTCGATATTTCAAAAACGGCTTCATGTTTTTTTGGAAATTCAATTTTCGTTCGTACAATAATAAAACCTTAAAGTTGGAGTACCAAATTTTTTTCTTAAATATCTTTTAAAAATTTTGTATATAAAAGCTAATTTTTTAAAAAACCATTACAACGAGTTATAATTTTTGTTCTTGCTTTACATAGCATTCTGTTTTTATCTCTTACTACTAAATGAATTTAAAAAAAACAATTTTATGAACAGTTTTCTCTAAAAACATTCGTTTTTAAAATTCCTAGTCTATTACATAGGAGCAAGTTCGTGCGACCCAGTCGTGCAATTTATTTTGTTAAGTTTTGTTAGTGAAATTGTCTAGAAATATTTATGAAAACTTTTTCTCATTGAAATTTACCTTCAAAAATTGTCAAGTTCTTGAAGACAAAAAAAATATTTCCAGTTTGTTTCACTGCACATTTATTTGATCGAAAAAGTAATTAAAGTAATTTTTGTGGAACACTTAACTTCCTATATATTTATGTTTTCTGTCCGTTGAATAGAGCTTAAGCTATATAACTGCAACCTCTTTAACGCTACATAATGTTTTTTTACTTACGATTCAATTTTTATATTTAAAATTTTTTAGTTCAAAAACGATACCACTGATTTTTATCAATATTCGTGTTTTGTGTGTTTAAGCTCTTGAAAAAATTTAAAAAGTGTTTAAATGTTGAGTTTTTAGGATTAAGAAAATTTAAAAACTCAATACGTATTTCGTAAACCACATCCTCGATTTGTTGGAAACAAATCAACAGTTTAATTGTTCTTTTATCCAAAAGTAACGCTACCCATTATTCAAATACTACAAAATGGTTTTTAAAAATAATTTTTTTCTCCTAGAATTTTATAAAAAAATTGTCTGTTTCGCTTAGGTAAATTTTTGAAATTAAGATATTACTAGCAGTACCTTTTCTGACTTTTTCATTCTCAGCATAATGGATTTCAATACAATTTTTTGAAAAACCCGCTAAAACAATTTATAATTTTTGTTCTTTCATAAACTCCTATCTGCTACATAGCATTCTGCAACCAATATAACTAATAATGTGCAAGTCCCCTATAGAATAAATATAAATTAAATTTAAATTGGGTGGTGCACCGGCTTGAAGAGAACATGGACCTAGTGGCTAGTGACTTACAACTCTCAACCATTCCTGTGTGCGTGTCATCAGGATTGGAGGGGACCTTCAATTTTCTGCCGATTCCGAACGTCTAATGCACACCACTTTTCATGACAAGAGATACTCTTTGAGGATTTGTCAATTCCTCGAAAGAGGCATACACCCCTGAAAACCTTTTTTGCAGCTGCTGAAAATCGTTTCCAAGACCTTCTGCATGATAGTCCAACGCACTAATCATCATGCCAAGGGGTAATACCGGCTTCTACTTTAGCACTCTTTAAAAAATGAGTTTTCTGAAATAAGTCTTCATTCATTCAGTCATTACACTCATCTCCCTTTTAAGTGGATTAAGAATTCACATTTTGATTATAGTAAAAACTTTATTAAAAGAATTTTTATGACCGACTTAAAAGTTTTTATAAGCTTAAAAATGGTCTAAAAACATGTTTGGCAGCGTTAGAAAATTAAATATAAGGCCCATAAGTACCCTCAGCTTCAGCTGAACGATCAACGCCAATCTAATTTAATCACAAAATTGTATCAACTGGTACAAAAAAAAAAACTAATTTATGACGATTTAATTATTATTCATTTATCCTCTGACTGGTATAAACTATTTCATAGAACGAATATACATAGATATGTTATTAATTTAGTCTTAAATTGCATACATGTATATATGGTTTAATTCCTGTACTTACAAAATAAATGTAATTACCTACTATGCTTTATACCAGTTTACCCCAGGTCTTAGACTTTTAAAAGAAAACACTAAAAATGTTTTAATAAATTAATTTGCTTAGGTCGAGTTTCTTTTGTTACTATTTGAAATTGTTAAATAATGAAAATGCTGTACTTAACTTTTCTACAGTGAGGATATATTTTCCAAAAATGTTGATCAGATGTGCCATTTTATCTAGATGCAAATTCCACCTTGCCAGATAGTGTCATGACTCACCCAATTCTTGAGCGCGTTAGTGATTCTATGGGACAAATCTTTTTTCGCACTCGTACCGTGGCAAGAGTCCTGAAAGATCTCAACATTCATAAATCCGCTGGTCCGGATGGTATCCCCGCTATTATTCTGAAGAGGTGTTCTTCCACGCTAGCAAAACCCCTGCGTAAGCTTTTCCATCTGTCCTATTCTTCAGGGCTCGTTCCGAGTAGTTGGAAAACTGCATTTGTTCAGCCAATTCCAAAAAAAGGCGACTCTTCTTCTCCCTCAAATTATCGACCGATCGCACTAACGTCCCTTCTTTCTAAGGTCATGGAAACGCTGATTAATTATCAGCTTAAGAAATATCTTGAGGAACGAAAGCTTCTTAATGACCGGCAGTATGGCTTTCGTAGCAATAGGTCCACAGGTGATTTGATGGTTTATCTAACCGAAAAGTGGAACAAATCTTTACATTGTTTCGGAGAAAGTAAGATTATTGCACTTGATATTTCAAAGGCATTTGATAAAGTCTGGCATCTTGCTCTTTTATCGAAAATGCGTGCTTTCGGGATCGACGAATCCCTACTTCTTTGGATTAGAAATTTTCTTTCGAACCGTTCAATACAAGTTGTACTAGACGGATTCAAGTCTGAAACCCACAATATAAATGCTGGTGTGCCCCAGGGCTCCGTTTTGTCCCCAACCCTCTTCCTCATTTTTATTAATGATCTCCTGTCTGTAACTTCTAATCCAATTAATTGTTTCGCTGACGATAGTACTCTTAGCTTTTCATATTCGTTTTCAGACTCACATCTCTCCTCTTCGGATGTGGAGCTGGAACGACAAAATATAATAAGCTCATTAAATTACGACCTAAACAGCATTGTGCAATGGGGAATAAGAAACCGTGTCGAATTTAATGCTTCGAAAACCCAATGCTGTCTTATATCGTTAAAGCGAGATATACCCCCCTTGCCACTATCTATGAGTGGCACTTGCATCAATGAAACTGAACATCTCGATATTCTCGGTATGTGCATCACGAACCACCTCTTGTGGAACACTCACATACGCGATGTTGCCAAAAATGCCGCAAGATGTTTGGGTTTTCTGAGACGGTGCAAGAAATTTTTCTCTCCTTCTGATCTGGCTACAATCTATAAAACTTATATACGTCCAAAACTTGAGTATAACTCCCATCTATGGGCTGGTGCTCCAGCAACTTATTTAAGTCTCTTGGACAGTATTCAAAGAAGAGCTTTTAAAATGATTGGTGATAATGACATCATTGACTCATTTACGTCACTCCAACATCGTCGTAATGTTTTTTGCCTCACCCTTTTTTACCGTTATTTTAACGGACTATGCTCTAGTGAAATAGCCAGCTGCATTCCTCCCCTTAAGCAATGTAACCGTAATACTCGCACTTCTAGGAATGCCCATCAGTTTACCCTTGAGCCCAACTTCGGCCGTACTGTGAAGTACAGAGATTCGTTCTTCAGCCGTACTACGCGAATGTGGAATTCTTTGCCACGCTCTGTATTTCCCAGTCATTGCAATGTTCAAGAATTCAAAACCAATGTACACCGACACCTCCTTTCTAACCCTTACCTTTTTTCTTAATGCTCACACTGTGTCTCTGGCATATTAAGGGTATACAAACCCCTTGAGTGTGCGCCGATTATAAAAAAAATAAAAAAAAGATTACCCTGACTTCCTATTAATACTAATAGTTATTTTTTTGCTTTCTTATAATTTCAGATCTCAAATGGATTGCTGGTTTTTTTATTTTCTTCGACTGAAAATATCAATCGCGAGAGATCATATCGAAGTAATTGAATACAAAATTATTTCCAACTACATAAATTGATCGTTTAATTATGCTGAAGTTGAAATGGCTAGACCGAAAACTTCTATGTACGCTGCGGGGATAACCTGCTTGGGTTTTGTTTGCTTCGTTCTGGCTGCAGCCGCAGTTGGAATACCAATATGGGGCCATTACGACAGTCCATCAGGTGAGCAATTATTTGCATTTAATTTTGTTTAAAAAAATATTTATTCTCTTTTATTTTTCATCAGGTGGATATTACGACTCCGATAGAGGATACTTTAGTCTTTTTAAAGTGTGCAAACAATTTACGCAAAACAGGGAAAAATGTGGCAGTGATGTATCTAAATTTCAACTTGCTTGTAAGGCTCCTTTAACACGTCACTGACCTACTTACTTTTGAGTTTTATTTTTATTTTTATTTTAAAGGGCAATTTTGTATATTTAAAGACAAACCTTTATTTTGTTTTTATTATTTTAGCCTCTGTTTACTTTAGTGGCCTTCTGGCGATACTTAGTACAGTTGCATTAGGGATATATTGCATTCTGGCAGTTATACAGATGGCAATGATATCATCGAGGGAAAAGGTTGTGATGAAATATACTTCTTTGGTTATGTTCAAAATGTTTATGGCATTAATAGGCTGTAAGTTTGATATCTTGGTAATTTATTTAAAGCTGTTTTGTTCTATGAATAATGTTTTATTAGGTCTGTTGGCTATTATTGCAACCGTTTTGTTCGCTGTACAAATAGATGATTCGGAAAACTATGGATTCCGAGTAACCAGAGGCATTTCATTTTATATTCAAGTAAGAAGATGAAATTTGGATCTATACCTAGTGAAAATGATTTATTTTGATTTATTCTTTTTTTAGATAGCTGTAATAGGTTTAACAATAGCCCTTTTTGTGGCAACAGTGTATGATATGCTCTACTCAAGGAAACCTGAGGGAGATCCCACTATGGCTATAGATACATCACCGGCAAATGCTACTACATACAATAATCCTGGATTTAAGGAAGGGCGAACGAGAAATGGTAAGGAATAAATATATATAGGGAAGTCTGATTGGGTTATACTTATCTGAGAAATTTCAAGCATCTATAAAACATACAATTTAGAATGAATGAAAATCTTTTTCTATAGATAGATACATTACATATGTATGTACGTATGTTCATATACCTACAAAGTATGCTCGTATGTTTAGGAAGTTTTAGACTGGTTTTCAGTTGCATATAAGAAAAACAATACCTGCATTGGGATGTAGATTTGGTCTTGTGACTTCGGCAGCGGAATGGATAATGTATCGGCTTCTGAATACATTCATACTTGTAGCTTAAGCTGGTAGTTGCAGGATTGTACAAATTTTGTTGTTTTAATTAAAAACGAAGTACTAAAACCAGGCACAAAAAAGGAGTCTGATTATCAGGTTAACTACCGTGAAATGACAACTAACACTCCAGCCTATTCTATATTCGCGTTTGAGTTTGTATTTTGTTGTATTTTCAATTCGGTTCACTAAACAGATTTCTCTAAACTTAATAAAATAAGAAAAAATGAGACACACTAGCTTGCAGAGAGTCAGAGCCAAGTGATCTACAACTATATTCCCTGGTTGCAGTTATCAGTAGGAATGGAGAGGACTTTCAATTTTCTGCTAATTCGGAACGAATAAGATGAGAAGCACTTTTCACGTCAAGAGATGCGAATTTGTCATTTCCTCGCAAGAGGCCCTAACCCTAAAAACATGTTTTTGTTTTAAGGTGTAGGTGGTACAAGGTGGGAAAGTCTAACGCAATAATGAGCTCGAGGATTTCTGAAAAAAAAATTACTTACCAAAAAATGTTTTCAAAAATATTCTTTCCGAAATCAAAAACGTAACAATTTTGCCCATTTTTGATTTCTGCCTCGGGTTCATCGCGCGTCTAGCTTTGCTACTGAGTTTTTTTTTTATATTTTGCGCGCACTTAAGGGATTTTGACTACCCTTAAAACGATTGATCACAGTGCGAGCGTTTAGGAAAGTGGGAGGGGATTCAAAAGGAGATACCGATGCCCATTGGTTTTGAATGTCTGAATAGAATATCACAACGGGAGGGAAATATAAAGTCGGGTAAGGCATTCCACAATCGGGTAGTGCGGCTAAAGAATGAATCTCTGTATTTAACAGTACGTCCGAAGTTGGGCTCAAGGGTAAACTGATGAGCATTCCCTGAAGCGCGAGTGTTTAGGTTAAATTGTTTAAGGGAAGGAATGCAACTGGCTATTTCACTAGAACAATGTTTATAAAAATAACGGTAATATAATGAAAGACAAGAAAAATTGCGGCGGTGCTCGAGAGATTCAAATGTTTCTTTTATAGTCCTATTCCTATCACTCCTATTAATTTTAAAGCTCTTTTTTGGATTCTATCCAAAACGCTCAAGTGGGTTAGCTGCCCCATAGATTTTAGCTCCTTTGGCTTAGAGAAATCGTTAAATACAATTATATGTAAGCAGCGTATTATAGTTGAATTTTTTGGCAGTTACACCCTTTTCATATTTGTTTTGTTCTCATAAATTCGAGTTGCTAAATATATCTAATTTCTATAATTTGTATTATTTCAGGAGTCTCTGTAACAGATGCCTCGGGGAAACCCTACAGCGGCATAAGAAATGGTGGAAGTGTTGCATCAATGAACACAACACTTACAAGTGTTTCGAATGGTTCAACAGTTGAATCTGTAACCCGGTCACCATTACGATCGAGTTTAAAGAAACCCCGGCCCAAGGACACTCTGGGTATACAAAATCCAGGTTTCTCGGGCTCAGGACATTCACCGCCGATGAATCGAAATGGCAGTGTTAAAAAAGTTCGAATACAAACGCATAGTACGGAAGTTTAAAAATTAAAAGTATATTACTTATATCTCACCACCACCATCAACCTACCTTATAGTCCGTTTAAAATTTAAACGTTGTTTTTTTTTTGTTAAGAAGAAAGACTGTGTAAAAAGTAATATTGCATATATAAAAATAATTTGTTGCATTAAGTCGAAAATTTTAGTTATATATTATGTATTTTAAATGTGACTGTTGTGCTGGAGTAATAATAAAGTTAAGCAACTTTACATTTAATATTAATCACATTAAAAAAAAACCGGGCAGAAGCAAAAGTTCTTGAATTAGATTTATCATTTTAATTGAATTAATACACAATGAGTTTTAAATTTATTATTAATTTTAACCTTCACTTAAACTCTCTGTCTTCCATTACTTTACGTACGTTAATTTTTAATTCGATTCAAAAATATTTACTCTCATTACTATATAATCTTATAATTATGGGAGTAGAAAATGGAGAAATATGTAAATAATACGTAATATTATTAATTTCACATCATTTAAAAGCAAAACTTACACCATTTTATTTTCATTTTACACTGAAGGCGTAGTTATACAACAAAAAATAAAAATAAATTTAAAAAAAAAACAGCAAACGATTCCGTCCTATGGTGGAGCACGAAGCATCATCCACAATATGATATTCGCTGCTGGCACTGTGATTTATAAAGAAACGTTTTAATATTTTTTAATTATTTTATTTTACATTTAATTTTATTTTACTTCAATTTAAGTTAAATTAAATTAATCCTCACATATTTGTATTCGTAATTAAATTGCTGTAGAGACAGGCACAAAATATTAAATATTGTTTGTTGAATTATATATTATATAAAATATAGAAATTTAATCTTAAATAGTTATACAATAAATAATAATTATAATATCTAATACCTAATAATAATATTATTATTTAGTTTTACACTTAAATTTAGGGTGTAAGTATAAATAAAAATATATATACATATTTATATATATTTGTTGATTGATCTTATTTTCTTTAACTTATAAACTATGAATTGTATAACAAATTATATCTATTTGTATATGAAATATTTTAGTCTTAGAATAAATGAAATTTATTTAAAAGAAAGAAAATGGGTATTATCTTTTCAGTTAATGAAGTAAAAATTGTCAAGACATTTTGTATAATACTTTATATTCGAAGAGATAATCCTGGATTTACCATAAATGTACTTATGAAGATATACTCGAAGATTTACCATTATTTCGTGAATCTAGTAGGTTAGAAATTAATCTTGTTAAATTTTCTTTGGATCAAATGTTCTATAGATCGAACTGACCTAATATCCATATCGTTCTAAATTATCTCGATGATTTTTCATCGTTAGGCACAAATGAAACTTTCTTTCTCCTGATTCCACTTAAGAAAAATTGAAACACCATTAGCATTTTGATAGATCCTGCCAAAGTAAATCTTGTTTTTAATTTTTTAGTGCAGTAGAAACAACACATAAATCTCTTGCTTTAATCTCGGATTATCTTTTTATCTTTTGGTGACAACTTAGTTAAGGTATAAACATGATGCTACTAAACATGAGGGCTAATTTTTCAATTAACTGTCTCTGAACACTTCTAGAACAATTAAAGTTCATGCTAAAAAACTGAGAATAAGCACACCTTTTTTGACATTTGTAAATGTCAAAGTCTCTCCAGTAAGATAAATATTTGCCCTCGAATTATTTTAGTGTGACACTAAGGTAAAAAGAGAATTTAGGCAAATTTATTCAAATATAGTTTCATACTCTCTCTAGCATTTTATTAAAATCAAATCATCTAAAACGTTTTTTATTTTGTTGGTACTCTACTATCTTCATTTATAACAATTTGACATTTAAAAAAGTATACGAGGTGTGTTCAATTTATTTTTGTGCATGAACTGTCACTATAGTTATGTTATAAAAGTTAAGGTATATGAACTTCATTAAAAAAGAGCCTTATCCATTAAAAGTATATACTTTTTAAAAAGTGTTTGAAATTGAAAAGAAGTTTTAAGTAGTGAATAATTAGTTGAATGCACTAAGTTTTCGTTGCTAATAATTTACCGATAAGCTGAATGCAGATTCGCAGAATAGTTTTCGAAAGAAAAGTTCTTAGTTAGAAAATTTTTGTTATGGTTTTGCCTATTTTTCGAGCTAAATATTTAAAATTTAACTATCGTTTTTATTTGTTGTAAAATAATTTTATAATAATAATAATGAAAGGAGTAAGTATTCAAAGAAGGACATAAGTAAGATAAGATCAATCGAAATTAAACACTTGGAATCGAAACTAAATACACAATTTTGTTTTAAATTATTCATTGAATTTTTTGAATTTTAATAGTTTTCCTCTTACACGACTGCGACAGAGAACTTGACGTTTTTAATTAAATCCAAATGAACGAAAATGATTTTTTTTTAAATAGTGTATAAGGTATCATTTAATCATTTTGTTAATTTTAAACCAGACTGCCATAATTCTTTCATAATTTTATTTATCTTAATTCACGTTAAAATATTATTATTTTTTTAAATTGCTTCTGAATACATCTAGGTCGAGGAAAATCCGTTGTTTTTAAATGTCAATAGTAGTTTCTTATTTTCAGTATGTAGATCTTAGAAAACACGCTTTTAAACAACACGATATCCTGCTCTTCATAAGGTGTGTTTTATTAGCCGTGTTTTATTATCTACGGACCTTGATCGGATCATTTTGGGAACACGTAATACAAGAACAATATGGGATCCTGTTCTCTATCTGAATCTATTTCAAGCATCCAAAAATTAGTTCTTACTGTGGCAGGTTGATGATGTTTTATAGTAAGGTAGTGTAAATGACAGTGCATGGAAAAAAGACAAAAAATTAAGAAACATAAGGGAAAAAGAGATGTGCATTAAGCGTGTTTTACTATCGCCAATGATCTATAGGTGCGTTTTATTATCTAGGGATCTATGTGGATCCGGATCTGGATTAATTTTTAACATGTATTACAAACACAATTTGGGGTCCTGTTCTCTATCTGGATCTATTTTAAAGATCCCCAAATTAGTTCTTTTTCTGGCGAGTAGATGGCTTTTTATGGTAAGGTAGTGTAAACTACAGTGTAAAGAAAAAAGACAAGACACATTTGAAAATCAACAATCATAAGCAAGAGGGAGATGAGCATACAACACAAAACTGTCACTATTATCCGTATCGTTTTATTTTCGAGGGTTAATCTATATGGATCATTGGTGATAATAAAACGCGGCTTATATACAAATCACCTATTGAAAATAAAAAGACATTGATCATAGCGACAGTTGTGTTGTATGCTCAATTATTTTTTCCTTGGGTTTGTTGATTTTCAATTATATCTTGTCTTCCTTCGTTACACTGCCGTTTACACTACCTTACCATGAAAAGATATCTACCCTCCAGAGTATGAACTAATTTTTGAATCTTAAAAGTAGATCCCAAATTGTTTTTAAGATGCGTGTTCAAACTTAACCCAGATCCGGTTCCATATACATAGGTCCGTAGATAGTAAAACGCACCTAATATAACACGGCTAGTAAAATTAAATTGAAAGTCCAACTGATCTCAACTCCAAAATGAGTTTCAATTCAATTAAATTCAAAAAAGTACATAGATCGAGACAAGACAAATTTTATCTCTACAATTTTAATATCTACAAAACGTTTCCAAATCTTGCGCAAAAATTTGAATTTGGAGAGATAAAATCTAATTTAATGTGTTTTGTAGTGTATCTCTGGAACGGGTTGTCTTACAAAAGTCATTCATACGAGTACCTTTTTGGAATCTTCTATTGATGCTTTCAAGAGAAGTATCAGCACCTTTTACATAAAACCAGTTTTGACAAAAATCACTTTCGGAAATACGGTGGCTGTCAAAATTTGTCCCGCAAAATAATGCTTTTATCATTCTTTTTCCTGGAAAAATTCAGTGGAGACATTTTGTAGAGCAATTCACAATAGTATGCATTTTGCGCACGAACTGCGTATTGCTCGGAAAAATATCCGAGACGAAATTTGTCCCAGGAAAAAAATGTATTGGAGACAAAATTTTTCCCGATCTGCGTACTAGGCTTTATCTACGGATTTGGATTTATTTTTAACACGTAGACAAAAACAATTTGGGATCCTGCTCTCTATCTGGATCTATTTCAAAGATCCAAAAATTAGTTCTTACTCTGGCGGGCAAAAAATATTTGAAAATCAAAAAAACATAAGCAAAAGAAAGATGAGCATACAACACCACTGTCAATATGATCTTTTTAAGCCTAGTACGCAGATCGGGAAAAATTTTGTCTCCCATACATTTTTTTTCCTGGGACAAATTTTGTCTCGGATATTTTTCCGAGCAGTACGCAGCTCGCGCGCAAAATTCATACTATTGTGAATTGCTCTACAAAATGTCTCCACTAAATTTTTCCAGGAAAAAGAATGATACAAGCATTATTTTGCGGGACAAATTTTGACAGCCGAAAGTGATTTTTGTCAATAATGGTTTTATGTAACAGGTGCTAATGCTTGTCTGGAGAGCATCAAGAGGAGATTCCAAAAAGGTATGAACGACTTTTGTAAGACAACGCGTTCCAGAGATACACTAAAAAACACAGTAAATTAGATTTCATCTCTCCAACTTCAAACTTTTGCGCAAGATTTGGAAAAGTTTTGTAGAGATTAAAATTGTAGAGATAAAATTTGTCTTGTCTCGATCTGCGTACTGGGCTTTAATTTTTAAGGGTTAATAAAATTAATGGCGATAATAATACGCAACTCATATAAAGTGCTTAAGCCTAGTACGCAGATCGGGAAAAATTTTGTCTCCCATACATTTTTTTTCCTGGGACAAATTTTGTCTCGGATATTTTTCCGAGCAGTACGCAGTTCGCTCGCAAAATTCATACTTTTGTGAATTGCTCTTCAAAATGTCTCCACTAAATTTTGCCAGGAAAAAGAATGATACAAGCATTATTTTGCGGGACAAATTTTGACAGCCAAATGTGATTTTTGCCAAAACTGGTTTTATGTAAAAAGTGCTGATGCTTCTCTTGAAAGCATCGAGAGGAGATTCCAAAAAGGTATGAACGACTTTTGTAAGACAACCCGCTCCAGAGATACACTAAAAAACACATTAAATTAGATTTCATCTCTCCAACTTCAAACTTTTGCGCGAGATTTGGATAAGTTTTGTAGAGATTAAAATTGTAGAGATAAAATTTGTCTTGTCTCGATCTGCGTACTAGGCTTTAAAGTGGATTTACATGCTTCTGCATCTGCAAAATGCAGAAAAGTAGAGAAAGACAGATGTACATAATATGTAGAAAACCGAAAGTGGGAGAGAATACACAGGTGGTAATTCTTTTTTACTTACTATAAACTGCTATAACTTGTTGGCCTGTTAATACGAAACTATGCAATGAAAATTTAACTTATCTCCATTTTCTTCCATTTAGATTTTTTTCATATCATGCGTGCGTCAACAAAAATTATAGAAAAATGTGAAAATATCGCGAATTTACAAAATGCAGACGAAGATGCTATAATAAAGATGAACATGTTCGTCTTTACTATAATCTTAACTTCTGCATTTCTCGAATTTCCTATAAAGCAGAAATTAAGTTCTTCTGCATTTTGCTCTAACAAATATGAATTCTGTATTTGGCATCCCTTTTTTTGCAGAAATCAAATGCAGATACATGTAAATCCACCATATGGAGAACATTTTGTTAAAATAAATCAAAAAAATAACAAAGTTCTTCCGCCATCTACAGGTCAACACAAACAAACTTATCTCAGCAGCCGCTGTATCTAATTTTCTTGTTTTGACAGTTCTACAATTCACCACAGCCCACCCCAATCAATCTGTCACCTGTCATTCATGAGTCCCTTCAAAAATAACCTAGAAAAAAAATCTACTGAAAAGTTGTCCAAGTTCCAGGCCCAGAGCCGAATTTCTAAAGAAATCAAAACAAAACAACAACCCAATCGGAGGATTATGTTTCGCTCCGCCTTAACGGTGCTTTCACAAACCAGTGAAACTAAATTCACAAATTGTTCAATTGGTTTGGAATTCGTGCGATGGCGCCGCAAGCCTCGTTGGTTGCCAGTTGCCAAGAGCAAAGTATTCCGCATTCCCGAAAAGAAACCCCAATCAATGGAGGAAAAACTCGAATTGCTTCGATTGCATAATCATTACAAGTAAGTTGTGGATAAGGATTTGGAATGAAACTTGTGACATAATTGACTTGTTTTTTAACATAGAACCCAAATGCGATCGATACGGATGTATTTGCGTGAAGAATCACAACGCATCCGGGAAACTTCAACAGCCGACCATTTGGTCTTGTCACCGCAGGAGGAGGAAGAAGAATTCCAACGTTGCTTAGATCTGAACAAAGAGTGGAATGACCAAATTGCTCAAGAACGTAATCTTCGCTTGGAGAAGGAGTACGCCGATAGAAGGGATTACATCAAAGAGAGGTTGGAATTGGCCAAAGAACGCGAGGAAGACCGTCTTCAACGCATCGAAGAGATTGTCAGAAAAGAGAAGGTAAAGATTCACAACACTTTTAAAACATGTTAAATGCACATTTAACCTTTTAGGAAGCTTCGAAGTCCTTCATCACCCGTGAGAACATCGATCAGGCTATAGAAACAGCCATGGCCAATCCTCTGGATTACAACTTCTCCATCGACATCCGTGGCAATTTGTACCATGGACGTACCACTGTACCCGGCGGTCCACCCGATCAAAAGCAGCCCCAGCCGGAGCTCCTCGAAGCCGCTAACTGAGACACTACTCTCCAAAAATCATTATGTTCAATTCGTTTATAGAAAAAATAAAAAAAAATATAGCTTATAGCCCGGTCAAATTAGCTTCAAAAATAAGGGTAAGGTTACATTAATTCGCACAAAGCTGAAAATTGGCATGAATGTTGAGAACACTATTACAAACAATTTGTCAAAAGTCCCCATCGATCCGACGTGTGCAAAAAAAATTATTCAAGGTCAAATGTTGCAAAAATCGGTTTTTTGCATTTTTCAGCTGAACGGCAAGTTTTATCATAAGATAGGTGAGACAAAAGTTATTCATCATGCAATTATCTAAAGAAATTTTCTTAACACTTTTTCTCCTAAGAATCACCATTTTGGAGATATAGCGAAGCAAAAAGTTGAAAAAAAATTATTCAAGGTCAAATGTTGCAAAAATCGGTTTTTTGCATTTTTCAGCTGATCGGCAAGTTTCATCATAAAATAGGTGAGACAAAAATTATTCATCATGCAATTATCTATAGAAATTGTCTTAACACTTTTTCTCCTAAGAATCACCATTTTGGAGATATAGCGAAGCAAAAAGTTGAAAAAGTTGTATTCTTCATAATATGCACACGGTTCCGCGCCACCCGTGAAGTAGTACACTTGGCGCGTTTTTTTAAAGGTGGCTTTCCCGGTAGGCCTATTCAACGATCTATTGTGGTCCTATTGAGTTGAACATTTTGTATCTAATTGAAAAATACTACTATTGGAAATGACGAAAGCGATTATGAGTATTTTTTACAAAAGATAAGTACCAAACTTATCTAAGCACCTAATTACATTACAAATTTGACGCCGATATTGCAGTGCTTTTTTTCATTTCAAACGCTTTATTCAATTCATTGCCACAGAATAAACAGCACTCTTTTAAACAAAAAACAATTCTGACATTCACTGTCTCAAATGCTTCATTGTTAATGGTTTAACGAGTAAGATTGATTTTTGAAATCCTGTAGTATCACAACGGACCAAATATTGGTCTAAGTGTTTTGGCTTTTCCGGTCAGCAGCCACCTTAACCTAAGGTAATGTAACCTAAACAAAAAACTGATTCATTTACGCGTGCTCTAGTACGAGGAGGACTTATTATTGATGTACCAGCTTGTTCTTGTTCGTGACGTCTTTTAACTACGGTAATGGTACTCTTCCGAGTGTACTTTTTCCGCCAAATGTTTACTACAAATAAAGCAAAATTGATACATTTCTCTTACAAACAAGAAACTGCACAAATTCTGTTTGCAATAACTACTTGTTCTTACTACGAAGGAACGCTTGGGACTAATACTATTTTGTTTGGGCCCTTAGAAACGGAGCTGGTATACGAGCGTCGTCGCAGACAGATGCTGCTCAAGGCCGTACGGTCACATAAAATGAGGGACTGGGTTTTCTTTCGAGTTTATATTCTTAAGCCAAATATACATTGTGCAAGTGTATTCGAAAATTCGGGTTAAAGTTGCATATACACACACCAAGCATGAGTGTTCAATCTTTTATTTTAACATGGACGGTGTGGTGAGAGGACGTTGCGCTTTGTAAGTTTTTTTCGACGAAATTGTGAATTTAAGAACGTCTTTGAGATTTTTTCAATTTTATCCGAGTAGGTAATTTGTTTTATTTTGTCTGTCCATTTCATCATACATTTTTTGTTTACTATTTCAATATTTCAATCAGTGCTTATGTTGTACTGTGTTCTCATCTCTTCAACGAACTATACGCAAATGAACCAATAAATGCATGGTCAATCATCAATCTTGCATATACACTACTTCAATGCAGGACGCTAGATTGAAAGAAACTCAAAAGATTTTCATTTTGCTTTAATCCTAAATCCAATCTATACGTGTGATTTTTTCACCAATACACTTGCGCGTGCTTGTCATGCATTTGAACAGTGTATATCTGGCTTTAGAATTGTATAATATGTATCTATACGCCACGAAAACTAATATTTTTACTTGTATTACCGTTGTGTAATGTATATAACGGTAATTGACATACATATTATGAAGAACACAAATTTTTCAACATCGCTGTATCTCCAAAATGGTGATTATTAGGAGAAAAAGTGTTAAGACGATTTCTTTAGATAATTGCATGATGAATAATTTTTGTCTCACCTATCTTATGATAAAACTTGCCGTTCAGCTGAAAAATGCAAAAAAACGATTTTTGCAACATTTGACCTTGAATAATTTTTTTTCAACTTTTTGATTCGCTATATCTCCAAAATGGTGATTCTTAGGAGAAAAAGTGTTAAGACAATTTCTTTAGATAATTGCATGATGAATAATTTTTGTCTCACCTATCTTATGATAAAACTTGCCGTTCAGCTGAAAAATGCAAAAAACCGAAATTTGCAACATTTGACCTTGAATAATTTTTTTTGCACACGTCGGATCGATGGGGACTTTTGACAAATTGTTTGTAATAGTGTTCTCAACATTCATGCAAATTTTCAGCTTTATGCGAATTAATGTAACCTTGAATGTCTATTTTGACCGGGCTATTAGATCAACAGTTATTAACAAGTAAATATTGTCTTCTTATTTGTCCATGTTTTCGTGTACAAAATATATTTTTCTTCCTCGCGTAAACCTTGCTAAATTCGTCCTCCTCCTCGTCCGAAACAAAACAAAAGAACACATTCAACGACAAGTGATGAGTTTTATGTTTTGTTTTTAATCCCGGCGTTTTTTTGTAGAGCTATACAAATTTCATTGTCTTAAAATTTTAGAATATTTTTTTCTTTTATTTAAGAAGATACTCCCAGTCTGGAGTGGCAGTTAATTTGGCTTGAATTGGTCCCAAGTTAATCATATTTCCACTTCGTTCTTCTCTATTTGTGCTTATTGACATGAGGTCCTGCAGGAATCCAGTTTCTATGCCCATTGTGACATCGAATTGGGCTTCGCCAAGGACTAGCTTCAGTTTCCCCGATTTGTAGCGAACTAATTTCCCTATTTGACCTTCGACCATTTCTTTAAGGGGATTTTTTTTCTGTGCAGGTTCCGACGGCTAGAGAAAAGCAGAAATCGTGGATTTTATTACACCAAGATTGATTTTTTCTTTTTAACTTACCGGAGGAGGTTGTGTTTCTTTACTAGTGCTTGGAGGTGGATTCTCTGGACTGTCATCGGGATCTTCACAGGGTAACGTATCTGGTAACTAAATGGAAAGGGTATTAAGTGATGAAGTCAAGGAGTAACGCTGATGGAATCATACCTGCATCATAAATATTTGCGGTTGAGTATTGTTGAGAAGATCGTCCACGGTCAATGGATATCTCGGTGTGTTGGTTTCGGTCCGATTGACATGCAGAGCTTGGATCTTTTGCAATATGGCATCAGGCTTTTCTTTTTCTGTTGAATAAAAAGTTTAAGTGTTTGTGGTTATATCAATATTTCACTTTCATTTCAGATTAAAAAAAATGAGCTAAATGAGCAAATATGTAATTCAAAGCTATTTTTTTACAATAAGAAACATAGATTATATATTCTGGATATAATATAAATGAGTACTTAATGGATTGATTAAAAAAAGAGTTATAAGATCGTTTGGAAGGGTTCTACTAAAATAATAAAAAAATAAGTTTTTTTTACAAAATTTAATTTTGATTTTTCAACTTGGTTTTAGATAAACATGGTGCATAAAATTAAAGTTTTTTATTTCGGTTTTATTCGTATAACAATTAACATAACTACTGTAGTACAATTTATTTGAAAAAGCAATGTTTTAGAGATAAACAAAAGCATGAGATAAAAACACATCAACATTTATTCTCTCAACCATTTGATGTGATTCGTGTGCACTGTTCAGTCGACAGGAATCGAAAGGTAGAAAATCCTGCAGTTCTTCTATAAGGAAACTTAATTGAGGTTTTAAGTTCAATCAAAACCCCAAAAAAACCGTTAATTGGTTAAAAAAGAATTAAAAAAAGACAAATGGGGAACCTAAAAAAAGAAAATAAATTATAACCATACGAAATAAAGAAAAATGATAAAGGTTATACTGATTCTTGCTCCGATACAGAAGTGTGTTACAAAAATATCTAACTCGGGATTTGGAACAATCCTGGGGCCCTAGAACATGACTTGATAAAATCGAGTTGCGCAGTTCCTTGTTATGTTCAGTTACATGCTGGCAGACCTGATATTACGACGATAGAAAAGCCAGCAAAAGTTGGTATCGCGATTTTACCCGTGTCTAAATCGGACAAGATTAAATACGAAACAAAGCTTTATGACATTCTTAAGAATTGGTATTTTATTGAAGGGGTTTTTGTATGGTTACATACATGCAGTGTGCCTGCTTCTGACGACGCTAGGTCTGGGTTCAAATCTCAGTCAAGGCAAAAAGTTTTTCGATTAAACTTGATAGTATAAAGGCTAAGCACCACTAATAAAGGAGTCTGATGATCGGCGTGGCAACCGTGAAATAGCTATAACTCCAGCCAAATAAGAACTCCCTTGGTGGTAGTTCATTAAAGTTGTTGTTGTAATATTCATAAATTCATAAATTGGTATTTTAGTTTTAGGACAAAAACTAACGTTACCTGTCTCAGAAATTTTGTATGTCTCATTGAAAAGCTTCAACTATGCAAAATTATTCTAATAATCATGTCTATTACAGAATTCGCAGAATTTTACTCCCGGTGAGTTGACTCGATTCGCATCCGCTGTAAAACTCAAATATGAAATTCGTCGGATGAACTATGTACATTGTCGATTCCTAAAATTACCTTATCATTTATGAACTTTCGTATCGACACTGTCAGCTACAAACATTTATTCAACCGGCCTAGGCTGTGATAATAGTATCGATTTGTCTCGAAATTGGTGCGAATGTAAAATGATAGAAATTGTATGGAGTGCGAATTCTGTAATACCATATAATTGATTCAGGGATCGTTACCGTCATTCGTTCAACTTTCATTCGTCCGATTCAGTAATAGCAAAAGTTTGGAAATGAATTGAAACTGTCACTTTAGCTCATTCGCCGAATTCTGTAATAGGGGTGAATAACAAGAATATTGTCTACTTTTTGGTAGAACATAACAGAGGTTTAGGGCATCCCATTTTATGTATGCCCTGAGTTCGTATACAACATCAGCTTTTTTCAATCGCGACAGGTTTTGGATGTCTTGATTTTACGGAGCATATCAATTTAATTGTCAAAGAGGCCAATTCTTTGTTGGAGTTTTATAAGCGATTGTCCAAAGAAATTCTAGGTCCCAATTTACGCTCTTTACAACAGCCTATGACTCAAATTCTGAGGTATATACTACTTTAACAAGGTCTATATAATTAGGTTAAAAAATGCAGCTATCAATTTATTGATGTACATGGTATATTAGCTTGTACTGTCTTTTTACAACCTTCGCAGCAGTTAAGACCTAGTACGGCGCAGATGCGAAACGAAAAAATATAAAAAAATTGAACCGATGAAGCCATAAATCAAATATTGTGTGTGCACTATTCCGCTACCGAAATGGATAATTGATGGATTTACAATCTTGTATAGCAAATAATCAATTGTCTGGGAAAGAAATATGACATTTGAACCTTTTCGTGTTTTGTTTTTGCTGTTTCTTTTCCGGATCGCTTTTTGTGATTTATTTGCGTTTATTTAGCCATTATAACCATTTCATAGTAACGTTGGAAAATTTCATTTCCTAATTTTTTAATAACTCACTCGCGCTTAGGGGTTTATTCAGACTCTTATAATTTTAAAAACAGCACGAACGATGGAAAAAATTAGGGAGAGAGAGAAGTAAGGTGTCGATCAACATAGCTTTTGAAAGTTTGCAAATTGAAATGGCAAGTGCCGGTTAAATTAATTTAGTTATTCGACTAAAACAAGAATCTCTGTATTTAACGATACGCCCAAAATGAGACTCGACGGTAAATTGAAGAGCAATCCTTGCGAAACGTAAACTAAGTTAAAAACCTTAATTGTGCTCCAAATATCTTATGGGTGTGAAAACTTTGCCGATTTAGAGGCTGCCTCTCTTTGAAAAATCTAAATCTAGCATTAAACTCTGTTGCAAAGTATGTTTATAGTCTAAGAAGATATCACGTTTCTCAATACACACAGTCAACTTATTAAACTGCTCAAGACCAGGCAACCTGAATATTTGTACGAAAACTTAAACCTTTCGCAATCTAATAGATCTTTATCGATACGACCAAGCACTTATTGCTACCTTATCACGTGAAGTTAATTTTGTATTCATGCCGTCATGTTGTGGAACACTCTTCCACTACACGGAAGATGCAGGCTCGAAGATGAGGATGTATGGCCTTACATTAAAACACTATATTAAATGATCTCGTCGCTTTTTTTAAATGGTGTCTCTATTTTATTTTTTATAAAATAATTTCGGTGATAACTTTATGTTATATTTTAATACCTGTATACACTGTAAGAATTAACTTCTGTGTACAGTTGATAGTTAAATGAATAAAATGAAATAAAAAAAAAAAAAACGGGTATTACGGATGAACTGATTGAGAGGAGGGATGCAACTGGCTACTTCAAGGTAGGATTGCTTGTGGAAAAAGCGATAAAACAAGGAATGACATCAAAAATTTCGAAGGTGTTCCATGATATTTCAGTTTTCTATCTGTTTTAACGCTCTGTTTTGAATTCTATCCAGAAAATGAAGAGAATTTTGGGCAGCAATTGCCTAAAGATGTGAGTTATACTCGAGTTTAGGACGTATAAAAACTTTTTAAATTGTAGCCACATCAGAAGTAATGATAAAAAAATCCTATGCATTTAGCAGCGTATCGAGAATGTGGTCATTCCAAAGAAGATCGTCGTTGACACACATACCGAGTACTGACAGCTTTTCGGTTTCTTGGATAAAAGTGCCTTTGAGGGACAATGGCATAGGGATACATTTTGCTTCAACGACATTAAAAATCATTGAGTTTTCGAAGCATTGAGCTCCACACGCTTTTGTATACCCCATTGCAATGGTGTAAAGAAACGTGTACCAGTGCAGATACTAAAGTTCCCTAAATATCGCATCCAAATGAAAACAAAATATGATCAATCACCTTATTTGAATTCTCATCAATATTCAAGGGAATAGATATAGCAAGTGCGCTAAGACTTGTCCAAGTTCATACCGATGTCCATATTTGAAGCTTGGTTAAAATCGTACTTGTTTTTGCCACAAATGTCACACTTCGAAGAAAAGATCACTCGATGATATTTTTTCGCCAAAAAGAATGTACGCAGCTTTCATAGCTGACACAGACATTACATTATCAAAGTCAGGAGTTAGCTTTTCCATTTCATTCATTTGATTGCCTTCAGAAAAATTCGAGAAAAGAACATGGAACGATGGTAGAACGTCTGCCAGTAAAATTTTCTATTAAAAAGAGTCTAGAATAGGTACAGGCACACTTAAATAGACTTTAGTAGATGATGTTTTGGAATGGAAAGTGTTGTTTGTTTCGATGAATGACAAATTCGATACTTTTTTTGATCGATTAGGGATACGATTTATTAGAGAAATAGTTGCGAACAGTTGCTTAATTTTACTCTATACTCGTCATAAGTGACTTGCAATATTTTCTGTTCCATCAAAGCCCTCACAAACTCCCCTGTTTCTATCACCTTCTCACAAGAAAGGTTTTTTGTGTGATTTTCAGAAGCTGATGCAGCTGAACTTGTAGCATGTTTAGATATTTCCTTTGTTACAATATCAGTCATTTGTAATTCCAGAATTTCATTTTGGATATTTTGGATTTTTCTAGCCCCACAAGACGAATGTAGAATGCCTTACTCTGCTCAATATTTCCCTTCTTTCAGACATTCAAAACCAATGTGAATTGGTATCTCCCTTTAAATTACCTCCAACATTCCTAATGCTCTCAAGGTACACTTATGAGTGTTTATAATAAAATCCTTTCGGAGTGGTCATTCATTCGAAGGTGTTTTTATCAAGTTTCACGCTTTCATATTATTCTCACATTGAATTCGTTATTGTCGAACGTTGGAAAAGACAGCAATCGAAGAAATATATTTTTTTTGCAATTTACTCTGCTCATTGACGGGGCAACTCAAATTTGAAAATACTATAGACTTGTTTTCTTGCCAGTATCGTACTCCTTTAGGTCCATTTTTTCAGTACGATATTAAAGTAAAGCCGGAGGTAACTGACCAAATTTGAAGAGGTAACTCGAGTTAGAATAGTAAAATGGTCTCAATAATTTCTTCAGTGGTCACTTTGCTTTTTTGATGGTGACATATACTCCAGGGCAAATATGATCACAAACATACATAATTCCAGAACATTTCAAAATTTAAGTCCAATGCCTTCAGGCAAATACAGTGCTTTAGAAATATTTCCCTTACTCTTTTTTAGAAAAGTTTTCTTTGTTCTTAACAGCGAAATCAAATTTTACCGAAAACTTAGATATATCGGACTAATTTTACGGATTTTGAAGTGGTAGGATATTTTTACATTTATGAACTGGGGTTTGTCCTAATACGTAGAAAAGTATCAAATCCAAGCATCCCGATGGATTTTCATAGTTGTAGAAAGAATACCAGGGAGAGAAAATTTCGTTTTCGGTGGTAACAAATCCAATGAGAAAATCCTGGGAAGACCTTCTACGAAGTCTAAAAATTCCTTCTTTGTCCAATATATGTCGATACTTTCAAGTCTAAAATTCTCATAATAAATGCTGATTTGCCGAGATTACCGTTTTGTTTAAATTTCTTTTTTTTATGTCTCCTGTTTCGTTAAATTTTAATTAGCATTGCGCAGTAACGAACTAAAAAAAGCAGTGGAATTGAATCTTTTCATCACTAAATGCTGCCTAATGTCTGTTACGTCGGTATTATCCATGTTGAATGCATCGAACAAAACAGATTTCCATTTCTGTTACAAGCGTTAGTGGCCACAAAGTGGACAGTGGCATTTTATTTGACGATGGCGTAAGTTCTTGTACGTTTCCTTCCAAGATACATGAATTTTGCCTAATTTTCATTTTGAAGAATCAAAGTAGGTATGCTTTTTTTAAGCAAATCCACCGTAGATATTCCGTTCTAGACTTCAATTACAAATCTTTTCCACTAAACTATGAATCATTGAAAATAAATCAACAAATTAATAAAAGCTTTGCGCAATGAATATGAAGGCGAATAAGTTGGTAAATCGAAGCAATAACAAGACGATGCACGAATATACAACACAAACCTTTCTCCCGCGTCCACTCTTACCTTCCACGAGTTCGGCCTTCACTTCACCATCAATTGGTGTTTTCTCCTTTCTCTTAACTTTCTCAATCTTTTCAACCTTCTCAACTTTAAAATCTTTCCATTTGGCTGTGAAAATGTACAAATAGCGAACAAATTAGCCAAACGTTATGTTTAAAATCTCCAAATTATTCTCTGTTGCACTAAAAAAATCGAGATTCGAAACCACGGAACATACCAATCTAATAAAGACACTTTCAATCTCTACAGCATTGGAATTGTGGAAAGTGCTTTTTCTATTCTTAACAAAAGTCTACTCTTGTGCATGAGATTCAGACTGTTGCACGTGGTAGATTGTGGGGATTAGATTTAATCTAAGTTTTCTTGAACTTACCTTCACTAAGTTTGATTGGAACCCAATCTGGATCACACTTTTTGTCTACAAAATCATCTTCGTCCGAGTCACCAAGAAGTTCTCGGATGTGCTCTTGTTCGGCCCTGACGTCAATCTTGAAGCCACCTTCGGGTTTGATGAGTGTAGGTTTCCTCATCGCCGACGGAGTATCGTCCGATCGACTGTAGCCGCTGGACATTTGTTTCCTCAGACTTAGTGCTCCAGCACCCTCAGAGAAAACACCAGCGGTTTGGATAAGGTTACTGGTGCCACCTCGTGCTGCTCCTCGGCCCCGACCCCGTTCGGTCTTGCCGCGGTCAGAACGGCCCCTGCCACGAGCCGATGTGTCTTTCGAGGTTTTAACATTTCTAAAAACGACAGCGTGTGATTTCAAAGGAAAATGAGAAATATTTGTTGAGGAAACTTACGCATTTTTGTTGCGGGTAACGTTGAGATTTGGAGTGAAGATTTTTTTATTCTGACCGGCTCCTCGTCCCCCACGACCAGAGCCGCCCAGGGTCAGATCTCGAGGCATTGAAAATGACGAAAGTCGGAAGGTCGTGTCAGCACTGCCATTGAGCGTCATTGGTTCCTTTTTGATCGAAAGTGGCTTGAAGTTGGGCTTGGCATTTTCAGCAGACATCACGTAAGCAGGAGCGCAGTGTGTGATGTTAATTCTTTAAACTATTTAGTTTGAGTTTAAAATAAAAACGAATTACGATTGTACTTCTTTCTTTTTAACTAGCAACAATCGGTGAATGAGGTGTTTTGCTATGATAGCTGTCAAAGTGACATGCAATTAAGTTGGATGGTTTTCTTACACACGAAAACAAGATAAGGTAGAGTAATTTTCGAAACGAATTTAGATACTTTGAAGTAATAGATGGCGCTATATGTACAATCGTTATTTATTTGAATAATCCATTTTACAATTTTTTTAATTGCACTAATTTGTCAATATTTAACAATTTTACATCATTGTTAATTTTTTTAAACTCGTAGTACTTTGGAAAAGTATTATTTTTCAGCATTGCATAGTAAATACGGCTTCGTTGTTTCTTATAAAGTAAATTATCTTGAAGTTCTTTAATTTTGGTTTTCCATTTAGGGTTTGCCGGTATCACTTTCTCACCAAAAAAATTACTTAAGGCTCTGAAAGGTTTTTATTGAAATATTTAAAAAAAAGAGAGAAAACAAACAAACTTACGCAGTAAGTTGAAGTCCCAGAGTCGCTTCATTAAAATTGACATTTTCAACAAAAGTCATAATATCTTTGATTGAAGAGTTTTGGAGTTTGTTAATAACTCTTTAAGAATTAATCCGTTTTACTAATAAGTTATTTTAAGTTGAATTTTTGATTATTAATATACCTCACTGTGAAAATTCTATCAGATATTTTTTGCTTCAATACAGGGTGATGGCACACTACCGGCAGAAAATGTTTCAAATCTTTGTCGATTTCTGTGGGATTTAACATTGAAAATTGTTCATCAATTGGTAAAATTGATTTCAATAGAACTGTTTGAGTCGGCGAATTGTGCAGATATTTTTGATTCTCGCAATTCAAAATAAAAGTGTCATATTTTTCCTTTGATAAAAATTCGATACCTTGAAAAATATAATTAATTTAATGATTTTTCGATTGATTTCGAAAACAATCTAAATTTTCTGTTTTTATTAGGTCACTGTTAGCTACGGGGGCAAATGCATTGCTAGGAGAGTTAATTAATTAAGTTCTGACTAACAGGATACTAGGAGAGTTCATTAATTAACTTCTGACTAGCAGGATACTCAATTAAAAATAGGCGATTTATTTTCAAGAAGATGAACGCCTCAAGGCCATGTTCTATCTTCTTTTATTTGAAACTTGATAGCTAATAAGTTGCTTACATGAGAAATACAAATTTATTGTTTATACCAATGATGATGTTATTAACGTACCCAATGTCTTGAAATAACTCTTACAAAACGCTTTAAGCAACCTGGCCAGATTTGAGCTCTAGTTGTCAATCTTCTTCTATTTTTCTATTTATTTCAATACGTTAAATGCTAACGTTAACATTTCATTTTTTTAAATATAACTAAATTAGGTTTACGTATTTATGAATGCATGAAGTTTCTTAGATTTGAGCCATACTTAAAGGTTTTAGTTTTTAGATTGTCATTTGTAGAAGCAATGAGATTACAGAATTTGTTAAAAATACCGATTAGCTGATTAAGAGGACTGTCAGTACCGTTGTTTGATCTGCAAAAAATAATGTAAGCAGCCAATTTTTTTCCTAAACTATAGATAGATTACATTGCAATTTAATTGACAAAGATTCATTCATTGAGTAACGAAACAGATCGGAAATTACTCTCTGTGAATGGAAAGTGATCGGAGGCTTAATAAATGAAATCTTTGAGTATATGCAGGTAAAAGAAAGAACTCTATATGTGACCAGGGAAAATAAGGAAGATAACATCTTAAAATTCTTCTTCAAATGCACAGTGTGAACCGAAAGTGTGACGCCGGATATTGATGCAGTTCTTAAATTTGTTTTGAGAAAATTTTTTTTCTAAAAAGTTGTTATGTACATCCTGTGTTAATGCTTTGTTGAAAAGTCAATTAATAATTGTTGCCTGATGAAGAGTGTATTCATTCTCGAAACGTTGCATATATAAACCGTCTTTTATTGACCTGGAGCCCACTATAAAAACATTTGGTTATATACAGTTGAGGTCACAAATAAATTCCCAAATTCTTCAAATACTTTCAATTTTGTTTGTGTTTATATAGAAAGGCGCCAATATAACACAGCCGTATTCAAGAATTGGCTTTTGAGTCTAATAAGATTCCCAGATCAGAAAAGCTATAGATTTATTAATCGAATCACTTTTACGTCATCTGCATAAATAAATGCTATTGAATGTCGTTACATAGAAGGAAGATCATTTATGAATGAAATAAACAGCAAAGGTCCAAGATGATTCCCCTGAGGTATACCAGAATTAACTTTAAATTGAAATGAGCTATTATTTTTTTTAAGTTGACTTAATAACATCTATCTTTAAGGAATAAAGATATCCACAAAACGAAACGATCACTAAGTCCCAGTTTTGTTTTGTATTAAAAATCGATTTGGAGCGTCTGATTAGTCTTTGATAGATTAAATCTCAACCAGACCTTATTTCTTTTGACGCAATTTTGGTTTAAAAACTTACCGAATAAATTTTGTTTGGCTAAAAAATATATCGTTTCTTCGTATGGTAACAGACCAGGATTGATTTCATTAAGTTTCATTTCTCCCTTTGAATCTAGGTTAACGAAAGCTTTTTGATTTTGAAATGAAAGAATATTTGTTGTATCGGAAAATAAGTTCAGCTTCAGCTCAATTTTTCTGAAACAAAGTTTAAATCAAAACCAGTATTAACATATTTTTTCTAAGATATGTTAAAAATGTATGGTTAATATCTTTTATTTATGAAATTATGGATAAATACTTTTAAATGAAGTAATATTTAAAGAAATTTTAAAAAAGAATATAACAAAACAACAGGAAAATAAGTTTTCTATTTTGATATAATATGTATTTTACTTTGAAGAAAATAGTTCTTATTCTAGCCGATAGAAGGCTGTTTTTCATTTTGGAAATGATGAACATATATAGAGATCCTTAAATAGGCTTTATTTTCTGAATTATTATTATCTGGATTCAAGGCCTTTTTAAGACCATAGTTGGATTAATTATTTTCCATAGAGTTTATCAAATATCAAAGTTTAAAATAAATTTCTAAGACAATTTAACCTAAGACTCACATTTCAGGGAATGGCCATCAGTTAACCCTTGAGTCAAATTTCTGACGTACTGGTAAATTCAGAGATTATTTCTTAAGCCACACTATGCGAATGAAGAATGCTTTATCTGGCCAAATTTGTCTTTCATTCTAAGACAGACCACGACGAGAATATCACAGGAAACGATGTTGGATCCTGGCTTTGGAATCCCGGAGGTAGCTTCGAGACTGGAGAAGGCAGATCGTCAACGAGGTTCAATGACAGTTTTTTTGGACTACTTGAAAATTGGTGTGAAATTTAGTCCAAAGCCTTACTTAAGTCGGTTGAGGCTTGAGACAACATCGAGTTCCTTTTTCGTTCTTTAAGCTTGAGAAGGCTAATGATAAATATAACAAGATTATTGGTTGTTAATATACCAATACTTTTAATAGATATACATAAGTTATTTTGACTATTATTAATTTGTATGTCTCTAATCTCGTCTCAAAAAAATATTTTAAGAAAACTTCAAAGCGTCATAGGTCTGGGTCTAAATGGCTTCAAAAACAGTCCAAGGTTGGGAATATGTAAACTTCGTCAAAAATGGAACCTAAAAAACTTGTCCCGCAATCGTGTTAGTAAAGGTTTCACCTTAAGCTATCAGTAAGGTAATCTTACATTCATTTATTAGATAAAATTCTAATCGAACTTGTTCAGAAGTAATGTTTGCAATCAAACTAAGCAATTAACATCTTAAATTCATGCACAAAACCTTTCCAATTTCTCTCTCTACAGATTAACATTAACTTGTATACCTAAAGGTACCTGTGTATCTTATCTACTATTCCCTGAATGGGGATGAGAACTAGCTATTTGGATGGGAACAAGAATTATTCATGCTTGTGCAATTTTCTACTTGATAACATTTCCATTTGCATAATAATGACAAAATCGAGGAAACACAATGGTTGAAGTGTGCGTTTTCTAATCCTATAACTATCGTAAAAATAATAAAGCCAACTATGGATACACGTTATGTGTATTCTAATTCCAGACAATGCCAAAGGATGTGCCACCGAACACAAATGTGCCATACCAAGTGGAATGAGCGCTTTAACAGAACTTATCATCATCTTCTCATTTGCACATAATTTTATGGTTCCGTAAAATGTTCACGCATTCCTGTGGACTTTTTTTTATTATTTTGTTTCCTATGTGTATACATTTTTTAATGGGAGATTTTATATGCATGATGAAAATGCTGTGCAGTGTGGGTGTATTTATATCAGGAACAAGAAAGAAGGTATAGAACTAACCTCTTCTCTGGAATGGAGACGCCTGAAAGAATGGTGCACACGCCTGCAGCAATACGAAAGGAAAGTTCTTCTCCAATGTCAATCAGGATGACGACGACGACGACGTCAGGATGGTTGTCGTCGTTTTTCCTGAGAATGAGCTTCAATCCGTCCGGAGAATGGATTTCTATTTTATCTTTACCACAGACTTCAACAGTCGCGTAGTTTTTATGCTGCATTAAATAGTTCAGATTATATGTGACATAGGAATCCTGTCTTTTGGCTTTGTTCGCACCCTAGAAGTTGGTTAAAATTGTTTAAGTCATGTTTATTCATGCTTGATATATTTTACAGAAAAGGATTTACTTTGCTCTTTATTTTATTTTTAAGGAGCAACAAACTTACCTTCGCAACGAACGTTGGGTTGGTATTTTCGAAAATGTTATCCATTATATTAGTTTCACATTCTGAAACAAAATTTAGAAAAAGTATTATTCAAGACTTCGAAGACGATAAAAAGCCGTGATAGTGATGAAAACGACCATAAAATTACATTCTTTGGTCTTCATGGCTTTTGAAAAACAAATGTCTAACTGTTAACTGAATTCGAATTACTTCTACCGGTTTCATTTTGTAATCCGGATGAACCTTCTCCGATCCGGAATGCCAAACGAACAAACTGTTATACTTTTTTGATTCTGAATTTCGTGTTTCGTTGTGTTTGTGAAACGTCAAATGCAGATGGCGAATTGAGGTTGTTTTTATTTTTCATTATTTTTAAATATGACGACACTAATTTGGAAAACTTTGATCCTATTTGAGAGGAATATTCCTCAATAACTTCCAGGAAGTTTAACTTTGAATAAACTCCTAAAGTAAAAATTCCACAACGAATTCATTATCATCACCACATGACGTTAATGAAGATGAAAATGATGAAGTGTTTGGGTTTTTCATAACAAAAACTGACATTTAAGAATTTTGACGTTTAAAGTGTGCGTCCTTCTGTATTTCTTTTCAGCAAAAAACACTGTCATCTAATGCTAAACGACCGATTTCTGAAGCACTCGCAAGCTTCTTGACGATCATATGGAACCGTTATTAGAAAACCACTAATCGAATAAGCTTATTATTGGATTGGATTGAAAATCAATAAATGTCCGGCCCAATTATTGACTCACTATATCCACATAGGTTTTTCGATAAAACATTTTCGTATCTAAAGAGGACAGTACTATGATATCATTTGATGACCCAATTATCGGCCAAAAATAGGATCGGAAGTGCTGGAAATGATCATTTTATCAAGAGGAAAAGATCCTCGAAGGAGGACACCCAAAAGTCCAAGAGCTGAAAGTTGAACCGCATAGCCTACGTAGCTTGTTAAATTTTTGACAAATTTTGGAAGAACGTAAAAATAATGATCTAATCTAAACTTCTTACCCATTCGATGTCACCTATAGGTCTCACCAGTTATGGTTTCAAAACACCACTGTTTTTTAGATCTCTGGTTTAAGTTAGGTTAGTGAGCGGACAGTAGATCTTGGTACCGTCACACACTGGTGATTGTGACTCCCATGTAGTAAAATCTATGATAATCCTATGTCATGAAATGTCGGAAGGTACTTCTAAGTCATTGGTTAAATAGGCGCCTTTTAAAAGCGCTATCCTTTTCTTTACCCGCACTTGAGAAATCATCTCCCCCCAGATTCGTAGGAGCATGTGGCTAATGTAACGTCTGGTAAATGAGTTTGATAAGTTAGTGGTTGGTGTGTCCGTTTGTTTGCTCAGGATTGCTGAATAAGTCGAAGGAGCTGTTTCCTTCCTCAAGAGGGTTCTAACAATCTTAGAGAGAGGTGGCTCCATTAACTCACTGACGCTCGTGTTCATCGTAGGAGTGGCAATCGCTTGTGTATAGATGATGTGCCCATTCTCCGTTTGTTGCTGCTCCTGCAAGAAACATGTGCATCGTTCAGGATTTTTCGTTCGTTCTATCATTGTAGGCTGGTTGATAGAGCTTAGGAATTTTCAAACCATTTGGTAGCGCTGGTATAGGTTGTTTTATTACTAGATCTAATTTCACTTACCAAAATTAGTTCTTATAAAATCTTCTTCAACCGTCGTTGTTATCATAGTCCCACAAGGATAGTAACATCTGAGGCACTCTCTGCTCCATACCATTTTAACACCATCATCACGATCTATAAATTTCTTGTCCTCACAATAATCGATCCATTCATAAACCATGAAATGCTCCATTTCTTCTAGCTGAAAATTATAAAATTTAAAAAAAATGTCCCTGATGCCAAAAACACCTCTTACAATATTTTCACTCATGCATACTCTAACTTTCCTGCCATTAGCTAAGGTGACTTCAAATTTTTCACAGTATATACCATACTTTTGTAGACTTCGGACAAAATCAATTTCATTTGATATATCTTTTTGAACTTCCTCTTGACTGGAATTTTCAAAATTTAAATCTGTGTAGGAAGCATTATCGACGACATAGAGCATATAAACAATTCCGTTTGGAGTTAGGACTTCTATTCTTTCATTTTTCAAATATCGAATAACAAAACCTTCCGAAGTATAGAGACTTTTCAATTCAGACTTATCTTTTGACGGATAGCTTTGCTCAACAGCCTTGAAGCTGTCTTCATGGATGTATTGAACTTGACAACCATTGGGCCATTGAATTAATATCTCCGGATAAAGTTGGTCTTGATATATTCCAATATTGCAACGTATATTGTTCTTAGTTGCGATTCTGATCTTTGTTGAATTTGAGTCAAGGTTTTTCCCGGGATATACACAAACGAAGGCATCAAATAGCTGCATTTTAAATGAAACCGTCGGATCTTCATTAGACCAATTTTCAACAGAACTAGATATTAATCCATCTTCAAATCGAAATATCTTTTCAATAACGGTCAATTCTTGTAAAGAATCGTTGAAAACTAAACCAGAAAATTTGGGACTTCTATTGAAATCTTGCTGGGAAGTGTTTCTAATGTATTGAGCGTCAAAGTTTCTGAGAATGTTAGCTAAATCAGGAGCGATGTAGCTACAGAAATCTCGGAGGCATAGTCTCGTCGGTAGTTGGAATTTATTTCTCACTTCAACAACTTTATTGAAAAATCTTCGAAAAACAAAAAGTTCGCACTCTCCTGTCAGATCGATGTAGGAACATTCGTCAAACATTTTTGATTTGGTATCAAGTCTCTGAACAAAAGCTTCCCATGACAGAAGTTCGTAGAATTCAGGCAGTTCAATATCAACGTCTGCATGTTTTCGACACGCAGAACTCGTTGCCAAATTAACAACCATATTCACTAGCTTCCAATAAGTCATCAAATTTAATTGAATAGCTACAGCTGACCGAAGTAATTCATTAGCTTCCTCCACGATAATTTTGCCGTAATCGTTCTCCAGAAACGGACTGAGATGGCAGCGGGATGAATTCTTTCGCTCCAAGTTGGCGCGGTTTTCAATTGCAGTAAATAAATTATCCAAGAACACACCCACAGCTGGTGTATCATCATCATTGCTATCCTTGTTCGTCTCCATCTCCATTTGAACAAACTTGGACCATAATAGCTCTTCCTGACTTGGCAATTCGGCATCATTAATTTCAACAAAGTCAGTTTGGTAAACGATAAATTGTTGCGTTAACATCTCAATGTCATACAAATACCATGTAAATTGATCGTAAATTTGCTGGGAGTATTTTTGTTCTTCTTGTTCAACTAGATATTCAGATGCGGTGCCAATGGCGGTGGTGGTGGTGGTAGTGGTGATGGCTACGGGAACCTGAATCAAGGTTTCTATGAAAATACCAACATTCTTGGTATCCGGAGATTTTCTTAAGAAATCGATATGCTTGTGCAATTTGGGAAAGTTTACCTCTAAGTCGGATTCTGGACATGGGATGAAGTGAATTATTGCTTGCAAGGGTTGGTTGCTTCTGAAATCGATTTGGGGGATTAAAATGTTCAAGTAGGTACACACTTGTAAGTTTGTGAATACTACTTATATTTTGATACAGGGGAAAGGTTTGGTTTTGAAAAGTTTACATTTTCAAGTGTCAACCATCTTGATCGAGTGTGCACAGTTTTTTTTTTGTTCAGAGTGTACTTTGAAAGTTTTTAAGAATTCAAAATGAAATGCACAAAAGGTACACTGGTGGTCTGGTCGTCTCGTCGACTGGCGACAGGAAAGTGCATCGATACTGATGGAATTGCAAATAAAAGTCTGAAACAGTTTTTTTTTAAGTTCAATATTCTTAGCAACAGTTTGAATTTAATTTTGAGTAAGAATTCAAAAAATCGGATTCAGACGATACAATCATGAGTCATAAAGAAAAAACTATTAGCCGTTGTATTTCATAAATTGGGATAATATTCTAAAAGAAAAGAAGTCACACACATACGCATTTTGTATGAGTATTGAATTTTTTAAGATTGCATTGTAAATATTTTCGATATCATATATGATGGTCGTAAGAATTTCAGAAAATTCAAAACAATTCCGTTTTCAAGATATGAACGTTGAAACATGAAAATGCAAAAATCAATGTTTGATAAATAATTTGGGGTAGGTATACGTAAATACATACTATGTATTTGTTTTGCACTTTCGGAAAGAGTGAGGAATATACATATATATCACATATAGTGATCTAACTTTTGTCTTAGCTGATCTATTTTCTTTTGTGTCGAGTCCAGGGTTGCCTGAACTGTAACTTTATAGCATTTATTACGTCTAGTACGTAATTTATTTAGTTAATGTAGTTAAATGTAGTTAATGTAACAAATTGTATCAGATGTAGTTCAAATGTCAAATGATGTGTCAGTCAGGTTGTCAGCTGTCATTTTAATGTTAGCTGTGCATTTGAAGTATGAATTTTTGAAATCAAACGTTCAGTTAAATAGTTTGCGTTTTGACACAAACTAAACCATTGCCTAAAATGAGTTCGTTATTTTGTGTTACATATATTTATATGCACCTGCGCGGACATTCAACTAAATAGTTGAGCTGTTTTCTATAAACGCAGGAGATAAAAGTGTAAGCTTGAGAAAAGAGTTGCCAGTGCACGGTGCTCTATCAACAGGTGATGAAACTATTTGCTTTCGATCACAGTTGCAAATGCGCGCCTAGTCTTATTCTTTTTTAACAAAGCGAAGTGCAAATGGCTGGTCGAAAGCTATATAATTATTGGACTGATGGTAGATTTACTCCAATTAAAATGAATAATAATCGTATTGGAAATCTCTTCGACAAGAGTGTGTTGTGCTTCTTAAAAATAAACAGTTTTAGATTTCAATATAACTACACCAGTTCTTGGTTTTCATTATTTTTAAAAAGTTTTTCGGTAATATTTGTATATATGTACCTTGTATAGTAAATTCAGCATTAAAAAATATCTTTAAATCATGTGTTCATAATCCATATCCTTTGATTATGCCAAAGAAAATTGTTTGTCTCCAAAATTAAACTTCCCATCTATCATGTATAATTCCGAAAATTCTTCATCCTTATGGTAAATGAAACATTTTCACCTTCCTAAGATAATAAATGTGCAAAATTGTTTGGTCTCCATTATTCTATTTTTTTATTAATAATTAACTACGTATGTAGCAGACGTAACAAATTGTAGTATATTAGGCATGTTGTTAATTCGGCCAACCCTGGTCGAGTCGCGTCGTTTGTTTTGACTTTAACAGTAAATGTTACCTATCCCATTTTGGTCGTTCGGCAACGGATACTAAAGTATCTTATGTCGATTTCCTTTACACACTAGTGATTTCGATCTCTTGTAATTTTTTTTCTTTTGGTGTGCGTATTTCGTATACATGTAAAACCCTCTTCAAATACGGATTCGAAGAATTTGATCTCTGTCAAAAAAAAAAAAATCGATTTTTTTGGTGTGAAGGAACGTAAAATCTGTCGAGAGATTGAAATCTTCACACACGGCCAATGACATTTCGTGTAAAACTACGTTTTCACCAAAAGATAATCTGAGACTTAAGGCAAGAGATTTATGTGGTGTTTTTACCGCACTGAACGATTAATAAGAAGATTAACTTTGACAGCATCTATCAAAATGCTAATGTTGTTTCAATTTTTCTTTTCTTTTTCTTTTAGAAGCGAGAGAAAGAAAGTTTCATTTGTGCCAAACGATGAAAAATCATCGAGATAGCCTAGCACGGTATGGATGTTAGGTCAGTTCGAACTTCGACCGATCGACCCTGTGAAGATTTAGTAGAGATTTATTTCTAATCTACTAGATTTACGAAACAAATTTGTATGGTAAATCTTCGAGATTTAAAGAAGATTTATGGAAAATCCATGTTGTCCAGGCATAACACTAACAACATATTGTGATTGAGTTAAACTAGTATGCCCAACAAGGATGGATACGAATAAAAAAAAACCGTTCTATGACAGGTACCCCTAATAACGTTTCCCCCCAAATTTTTTTTTCACCAAAATATAGTCCATGTCCATAATATCACACTTAATTTTTTTTATCAAAATCGTTAGAGCCGTTTTCGAGATAAATAAGATTTTGCATTACGGGTGTACGGGGGGTACCCTTAGTTTTGGAGCTAAAAAAAATATTTCAATTTCTCCTCTAGGGAATCACCGAAGACTCTTAACTACCGAGTTTGAAGAATATACCTCCGGCAGTTTAGGCTGTAGTTCGAGGTACAGACATACAGTCATACAGACATACAGACAGACAGGCGGAATTGTCGGACCCACTTTTTTCGTCTTCGCTATCATCGTAATGTCAACTTTGATCAAAATCTCGAGATCGATTTTTTTTCCAAATGCAGAACTTGACCTATAGTACCTATATCGCAAGTAATAATGTGAATTATAAGAGACATAGAAATTAGACACGGCAGTTCTCCGCTTCAATTCAGCCGCCATCCCTGGAGATAAAAAATCTGAGACAACCACCTTCAGTCTCAGAACATCGTGCCACACATCTTTCCTATCCTTCTTTCTCTTCCGTAACTTCACGCCCGCGCTGTGTTAAAACATATAAAGGGTAATCATAATCCCTTGAGCGCGAGTAAATTATAAAAAAAAAAAAAAATGTATTCTTGGTGAAAACTTAGTATAAAAAAGTAAGAACTCGAACCTTTTTTAATGTCTGCAAATGTCAAATAGTCATATGAAGCTAGCACGATACTAAAAAAACAAAGTAGGTATTCGATGATTTTAACTTTAATAAAAGGGTAGAGAAAGTATGATGCTATATTCGATTACAATTTGCAAATTAGTTGTTTTAACCTAGTATACTAAAACAGCTTTAGCGCCATTGCGCCATTGTTTTTTAGTACCTATCGTGCTAATTTCATATGACTCTTTGAAATTTACAAACGTCAGAAAAGGTCTGTTTAATTTGTTTCTAGCAAGAAAACTGTCATTGTTTTAGGTATTTTCAGAAGCAATTTATTAGGAAAGTACGATAATACTAGTTGGAAAATGTTTAAAATAAAATTACTTTAAAGTTAGCAAGTTGCTAAGTAGTATCATAATAATACCTTAACAATAGGCTGTTTAAAATTTTGCGTCATTATATTTTTTAAATATTCATACAAATACTCTTATATACACGTATTTCAGTTGTTGGTTTTAGAGGTGTTAACGATATTTTAAGTTGCGGTTGCTCAATATGACAATAAAAGTCCCCAAGTTTTAATTAACTTCAAGTAAATGAAATCGCAATAGATTTTTAACCAACATCGTATTCAATCAAGAAAAAACCAATTTATAAATAATTATAGCATGCAACTTTTATCCATGGTCGCAGTATTAGGTGTGATGTTCTGGAAACAATTTTTAGTCTTTAAAAATACCCAGTAGCGTAGATTGGGTTTTTCCCCCCAGTGCTGAGTCAATTTTAGCCGACATGCCGCTAAGCTGTTTGTTTTTGTTGGTACCTTCAAAGTTTTTTTTTATACCAACGTAAAAAAAGAAGTAACCAAGTACCACGGCAACGAAATTATTTTAATGTCCAATTAAAATTAATAGATAATAATACGAAAAAACCATACAAGGGCGATTCCATTACCGCGTGTCCAAGGGTGCTGCACATGGAAAGTAATAAATAATTGTCTACAAACATTTGAATCTAAAATAGCAAATTTAAAAAGAAATAACAGGAATCAGCTGTTTTTTTTAAACAGTACAACTGTATTGCAGTTTTTAAACATCTTCAAAACATCGTGAAATTTGCCGGTTTTATGAATTTGCCACCAAGGGACGTTCTTATTATACTAAAAATGACTCTATCCCCCGCAGAAATCACTCTAAAAAAAGGCAGAATTTTAAAACTAAATTTTTAATGTGTTTGGCACAAATATTTTTCAATTATATTCTATTGTCTAATCTCCAAGTGAATAAATGAACAAGCTTTTTTCTTAAAATTTATTTATATAAAAGAGAATTTTACTTCTTCCGCTTTTTATCAAATCAAAGTCCTTAATTCTAATTTCAATATTGATGGCCTCAGTAATATCTTGCTCTATAGCCAGGATATCCAGATTCGTTAACATAAGTTTGCTCATTGTGAATTAAAAGTTATTCTTGATTAATTTTATTTTCTTGGAAATATGGTTTCAAATCATTTTCAATACTTTCTTTCGACATTTAACATTTAAGCAATCTTGTATTTGTATGTATGTACATGTTTGTATAGTACAGTTGCATTTTATGTGTTGTTCAGCAACATTTAACACACATAACGAAAGTTCGATTATTGGCTATAACTATGAAGCATTTTTACCACTGGCAAACTTTTGTATTTCATTCTTTCAAAAAATGCATTCATTTGGAGAATAATGGCTATAATAGATTCATATCAAATAATGAAAAGAAATTATGGTAAAGTGCCGCCAAGAGCCTGTGTCCCCCTGCCCCCATTCCACGCCACTGAATAAAACCTCAATCTAATTGTTAAACATTTGAAAGTTTTATGCCAACATTAGATGTTTATCAGCCACTTATTTGAAATGATTAAATTATTTTTACTTACAATGAGAGTCTTATCAAAGTTTCAGTTAAAAATTTACCAAAAAGCACAATGAAAAAGTCACACATTTCAATATCTCTTATCTACATATAGAAAAACACAGTTTTAAATATTTTCAATATAGTTATAAGCAAAAGCCTACCTCAGAGTTCAGTATTTGTAAATCAGATTTTTTGATTTTCCTCGGTAAAATTTCCTCAAATGATTTGTCTCTGCTCTTAATTTCGACAGAGTCTCTGATGGCAATGTCTCCCAAATCCTCACTCCAATGTCTCTTTAAATCTTCACTAAGTGTACTTGTAAGACTTTCCCGCACGAACTCAAAATCTTTTTTACATCTTTGTACACCTTCTTCAATCTGATGAGCTTGGTGCTCTAACTCTGTGGCTGTTGGAAAAAGAAACTTCTAAATGAAATTCATTAAGTCAATTAGTTTGCAAAAAGAATCTAAAAACAAGGAATCGCAACAAAAAAACTTCAACAAGGAACAAAACTAAGGACTCGAAGTAATTTCCAACCAACCTTCTGAAATCGTTTGGTCTGCATCTGAACTCATACCGGCACCGTTTACCATGACAGCGTAGATTTTTTTACTTGAACAAACTTCCATTTGTCTTACTAGTTCCTTCTCCATGACTTCCAAATTGGTTCCATGAAAGCTTACTGCAAATATTTTGAACGTTTTTCTTGTACTTTCAACCTGCAGATTGAGAGACAGAGAGAACAAGAAAAAAATAAATACAAATAAATACATTTAAATGGATGCATTAGATGAAAGATACAATTTTTGCGGATTGAGATATTTGGTACCTTTGAAAGACGCTTTTTGTCGGTGAGATTCTTGGACATTTGGGATTTTTATAAATGGTTTCTTCTCTAGGGAGCAATGTAATTAATGAATGTATTTCTGAAATGTCACGTTTTTCTTTTTAATCAAATGGAAAGTCGTTTTCTTTTGTCGAAAATAAAACAAGTGCTGAAAGTATCTATTTTAAAGAGTCAGATTAAAGTCTTAACAGTGGGCAACTTTTGGTCAGAACTTCTATGTTTTAAGAACCCTTCTTTACTCCACTCCATCTGTCAAAAAATTTCCATGAATAAAATCGACACTTAAGCATGTTTCCGGTATAATACTCCAGTCGGACAAGGAGAACAAAATAAAGAAACCCTTTTCAACAAGTGATTCAATTTCCCTAACTCTCGGTAGATTTTCGTAGTGGTCTGCAATTTTCCATGTTTTCCACAACATCGCCATTGTCCGGCAAGTCAAGCCCTTGAAAGATTCTTCAAATGCATCCATCCACATGCAGATGAGTGCCCTCTTCATAAGAAAATCGTCCCTTTTATACTCGGTAACACCACCACAACGTACTTAAAGGTGGTGTGGTTTAAAATATTTTATCCTCCTAAAAAAAAGGATGTCGAACAAAGGAAATACTCTACGTATGGTCTGGAAGTTCGAGACTAGGAAAACGATTGAGATTTTGGGGAGGAGGGGGATTCCTTTTTTTTTTATTGCGAATAAAATTCAAAAGTGTGTTTTTTTCCTTCCTCAATAGAATTTGTGTTTGGGAGCATAATATACAAATAAACATACCTAGGAAGGTGCATATAGAGATGGAATCTACGAGTATTTTCGAAGATTTCTATGGCAGTGATTTTGTCCTTAGCCAAGTGGAAGAGAGTTCTCTGTTTCGAGAAAACGAACACAATTGAATCTCATTTATGTTCGTAATGTGTTTTGGAAGTAAATGTCTTTTATTTGGATGGAATGAATGTGCAAGAGAGCTATGGCATCGTACCTAAAGGTTTTGTTGTATGTTTTTCGAGAATATATTTTTGAAGAGTGACAGAAGAGGTCCTTGGAAAAGTGCTGAGTAAGGCTATTGTTATTCAATTGAATGTTTGATCTTATTTCAAGTCGATTAGCGATTTATATGTGTATATGAAGTTGATTTGAAGTAAATGTTTCGAGTTACTTAAGCCACATATAGAAGATTTTTTGAAGATGATGGAAATTGAATTTACTGCGGTTTTGGAATGGAATCTTGCTTTGAAAAAATCTTAAATGTAGCAATAAATGTTAAAAGCTGATCAAAGTGAGTTTTATTTAAGTGGTGCTTCCGATTTTCCAGCATCAGTATTTCCTATTCCTATTGGTAATTTATGACGAAGGATATTTAACTCCGAAAAATTCTAACTTCATAAAAGATATATTTGAACAGTTTGTTCTCTGTCAAGATACTTCAATTCGATTTACGGGTAGATTAACCTCCTTAAGATAAACGGGTTAAGGTGCATTGTCAATTAATGATAAAAGAACCTTGTAACATTTAATGTAATAGCAATCAGAATTGTATAGCGGAAGTCTCGAGGAACCTTCTTAAATAATGCGACTTTTGAAAATCTAAGTCTTGTTTCTGCATTGAAAAATTAGTATCTACATGTTACAATTTAGAAAAGCGTTGACAACCCGATTGGATTAGAAGTTGGAACTTGGTTTTAGAAAACAAAGCGCAAGTAAAAAGCTGTGGACCAACACATAGACATACATAGGTGGCAGCTTATGTATGTAAAGAGTTTAATTCGAGAGTGTATTCAGTTAACTCAGAAGTTCTTCCCTCCGACAGACACATTAACATAAATGTTGCATAATTTTAAGATTTTTTTTTTCTTCTTAAGCTCTTTAATACATTGGGGCTTTGCTTATTGACCTGGGGCCTATTTCACCACTTTACAAAATTGTGATTACAAGCATTTTTTTAATAAATTTGTAAAAATCGAGTTTTTTTATATGTAATTTTTTTTAATCACAAATTTGTACTTGTAATTTGTAGTTGGTGAAATAGGCCCCTGAACTTAAGGAAATAGCTTCCAACAGTATCAGAAAATATGGTTTTATTATTTGCATTTTTTTTTCGATGCTATAATTTGCCACGGTGATTTATATTATTTAACTAAAAAACAGGAAAACTAATAACAAATAAAACAACATGGCAGCTATGAAATGTAAAAATTTACCTCTTCTTATTGAAAACCAATTTTAACTTGCGATTATCAATTTATACATTTATAAAATATCAAACTCAAGATCTTGATCAGACTTAACATTACGATGATAAGAAAGACGAAAATAGTACCCAGCCATTTGGTAGATAGCATATTTAAATTTTTCCACAAACACGTTTTTTATTCTCTTTTTAAGACCAAAGATTACGCTACCTGCCACAATTTTTTTTGTAATTTTATAAATTATTTTTTTTTTCCCAAAAACTGGCCCACAGCCAGCGTTGCCGCGAAGGAAAAAACATAGAGGGCCATTTCGAAATTTTTTGAGGGCCATTTGACAAAACTTGGGGCCAAATATTTTACTTACAAATCCGTCCTTAAAACATTAAACTACAATACATATATTAAAATTATATTTATTCTTATTTATTTATTCAACGCATTTCTTAAATCTATGTAGTAGGCATAGGCAGAAGCAGATCTTGACTCTGTCGTCTGATTTGATTTCTTGGGAATTACCTTAAAATATCTTAAAAAAATTGAAATCACACCAGTAATATTATGTATTTAAATATTTATATTACTTTTTTCATATTTTAATTCAATATATGAATGGACAGCCAACGAATAAACAACAAGCGGCGAAAAAAAACAAATGTCTATACGATTTATTTATTTATTTTTATTTCATCAAGCAGTTTTATTCAAATAATATATAATCTAGCAGACTACCGAATAAAATTTTTATATGGAAAAATAGAAAAACAAAATAATTAATTAGTGGAGCAAACAAAATAAAATTATAAGCTTAATCTAAAATAATAACTTAATACCACCATATTACGAATTAGACATAAGCAATATGTGCTTCTTAAAAAATTCTCGACTTTGTTGAGAAAAAAATCAACATAATTACAAATATGTAATACTGTGGGCTTCTCTAATGCATCGAGTTAAAAGTTCATTTAGATTATAGTTTACCCGATGATGAGGTTCATTAAAAAGGAAAAGGGATCGCAGATGCCTTGACGAAGCATACATAATTACAAGAGACAAAAGAAAAGGGCAATTTATATGGGATGTAATAATATCGCGCAAAAATATTATTGCAAAATTTTTAGGACGAACGACAAAAGATTGTAAGCCAAGAAGTTGACACTGAGTTTTATAAGTTGGGGTATGAATATTGTATGTTTGTATGTTTTCAATCCTATTAGAATGAACTTGAAAAAATGGATCCAAAATTAGACAGCAATACTCTAACGATGACCTTACATACGCAAAGAAATGAGATCAAAGAGTAAAAGGATCAGTGAACTCTTTAGAGTTCTGATTAATGAATCCTAACATAGAGTTTCGATATCTTTCTTTTCGTTAAGTATTGAGAGTTCCGTATCTTCTAAATCTATAGAATACTGAAAAGGAATAGATGATAGGCTCCTAAAAAATGATAAAGATTGACGCTTTAATACGTTCAAAAAAAGCTGATTAGCTAAAAATCATTCAGACAAGCGATGAAGATCAAATTGGAGTACGAGTAAATGACAATCATTAATTGACGTAACACGACGGAATATTTTAATGTAATCCGCAAATATCAAACAGGAAATATTTTTTAAGAAATCAGTGATATCATTAATCAGCAGCCAGAATAGAAGAGGGCCCAAGTGACTTCCTTGTGTTACTCCTGATGTGACCTCAATTAGATCTGATAGTACGTTATTAATACCCACAAATTATTTTTTTCCGTTTAGGTAGGATTCAAACCACTTTAAAATATTTGAGTGGATAGAATCCAATTTTTGTATTAATATATGGTGATTTATTCTATCGAACGCCTTAGCAAAGGCGGTATACATGACATCTGTTTGGAAACCATTTTCAAAATTACTAATAATCTGGTTACTAAATATTGCAAGGTCGTTGTTGACCTTCCAGCAAAAAATCCATGTTGAAGTGGGAAAATAATTTCTTTAAGTACAAGCTATCAGAGACAATTTGTTCCAAAATTTTTAGTATCGAATAGGAATTTTCCAATCATCAAGAAAATAACTATTTATTAAAAAATAAAGTTAATGGCCCCGATAGAGCAGCTGCCCAGTTTGAAAAACTGGAAGGAATACCATCGGGTCCTGGTTGTTTATCATCATTTAGTCCAATTAAGACTATTTCAACATCTTTGTTACTTAAGTTTAAGTGACCGATATTGTTTGAATTTAAACATGAAATTGCAGAAAGGTTAGAGGGAATACTTTGGGGGTTATAAACGGAGTGAAAAAAAGTCTGCAAATTGTTAAAATGTATATGTAGATGTCTTTCCAGAATATTGCATGCAATTGGGGATAACATTTCAACATTTTTAATCATTGATAAATGACAAAAAAAATTTACTATTAAGTTTTAGACTCGATTCAGGTCGAATTAAGTAGTCCTTGTATTAAAAATTATTTAAAAAATCAAATTCTTTTTGAGAACGCAAATATTTTATCAGAAGATCTTCATTATTGGGAAATTTACGATATATGTAATTTGTAAGATTAAGTTTTTGATATTTCAGTTACATAAACGCTTTGGTAGATGGCGAAAGTAAATGACATGAGAGAAGTCAACACGCTGCACGAAACTGACGTGAAAAAAGTCAAATCATTAAATGAGATAAATTAATGAATTCAGTTCCATTTTAAGTATGGTTATTTGTATATAGTGGAAACACATTGTAGTGGCGATGCATTGCGATGGTTTATATTTAATTTTGTAAAGCTTTTTAAATATTACTAAGCACGATATGATGTGATGTTAAATCTTCTAAAATTTAGATTTGGGGGCCATTTCTAATTGGCCCGGGCAAAGGGCCAAAATGTAAAACAGAGGGCCAAATGGCCCGATCGGGCACTTTGTGGCAACGCTGCCCACAGCTTTAAAAAATAATATTAATTACCTAGCTTGTGTTTCAGTATTACTTAAGAAACTAGACAATCAATAGGTTTTTAACATTATCTTTAAGATTTTCTCGAAAACGGCTCTTAGAATTTCGATACAATTTTTTGTTTTACTTAATTTTTTACTTTACTTTTACGATATTATTTAGTAAAAAAAATTTAAACTAGGGCACTAGGGCAAACTAACAGTACCTACGATAGGACCGTTTTTTTTGTTTTTTGACTCTCTAATTATCGGGATGTTGGATAAATTTTTTTTTCTAAAAAAGCTTCTTAGAAATTTAAGAAATGTTTCAAATCAAAAGATTAACTGTTTCTTTTTTTGTAAATTCGATATTTCAAAAACGGGACGATAAAATTGTTTGAAATTTAATTTGCATTTGCACATAATACAAAAAATGTTCTCTGTGTAGTCAAAATTCAGAAAATCATGTCGGGGCAAGTGGAGCCAAAACCACATGTTTAAAGTTTGTCCGATTTTAAAAAGTATTGAAAAAAGATTTTTGAGGAAATTGAAGTCTTTATATTCTCTGGTATTCTGGTGTTTTACTTAGATGTTTAGAAATATTATAATAAATAAATATACTAAAACTATATTTTTTGAAAAAGGTTGTTATTTCGAGAAATTTTGAGATTTTCAAAAAAATTTTGTCCATTGACACTTTAAGAAACTTCTTAATACTTAGAAAACTTCTACTATGTATATGTTTACTTTTTACTTGTGATATAGGTACTATAGGGCAAGTTCTGCATTTGGAAAAAAAAACTCGAGATTTTGGTCAAAGTTGACATTACGATGATAGCGAAGACGAAAAAAGTAGGTCCGGCGATTCCGTCTGTCTGTCTGTATGTCTGTACCTCGAACTACAGTCTAAACTACTAGAGGTATTTTCTTCAAACTCGGTACTTAAGGGTCTTCCGTGATTCCTTAGAGGAGGAATTGAAATTTTTTTTTAGCTCTAAAATGAACGGTGCCCCCCATACACCCATAATGCATAATCTTATTTATCTCGAAAGCAGCTCTAATGATTTTGATAAAAAAAAAATAAGTGTGATATGTGGACTATATTTTGGTCAAAAAAAAATTGGGGGGAAATGTTATTAGGGGTACCTGTCATAGAACGGTTTTTTTGATTTTCGAATTTCTAACCAACGGCTCTAACGATTTTAACCAAAATTTTTATGCAGGAGCTGCTTTGCATTTGAAAAAATATAAACTAAAAATTTTTTGGAAAAAATAGTTTTTGGATTTTCTTAAAAAAATAATAAATTTTTTTTTTTGAAAATTCAATATTTTGAACACCGATACACGATTTAATTTTTAAATTACGTTTTAAAATGTATTTTATCAAATACTATCAATTTGCATACTTATTTTTTTTTTTATAAAAAAATTAAGGAAGATTTATTACACAAAAAACATGCTTCAGTGTGTCTATATGTCTGTACCTCTCACTACACGCTAAACCACTGGACCTATTTCTTTCAATCTCGGTAGTTATAGGTCTTCGGTGATTCCCTAGAGGAGAAGTTGACAGTTTTTTTTAGCTCCAAAACACCCGTAATGCAAAATTTAATTTATCTCGAAAACGGCTCTAACGATTTCGATAAAAAAGTTATGTGTGATATTATGAACATAGACTACATTTTGGTCAAAAAAATGTTGGGGCAAAATGTTACTAACGGTACCTGTCTTTGATTTTCGACTTTCTCATTAACGGCTCCAAGGATTTTAACCAAAACTTTTCAGCAGGAGCCCCCTTAAGTTTAAAATAATATTGTATATAAAAATATTCGAAAAAATATTTGTTGGTTTTTTTTCGAAAAAAATTTGTTTTGAAAAATCAATATCTTCAAAACCTATGAAGAGATTATTTTTTGAAATTATTTCCTAAAATCAATATTATTAAATACTTAAAATTCGCATACCACATTTTTTTCTTGAAAAATTTTAAAGAAATTTTTGATATAAAAAATTTATTTAATAATAAAACGATTTTTTAAAGTTTGTTTGCATAAATTCATACTTTTCTAGAAATCAGACTGCAATTTTATGCATTTGAACATTATTATCTCATTAAATTCATGTTTTATACTTTTAAAATGTATCTTAAATTCCAAAGTACTTTTACATAAGAGCCAGTTCGTGCGATCCAGTCGTGCATTTTATTTCATATTTGAATGACGAGCATCAAAATGTGTTTGTTAAAAATAAATATTCTTTTAAATAAATAAATAAATTATCTTGTGCTAGGTGATCCACAAGGATCTATCCTTGGTCCACTATTGTTTGCACTCTAGATATCTGATTTAACGTTTTGTCTTAATCATTGTTCTTGACATCTGTATGCGGTTCTTAAAAAGTTGTACTGCTGGATCCATGGAAACTATTGTTTATTGCTTAAAGTGGGACTTGCAGTGCATTTCAACTTGGAACAATTACTTAAACATTATTATAATCTAAGTCTATCGTTATTTCCAAAAATTTCTTCGACTTGGCTTAGTTTCCCACCTTAGTTCCATAGATTATGTTGACAGTGTCAAGAATCATATAAAATGATCATATGAATTTGAAGATAGGAAAGGTTTATGGTGTTCTTGAAAATTAATTTTGGAATTATTAGATGGAATTATTTTTGTACAAAATAAAACCATACAAATTATTTTTCCCATAAATAAATGTAATTAAAAATACCTCTCGAATTTCTGAGTTGAAGTAAACAAATTAATTTTATATAAAAGAAAATGAATCACACTACATTCTTACATTAAAATAGTTCCCAGGTCGCGTAGGAGGTTTTTGAACACATTTTCCAAAAATTAATTTTTTGTTTACCCTTTCTCATATTATAAAGAAGAACGTTCCCTGCAAATCCACCTTATATCTTTGAACAATAAAAGCAAGGCACTGCATGCCCCCCCGAGCAATTCATTTCATTTTGTGCAAAATTATAAAAATTAATGATTGTTTACGTCAACGTCTTTTTCCATCACATAATATTATTCACTTTAATGAGATACTTTGGTATTAATATCTCATGAGTGCACCACATGCACATCCACCGGAAACACCAGTACTCAATCGGCTTTTCAAGTATAAAAACAACAACAACAACAAACCATAAGTTCTAAAATGTTTACCTAACGTTTCCCTCTAATAAGAATGCTAACATCTTGAAAGCAAAAATTATTTACATTCTGAAAACTGAAAAGCAATGCCAGAAACTCCTTATAAACAGAAGGCATCACAAGAGGTACAGGTTAGGTATACACTCGTTCTCATACCCTATTTCCCCTTATTCACTAAAAAGCAAACATCATTCAGATGAAAATGTATCTGCAAATAAACTTTAGCGTGCGCCGAAATGCATATTTCATTTCACATGATCCAAGACCAAGTGCAAATGTAATTGAGATCTCCAGCTCTCTGCCGGCAACAAGCAAATATGTGTAGATGGATGTTTTGCGAGCTCAAAGTGCATTGGTAAAATTATTATGAAAGAGTGAATCCATATTCATATGCCGGATCCTGATATCCTGAAGGAGTAAATGTATTTGCTCTAATCATCTTTAGAGGAACGAAAAGAAGGAGTTTGAGGAACTGACAACGACGATGATGACTGTCACAAAGCCTGCAATGGGATTCCTATAACCCTCTAGATGTGTTACTATTCATAGATTGATTTATGGTTCTCGAAGAAACACTAATTACTCTTCCTTTGGATGGAACTTGTGTTTTGTGATGCAACTGCCCCACACCTCTATTATGGGGATCCATTTGATCGAAACTGAGTGTTCCAGTTCCATTAGCACCTCAATTATAGAAAGCGGTGAATGTGGAAGGGACTCCATTTGATGGACTCTTCGGTGCCTTTGCTCCCTTTCATCAAAAATAATTCTATATTGACACAGGGGCGGTGTTGCTTGTTAAAAATATGATATCTCTGACTAGAAATACTTATTTGTCTGGATTAATATAAGGACCAAGGGGTGAGATTGGAAAAATGCAAAAACGGGAAAAAATAAAATAGCCCGCTGGACACTACTGTACCTACCTACTTACCACCCTCTCTGCGAATAAAAAGCTTCAAAGATTTGAACGAACGTACTTGTCGTTTCGAGTCGTACAATCATTACAATTCTAAATGCAAAATGAGATGGGAGTTTACCCTAATTATCCTTTATTTGCCATTGTAAATGATAAGGACCCTTTGCGATATTTTTTCCAGACGGAGGACATACGAGAACAATTCCCAAAGAGCACCTCCATTAGTGACCACGATAATTGCCCCAAGCTGCTTACTTGCGCTGGCTTCTGCAAATATCAAATCAACCGTTTGTCGAGTCCTCCTGTTCGTCAGGACACTTGTTTTCAAATGTACCAACCTATAGCCCTATCTATACCTACAACTCTCGACCACAACACGGCTCAGGATTTGTACTTCGCATGACTAGGTACTAAAGGACTTCTTTATTCTAAAGCTAGGAAGTGGTGGTGAGCTGTTGGCGAGAATCCGGAATAGAGAGATTGAGATGGAAACTGAGGTTTCGCAATTAATTTCGACAATAGAGAACTTTGCTTTTCGTGGAGAAGTCGTACTACTATTAGTGTGGGGGGAAGTTCTGAAAATACTCGCTTTATATGATATAGGGTCGTATATAATATGCATTGGTTGGAACTTGGGGGTTCACTTAATTTTTTTTTGTGTTCTGTTCTGTTGGACAGGAAATTGCAACATCAAAGTAGACGGACAGAATTTTTTTGTGTCCCTCAGATTCCATTTGGATGAGACTCTTCATGTCCTTTTGGAGTATTTAAGTGAAATATTTTGCATGGCGTTAGTGGGAAAAATTCATAAAAGATAAGTGTTATGGAATTTTTGTTGTTTTGTTTTTTGTTGATGGTTACCTTACATTTATTATTTTTTTCCAGCTCTTGGATATTTTTGAATTGTTTTCTTTATACTTTGGCAACATCCGGTTCACAAAGTTTAGCTTTGGACGATGCGGCGCGGCGTGCGTTTTTTGTCGTTGTTTCGGGCTTAAATTGATGAGTGTTGTGGGGAATTTTGATTTTATTTTTAATGGGAACTCATTTATGAAGATGATAAGATGAAAGTTATTGGGGTATACGGTTTTGGTATAAAGAACAGTAATTATACGAGTATACCCAAACGACAGACGAATAAGTTCCTTAAAACATGTTTCGATGTTGGCTGAAGATAAAAGGTGGACATGTTTTTATATTGTTAACGATTAAAAATGTTAAGCAATGTTTTATTAAAATGTAAGAGATACATATGTATATAGTTTTTGTATTTCTAAAAATAAACGCGTTTCTTTTTATTTTAAAACAACAAAATACGTCTTCTAAATTGTCTAATAAGAATATAAATTTTTCTTAAGAAGCTCAATTTATAAAAAAATTAATTAATCATTAAGATTTTACTTCAAAACAAAATATTGGTATCTATAAAATATTAAAAACTTACTGAAGGATGATTTTTTTTTAAATATGCTTATGAAAAACAAAACGTTCTTGAGCCTTCAACAATGATGTTATTGAATCTTTTGCGCTTGCTTACAAAATTCTAAAAATATAAAGGAGTTTCCCCAATAGGGGTTTCAAAGCTATGACAGGTGTTTGCGGCCGTATTGTTCAAGGTACATCTGCCAAATCAGCTGTCAGTTATTAAGTTTGTTTTTTCAAATCAACATAAAAAGTAATGACGTTCAACAGCATTTGCAAATGATTTAATTGCTTTATGAAAATGGGTCTTCTGCTCGAGCAACATTTCGATTACTTCCCCATTTTAAGGTCGCGTTGATGAAACCCAAGAAGCCAAACACATCGCCGTTGTCCGTGAGAGTATGGTTTGCAGGAGAATCTGAGGCGCCGCACATAAAAACTCGACCTTACGCAGACCATAACTTGGCGACTTGGGCCTACAACCTTACTAACTTCAAATGACTCAGTAGCTCAGGGTTAATAGTCCGGGAGGCAGCGACAGAAATTTCCGTCTCATTTTCGCAAGCCTTATATTTTGTGTATGAGTCATTCAAGTGGTAAGTTATAGTTACATAGACGTCTTCCACCGCACCTTTACAACGGGGGGTTACAGGAGTGTTTCAAACCCCGCAAAAAAATCATGAAAAAAATTCATAGCCGCAAACGTGAAACTTTTTCGACGCATTATCTGACACATAAGAAGTTTGAAAAATATAGTCTTCCACCTGTATTCCACAACAAAATACGTCTTCCACCCACGCAAAAACCGCAAAACTTTTTTGAAAAAAATTCATTCCCGCGAAGATGAAATTTCTATATATGCTAACTCTTAATGTAATAAACATAAAATAAATAGTCTTCCACCTATAACATACAACAAAATTCGTCTTCCAAGGCTTTAAAGTTGCACACCGCACTTTGGTCTTTTTTTCTTATTTTTAAATGCAACCCTCGGGGAGAGTACGATAACTTGGCCACCAAGATTTGATAACGGGTTTTTGTAGAGGGGTCAAAAACAAGCACTTTTTACTATGGGAGGGGGGTCTATCTCCCCCCGTTTAGGAGGTAGGGGCACTTTTAGAAAAAATAATTTAAATTAAAAAAAATAATATTAAAAAACAACGGCAACACTTACAATAAAGTGCTATACTGTTTTCTGATTTAGGTATTATTCTAGATCCCAAATTAGCATTTAATGATCATTTAAATTATATAATTAAAAAAGCCAATAGGGTTCTTGGATTCATTAAAAGATTCGGTCGTGATTTTCAGGACCCTTATGTTCTTAAACTTCTATTTATTTCGTTTGTTAGACCAATTCTAGAATACGGCTGTGTGCAGGGGCGAACGCAGGTAGGGGTTTTAGGGGTTCAAACCACCCCGAAACGACCAAAAAAATAAGGGTTAATTTTGTTAAAGAAAAAAAAAAACAAAGTGTTATTTTCGTGCCATAAATTCTTCTGCTAGTGTTGTTTTTTCTTACGACTTATAAGTACATACTATAAGGCAAGTAATGCATTCGTAAAAAAAATCGAACTCAAGATTTTTATCAAAGTTGATATTAATATGATAGTGAAGACGAAAAATGTGGGTCCCAAAATTCTGTCTGTCTGTCTGTTCGACTACGGCCTAAAAGGCTGGGCTGATTTTCGTTAAACTTGGTAGATATCGTTTTAATTTTTTCGCCCCACACGTTTTTTTTCCTTTTCTTTTTAAGACCAAAAAATAACGGTACCTGTCATACAATTTTTTTTTCGAAATCTTATAAATATTTTTTTCTTAAGAACTGTCAAACAGAATTTTGAAAAAAAAATCATAAAACTTCATTTCGTCATTTTAGGTAGATAATGGTTAAAAAAAATTTGTCCAAAAAATGGTTATTCTTGGAAGCCCCCTTGGAACCATTTTTTTGGTTTTTGATTTTCTAGAAAACAGTACAACCGATTTTAATCATTATGAAGCACCTTCAAGATTTAAATATTATTGCTTCTAAAAGCTTAAAAAGCTTCTAAAAAGCTTAAAAAAACATTGCATTTTAAGACTTTAATAAAAATATTTTTTTAATTTTTGAAAGAAAAAAATTTTTTTTTTTGAAAATTCGATACCTCAAAAACTGCTCAATATTTTTTTTGTAAATTAAAGTTTTATTCAAACAATAATAAAAAGTTTAAATATGCGTACCAAAATTTTTTCTTAAATATGTTTTAAAAATTTTGTATACAAAAGCTTATTTTTTTAAGAAACCACTAAAACTAATTACAATTTTGTTCTTGCATAAACTAATATTTGCTCAAAACACATGTCATCCTGTGTTTAGCTCCAACTACTAAAGGAGTTTTAGTCATTTAAAAAATTAATTTTATGCTTTTTCTCTAATAACAATAATTTTTGATTTCGTATAACTCACGTTATAACTTCACGTATTAATATATGCCGGATTTAGTTTTGCAGATTTGGACCACTATGTGAACCTAGAACTTATTATTAGGTACACTACTTATGAAATCACTTACATTCTTTTTCTTTTGTTTCGATAATGATATTATACGAACCAAATAATGGCCGCCATCACAGGGCCCGTAGTAAAAATCAAACAATTGATTCCGGAATAAAAATGCCCAAATGGGAAGCACCAAAAACGCCCTCGTAGTGAATATTTTCCAACTTTTGGTAACATTATTCAAATTTAATTTGCCAAATAGGTATCCACTGTAACATCCTTATGATGTTTTGTTTTTGCGATTAGCTGTATGCGAAATTGTTCAGATAGGTCCTATACCTAAGAGCAAATATTATTTAGTTATAACATATTTATGTTAATTACAATAAAGAATATGTAATTAACAAGTACCTACAATATAGTAATAAAATAATATATTTATGAAAATCTCATATTTTTTTGAAAACCCCCCCCCCGAAATTATTTTCTGCGTTCGCTCCTGGCTGTGTGGTATGGTCACCTTATTACTCAACACATGTTACAAGAATTGAAGCGATCCAAAAAAGGTTTCTGCGTTTCTGTCTTCGGTCTCTTCCATGGTCAAGGGAAAATCTACTTCCCCCTTATTCTCAAAGACTAGCTTTGATCAGCCTTCCTTCTTTGACTAACCACAGAAAGTTTTTACAATTTTGTTTTATTGTTGGGATTATTAATGGTTCGATATCATTACCATCAGTTCTAAGTAAATTAAATTTCAGTTTCAGCCGTTCATGTTTAAGGCGACAGCAACCTATTATTCAAATATTTAGCAGATCAAACTATGGTGTATGTAGCCCCTTCAATCAATTAATAACTATTTATAACGAATTTCAATTTTATTTAGAATCTGTAAATGATAAAATAAAATGTAAAAAATTTAAACTTATCTTTTTCAACAATATTGAATAATAAATATAAATTATGATATTAGATTATATTAGATTATAAGAACTATTTTAATATTGTTAACGTTAGATTTTAACGAATTAAATAAATAAATACTGCATTTGAAGGCCGGAAATTTGTTCTACAATCGTGCATTTAAATTAAATTACTTATGCCAATGGTTTTTGAAAAATTCGCATTTAAAGTCCAAATTTTGATAAAAAAAACGTGAAAAAAAAACTTTAGACCGATTGTTTTCAAAATTTTGAAATCAAATTTTAAATTAACTTATATGTGATTCATGTAAATATCAGTTCTTAATCGAACACAAAACAGCGCATGGTTCTACATTATGTCTTCTAGTTTTTGAGAAAATCGAAAATTACCAAAACTACTTTTTTTGATTTTGGTGGTGACGGTGATTCCATTTTAAAGATTAATGTTAATAAACATAATGAATTTTTGTTAGTTCAGTACCGCAATTCATTAGCGTTACCCAGAATGCACCATGAGGAGGTAGAATTGCATCTGGGTCAGTTATTTTGTCAGTTAGTCAGGAGTTAGTCAGTCATAGTTAGTTAAAAATGGTCAAAATGTATTAAAAAGGTGTGTAAGTCTCGTCAATAAAGCCATCGTCCGTACTATAACCGTCTAGTTCGTTGAGTTACTCTTTTATGGTGGGCAGCCGAGGATGTTTTGGCGGTAAAACACTTTCTAAATTTTCGCTCTGAAGGGTGGGAGGATCGATGTCTTTTAACTGTAAACCCTCACATACATATATCACCATCGGTATAACAAGGGTAAAATTTTTTACATCAGACAAAAACTCTATTATTTGCATCATGCCACCCCATAGATACTTTACTGTTTATATATTGTAATGTTGGAAGCTAGCACTGATTTATTTATGTAAGCAAGCAAAAAATATCAAACATTTTATAGAAAAGTAGTTTTAGTTAATTTCAATTTTTTCAAAAACTAGAAGCCATAGAACCATGCGGTTTTTTGTGTTCGATTAAGAACTGATAGGTACATGGAACGCATATAAGCTTATTTACAATTTCATTTCACAATTTTGAAAACAATCGGTCTAAACTTTTTTTTTCACGTTTTTTATCAAAATTTGGACTTTGAATGCAAATTTATCAAAAACCATTGGCATAAGTAAATTAATTTAAATGGAGAATTATAGAACAAACTTTTGGCTTTCAAATGCAGTACAGCACTTTATTGTAAGTGATGCCGTTGTTTTTTAATATTTTTTTTTTCAATTTAAATTATTTTTTCTAAAAGTGCCCCTACCTCCTAAACGGGGGGAGATAGACCGCCCTCCCATAGTAAAAAGTGCTTGTTTTTGACCCCTCTACAAAAACCCGTTATCAAATCTTGGTGGCCAAGTTATCGTACTCTCCCCGAGGGTTGCATTTAAAAATAAGAAAAAAAGACCAAAGTGCGGTGTGCAACTTTAAAGCCTTGGAAGACGAATTTTGTTGTATGTTATAGGTGGAAGACTATTTATTTTATGTTTATTACATTAAGAGTTAGCATATATAGAAATTTCATCTTCGCGGGAATGAATTTTTTTCAAAAAAGTTTTGTGGTTTTTGCGTGGGTGGAAGACGTATTTTGTTGTGGGATACAGGTGGAAGACTATATTTTTCAAACTTCTTATGTGTCAGATAATGCGTCAAAAAAGTTTCACGTTTGCGACTATGAATTTTTTTCATGATTTTTTTGCGGGGTTTGAAACCCTCCTGTAACCCCCCGTTGTACTCTTGAGATGGAAGACCATGAAATTATTGTTAGTTATAACACGAATAACTCATATACGAAAAATTAAGCTGGCGAAAATGGTGTAATGAAATCTGTCGCTGCCTCCCGGACTATAAGGACAATAATCAACGACGCCTGTTCGCTAACTGGGCTCCAGACCAGGTGGAAGTTGACACCAATTTCAATCGAAAATAGTATTCTGTGACGAGGTCCATTTCTGTATGAATGGGTTCGTCAAAATTGTCGAATTTGTGACTGCAGCCAGAGAAAGTCACTCTTTGGTTTGGATTCAGTTCATACATCTTTGAAGATGATGTGACATGGGGCAGGCTATCACCTTCAACGGCGACGGCTGCCGGTCGATGATAGTCGATTTCGTTTGGTCCTATAATTGGTTGACATAGATACCGACGACATGTGGTTTCAACAGGACGGCGGCGCTCCTATGGGCACAAAGCGCATGTGATTTCCGAACACGCTTATCTCACGGAGAGGTGATTTGAAGTAGCAGATCAGAGATCGTACGAAAGGACCCTTGTCATCTTCTTCTTCTGGGGTCTTCTTAAGTCACAGATCTATGCCATTAGCCATCACTGCCCTGAAAACCAGAGATATGGAAATTTGGAGGCTTCGGGTGCACGTAACCCAGCGAATAAGCGACGGACATTCGTCCAATTGCACTTACATCCCTCCTCTAATTATCGTCCAATTGCATAATCGTTCCTTCTTGCCAAAGTTATGGAAACGTTGATAAATTATCAGCTCAAGAAATATCTTGAAAAACAAAAGCTTCTCAATGACCGACAGTATGGTTTTCGTAGTATTAGGTCCACTGATTATTTTAGTTGATATATTTCAAAAGCAATTGGCTCTCTTGACGAATATGCATACATTTAGTATTGACCAATCTTTTCTTTGTTGAACTAAAAACTATCTTCCTAACTGCTTAATACAAGTTGTATTGGAAGATTTAAATTCAGTAATTCATAAAATAAATGCTGGTGTGCCATAGGGCTCCGTTTTGTTTCCGACTCTGTTTCTCATATTCTTAATTCATAAATGATCTTTTCTCTGAAACTTCTAATCCATTAAATTGTTTGGCTGACGACAGTACCCCCACTTCTAATATTCGAAGGACACGTCGTTGTCTTAGAACTTAGAACAGCAGCGCATGATAAGCTTATTAAATTCTGATCTTGATAACATTATCAAATTGCCATCTAAACTGTACTACTTAGCTGCCCTTAACAACGTAAAGTTACTTAGACCAAATCAATATCGAAGGAGTTCATGTTTTGATTCGCGATTGATTGATGGTCACTGCAAGCTAAAAGCTAAAGGCAAAGCCACATAATTAGATAAAATCCAAATTTTGTATGCCATCAACAGTTCAATTTCTATTGTGACTTTCTTCCTCCTTGGACCTTTGATGAAAAAGATTCTAAGACACATTTTTTCCAATTTTATATACTCGTACATAAGTGTGATATACCAAAATATCATCCGATATCGTTAGATTTTACACACAGAAAACCTATAAACCTGGATGAAGACCCATGCATAATACATATCTGATTATACTTGAGTATTTGAATACCTACAAGTTCAAATAATATTCCAACAATGATGATGATAATATTTACCAACTAACATATGACACCTAATTAATATCACACATAAAACTTATTCGTTCCTTGAATTCGTACAGAAGATTAATTCAGACAATTATTTTACAATTGACTAACTTCGCAACTCCAAAGCCAGACCCATTGATCCAGCCAAAAACTAAGTACATGTTATTTATATCTGCAGTCAAAAACAAACTCTCTTCCTATGGTTGTTAAGAGCCCGTACAAACAAAGACCCAACCGCATGCTATAGCGCATTTATCATTTTGATTACCAAACATATATTTGGTGTATCCACCACATATTCAATGTCAACATAAAACGAAGGTGATATGTGACTATGGAAGTTCCTTTTCATCCAAAACAATAAGGCAAAAGCCAACAGCCCTTAACAATGTGTCCCAACAAAGCAACAACCGACTATACTGAAGACCGACAAAAAAAAAAAATTGAAAATATTTTGCATATGAATGAAATCAAAATGGTTCTAGATGAAGAATAGATTTTGTGGTTGAGTAATGATAGAAAGAAGAGGTCCTTTCTTCGTCCTTTGGCAAAATAGAAAAAAAAAACCATTGCATTTGACGCTGACAAAGATGCTGATAGGCACTCGGTGTGTAAATATTCTTCAAGAATAATTATTCATTTTGTCAGGAATATTATAATATTGTGATGATTATATGTGAATGACTGAATTTAATTAGAATAGATGCATTACGATATTGGAACGAGTGTTGGTGCTAATATGTACAGGGTGTCTCATATTTAAAATTTGTCTCCTTTATGAAAAGAAAATTAAGAAAAACAGCAGGTTTATTGCACAAACTTTAAAGACAAATTTAAGAAAAAGGTATTTGTTTCACTCCTCCTGTCAACATCAACAGCAGACAATATTTGGAATATTAATATAAGGTACAGTCTGGCAAATCATTTAAGCCAAGTGTAAGGCAAATCAATGAAACAAAATATCCAACTTATGAAGGGATTGTCAGGCTTATCAAACAAACGCTAAGGAACTTTTACTTCTACTATCTAAATTCATAGCAAAAAACATCTCTTTCGGAATGGAATAAAACCGTCACCTATTTTCTATGTCACTAACTGTCCAATTGTTCATAAAGAAATTGACGGATACCCTTTAAATGATCCAAGATCCATTTCAAATAAAATTAATGAATACTTCCCTGAAGTCGCAGATAAAATAAAACCTAAATTTGATTCTTAATTGAATGTCCGAATAGTTGAATTTTAATGGCTGAGGATATTGAAACTGAAATTGAAATTTTTATTGATAGTTTTGCTTCGATACATTTTTAATGAATTTTGTAGCTATGGCATTGTCAAGAGGTCGGTTAGCTAATTAAATAAATAATGTTATTAATTTTTAAAATAATTTTGTAAAATAATTAAATTAAATTTAATTTTTAAATTTAAATTAAATTTAGACAAAATCAACTATAAGAAACATACTATATTAAATGGTTTTTAAAAAAGAATAGTGTCTTCTATAGTGGAATTCGTTTAGCACTGTGATTGATTCTTGCAGCGTCCTAGTCTCCTTTCCAAAGATTGTATTTCTGTAGGCAATGAAAATGTTTTTTGATTACACGAGGTGAAAAATTGCTTAAAACTGCGGTTGTATGGTTATCCGTTTAGAAGACCAAAGACCTTACATCTTGTTTTGAATATTAAAGGCTTTCTATTTCGACACCCACCAGTCCTCGTTTCTTATCTCATACAGTGCCATTCGTTTTGTCAGTCAATCACCTTGAAAATGTAGTCTGCTTGTATCTTAGCGTGCTTAAGTATTTCCGGAGTTTTCAGAGGTAAAATAAAATGTTTCTTAAAAAAACATATGTGAAACTTTTCTATCGCCTCGTATTCGATGGTTTCCCACACCTGAGCAGCATATCGAAGCGAACTCTTAACAACAGCATCAAATATCTTGTCTTTGGCTGATAGGATTATTCGCTGATTTTAAAATATATTTCTCCATGACATATTAAACAGACTTTGTGAAGTTTTAGCTTTAACTGAGATCTGAGATTATACTCATACAACCTAAATGCTATTCCTTCGTTAAAACATACAAATTGAAATTCTTCCGGCGGCGATTTAGCTATTATTTGCTAAAGCGCCTTTTATGTTGTGAATATAATATAAAGTTTTAATGCAAGTGTTCAAAATAGTAGTTTTCGTAACTGTTTAAAGGGAACTAAAGTAATACCTTAATTAAAAAAGGTAACAGTAAAAAGGTATTCAATTACATATATACCAATATCTTTGCTTCCTACTTTCTGCAAAGTTTTTGAAAAACAAAAAAATCACGTCATTTTTGGTTTTAGTTGAAAAATGTGTACGGAAAATGCTATTCTAAGATTATAAATTTTCTTAACTGTTGCAAATCTACTATGGCACTTTTTGTTGACATAACGAAAGCATTTGATATGGTTTTTCATAAAATGATATAATGCAGGTTAAAGAGGTTATAAATGGTTTCAATCCTACTTTAGAGAAAGGGTACAAAAAGTCGTTGTCAATGAAACCTCAAGCAATTCCCATTATTTAGTGAATGGTGTTCCACAAGGTTCCATAATTTGTCCACAATTGTTCTTAATTTATGTAAATTCAATATTCATATTGAAATTAGGTCACTTACTACATTTGCTGACGATATAGCTCTTACTTATCAATCATTTGATTATATAGCTAAAATTGAAGTGCTCATAAACTTATTATAAGTGAAAATAAATAAACTGGTGGCTTTCAAAATATCTGTAAATATAGTCTTTTTGATTATAAACTATACTTTCATGCTCATAACTGCAAACAATTTAGCTTTCCTATTCACAAGCGTGAATTCTAACATACATTGCTACAGTAAATGCCTTAGAATTGAATTAGTAATTTAATTTAAGTTTGTATGAGTTTTAATTGATTTTAAATTGAATTGGAAAAACATTTACCATAACATCGATCATATATTTTAAGATCGCATATGTGGTTGTTTTCGCACAAAATGTATCACAATAAACCATTTTGATCAACAAAAAGGATTAACTTAAATTTCTAATGATCATACAAAGTCAAAGCAATAATAAGATATTACCACCTGGGGCGGTAAATAGTTTTAGACCTCTTTTGACAGCTCAAAAACATTTATTACAAATCATTTGTAGTAAAAATAGACTCACACCAAATTGGTCTTTACAAAAAGAATTGCAAATTTTACCAATGAGAGATTTATACGTACGTATTTAAAGTATTAAAAGAATTTTTTATACAAAGTATTAAACTCGCTACTTTACAGTCTAAGCTTGCATCTTGTAAATGAACCATTCAAACGTAGAACACATTTTTCACTGTTTTACAATGTCACAGCTCCTGAAGTTTTCATTTATTCAATTTTGAAAAAACCGTTAAAGACTGTTTACTCACTGTTGAAAATCATAATGTTAAGTTAACAATCAATGAATAAAATAAAAATTACTAAAATTCATCTTACTCATCGTTGCTCTTCTCAGATAGTTTAATTTTTGTTTATGCAGATTGGGGTCCTTTAAAGAGTCACTCACTCAGAAGATCCATTAAGATATTAAGTGCAGTAATCTTACAACGTATTAAGTTATGAGGTTTATACACCTATTTAGCATATTATAAAAAATCATCATTTAAAGAACTAATAGGGATGAAGAAGCCGCTGCCATAGATAGTAATCGATAGCAAGTAAGAAACTTTCGATAACTATGGATAGTTTTATTTTTATAAATAAACTAGCCGCCCGTGCTCGCGTTGCTAACTACGAATATTTTTTTTTGTTAATTGTGAATCTAAACCATTCTCAGATCCCCTTGAACACACACAAAAAATTTCATCAAAATCGGTCCAGTCGTTTAAGAGAAGTTCAGTGACATACACACTCACAGAAGAATTATATATATTAAGATAGATACAAAAATAACTTAATTTTATATCAAACGGTTCATTTAATACTATAAATATAAATCACATAGTATAAAAAAGGAGAAAATTGTAAGGTTTTATATTTAATAACCTTAACTTTGTTTTTTTAAAGTTTGAATGAATATGGACAATCGATATTGATTTAAAAGTATTAATTGCTTCCGATTGCAGACACTATTAAATAGAACCGATTGTTCTCCAACTCTATCTTAATTAACGATAGAATACTCACTGTTCAAAATAAACTGTATACAACACAAAAAGTATTGAAGTTAATTTCGGCCCCTAATTTTATTATGAAACGGTTTCATTTCAGACATCTCTTACTTCCTCACATTTTTATAAAAAAGTTATTTCAAATTATTTGGTGGGAAAAAAATAACAACCTGGCAAAAATTCAAAACCGCACCCTGAATTCTGAACGCCCTGTTAAGGTGTTACAAAACAATATGGCTCCGTGATAAATTATCCTTTTTTTCCTTTGATGAGAAAAATGATGTTAAGATGAACGCAATTAACAAACGCACATGGGTGTATCTGTAACTGTACGAGTATTATAATCGCATAGATATTTATGCAAATCTTTTATTTGCTTTTTAGATTGGAATGAATCTGGTGGGTAATGACGGTGATGATGATGCGCCAAAGTGTAAGGTACATGACGTCTTCTCACACCGAAACCAAAAAATGGATTTGCATATTACCTACGTAATGAAACAGTGGCATACTCCATTAATTTTCGTCTCCTTTTTTTTTGTATGTTTTTTAATCAGCTAAAGAACTATGAGATAGATGGAAAATTCCTTTAGGTAAACACACACCCCAACTCAAACACACACAAATTTATGCAAACGAAGAATTCATCATTCTTTCACAACCCTTTTCCCAGTTACAAGTGCTTGACTTTAAGCTGAAAGAGAGAAGCAGCAAAAAAAAAAAGGTCCCACATGTGTGTACCTTCATCATGAATTTGCGTTCTGGATACGGAACTCGCAGCATTTAGAAAGGTATTAGCAATTAAGCATTGATTAATGATTCCTGGCTGAGAGAAAAGGATCCATCCCGATAATGACATGACATTCAGTGGCTTAACATATATGGTACTCGTATAGATCGTTCGTTCTGAACTTCAACCATGACTCTGCCCAAAATGTCAAACTGTGTACAGCATTGGCTTGCAGGAATTTTCAGAGTTTGTCTAGATTTTCCAAGGATTTGTTTGTTATCCTCTGATAATGCATTTGAACTTTCAACCCTTTTTCTTTTTTAACTTTTCTCTGATTGGGATGTGTTGAGGGGGACAACAAAAGATTTGTTACGGAGATAAATGATTCAAAGATACCAAGTGGCATTTTGCATTTAGTGAGTTTTATTTTTTTTAGACCAAAATTTGTATCTCTAAATGAAATCTTTAATTTTATCCTTTTGTAAGATAGATTTTTTGTCGGTGTGTTTGTTGTCTATTGTATCTGACTGGCGACAGATATAAAGCTGCAATAAAAATATCACAATGATGTGTCGGAGCGCTGTTCGTATTGTGGGGGAAAATAAAAGAAAATAAGTAATTTTTCATCTTCTCTGGCGAAACTTCGTATTTATATTTTTTTTTCCAGCTTATTTCTCTTAAACCAACATGCGGATGTATCAGAAAGGAAGACGATTGTTCAAAGATATCAAGAAAAAAAAGCCTAGGGGATGTAGATGTAGAACATCTAAAAGAATAACTGGCTAAACCAGGAAAAAGAAATATAGGTCAGATGAATAAATCTTATTTCTTTTGACATTTGCAGTTGTTCACTCTACATAAGGCCCAATTGTATAGAACATTGAGATTTAATCCTTTTAATTAATTGAAAAAGATAGATTTATGGAGTGCGAATTGTTCTTTTTCGGAAGTCTATATTCATTAATTATGATTATTCTTTGTTCTGGCAATTAACGAATAGTTTTATATAGTGGGGAATTTAATAAGATGGATTGTTGGGATGTTTAGAGAGGAGTTTACTTCGGGTTGATTTAGAGGCGTGGACAAATAGGTTTAGGTTGAAAGTTAGTGAATTATTTATTTGAATTCGATAGCTTCTTATGGTGATGTGAGAAAGTATAAATATATTGTCTGTGTTATATTCACCTTAAGAGCATCGGGCGATTGCTTTTTAGTCGTATAGATCAATATATGCTTCATTTTGGGCCATAAGAAATCAGTTATCGTCTTCTGTAGTGCCCGCCATTGACATTGACCATCTTTGCAACGTTGTTTTCGAAAAAGGAAGGACCAATGACGCCACCCGAAATCCACATCAAACGGTAACTTTTTGAGGATGCATTGTCACCTGCGAATCTTGTGTGGATTGGTGTCGTCCAATATATGGCAATTTTGCTTGGTAACATAGACCTTTTTCGGCCAAAATTAAGGTACAGTTCCAAACGCTACAAAGCTAAATCAGAGAACAAACGGCGTTGTCTATGGTCATGAACTTTGAGCTTGAATCAGCTTGATCTTTTACGGTTGTAGGATCAAATCCAGACAAAAAATTCGCCAAGTTGAATTCTGCGTAAGACCGATTTATTTTGCAGGACGAGGAATTGGCTGCCTTGGGTTTTGCTGTACACTTTCACTGACTGCGTCGATTTTCTTGGCCAATATTGCATTCTTTACTATTCCAATGTTGGCTGATTGATAACCGAATCGGTCGTCTCAAATATTACCAACAAGCGTTGAAAAGTCGACAGCGAAGGGCCACCATGTCTACCTTAAAATGGAATGCAATGTTTGAACAAACGATCACACAATTTGATAATAAGATTTTAGCATTTGGAAGTTCTGTTCAACCGTGTTACTTGCCATAGTGATTTGGCATCAGTAACTAAATAATAAACAACAGATTTGACAGATGTCACCAAACACACATGGCCGTCAAAATCTACCCGCACCAATTGGAAAATCCTTAAAACCTTCCTGTACTCGCGCGTTTTGAAAACACACATATACTCGCACACGGTCTCTCAGGCCGAGATTTTATCTCGTCTTTATTTTTTTGAATATATATTCTCTATGAGTAGTTCTGCGATTTATTTTTAAGAAAATGATTTAATTAAATAAAACAAAAAATAAAGGAAATTTTACTTTATTTGGAGCAATAACCTTTCAAACGAGCCTCTCTAAAAATTCAATTTTCTTAGGACCTTAACTTAAATAATAAAAATAAATATTTTCTTTAATTAAAAAAAAACTTATTGATTATATAAAAACAAATAACAGTAATTATAAAAAAGTATAAAAAAAGATTCAATCTTGATATTTTTGTAAAGCCTAGCAATCCGAATTTATTTTCGCGTCGGGCTGAAGGACCAAAAACTCAGAAAAAAAGAACCCGTCTACTCGGCACGTGTGCTTGCGCCTAGCTAAATGATGGAGGACACTTATTTAGGAAGCTACTGAAAACTTCAGGGAGGCAAGGATAATATTTTTTAAGAAAACAAAGAATTAATGATTTGTCGGTCTGAGAGACCAATGCGCTAGTGCTATCAACAATCGAGGCAACAAATGTTAACTAGGACTATGGTAAAACGTCACTATTAAAAGCTATAACTTCCAACTAGTTATTGAGTTCCTCTATTTACCTCGGAATAAAAATATTAATTCTACGATCATTTCCTTAGAGAAGAAGTACATATATAGCATATAAAAATCAAATGTATTGCTTTTGCCTCTATTCCAGAAGTAAAAAAATCGATTAACCTATCTACCTACATTTTATATTCAGAATTCAGAAGATTTTAATCAATCTTTAAATAATAATGCAATTTTGAAAACTTTTTTCTTGAAACTGACTGACCTGGTATTATGTTACTCTTATCGATTAACTTGGCAGACTTGTGTGGACTCTCATTTAACTTAACTCTTAATAATCTAGCAGAGTAGAAACCTTTCCTTTATAATTTACTCGAAATGTTCCATTCAAAAGCAAGAGAAGACAGTATTCGCAAAGCTAGAAGTTTACTTCATAGGGAAACCTATCCTATACTCCAGCATGATCTAAGGGAACGCAACTATTTTAAGGACATCTTTAGCACTGAAATAATATCTTCTATATTTCGAGCAAGAGGCGAGCTGTTACCGCTCTATTTCATACCCCACCGAAATGATTTAGCACTAAAATGTAGCTTATGTAATACAAACGAAAGGGAAGATGTAGTGCATTTCATCGCGAGATGTCCTATTCTGGTAGAGATACGGCGACAAATATGGCAAAAAAACTACCTGGAACAAACGGAACTTTTAGCAATATTAAACGGAAATCACTGGCAAAAACTATCGCAATATATTAAAATAGCACTTTCATATAGAAGAAAAATAACAAGAGAAGATTTTTAAACTTAATTTTTTAAATTAAACTTAAACAATTTACAAAATTTGAAAATGTATTACTCAGGCTATCATCTGGCTGACAGTCCTTCTGGCCATACCTCAAAAAGATTTAATTTTAAATATCAAATTATTTTTGTAAATTTTTATTGATGAAGTAATAAATCTAATCTAAATCTAGTCTTATCGATTGAGTATACAAATTCTTTTGGTAACACAACTATCTTTTATAAAAATGCCGGATTTTTCAAAAGTGATTTGAAATGTTTAAGTTTTTTCTTGGAGATTGAATCATATCAATTTCTTAGAGATACACCTCATTTCCTGTAGGAATCACCATGAAAAAGAAGACAACAAATACGAAATATAAAAAATACATTACTTTATGTAACCATAAAATTAAATATTCCATTACCACTCAGACCCTCTTTAGCTCTTAAGAAACTCAAAAAAAAAAAAAAAAAACTCATTGTAATTTTGAATGCAAAAAATCTCTGAATTACATGTCCAAAAATATGAGTGGCATTTCAGCTTTTCATTTCGCGTTACTGTACTCGTAAATTAAAAATAAGAGAAAAAGCAGGTGAAATCATCAGGAAGACTTTCTTCAACAATACAAATGGCGATCTTTATCAAAGTTCTTTTTTTTTAATGAATTGCCCTGAATGCAGCCCCAGATGGAGATGGAGCAGCAGGAAAAAAAAAAAAATATAATAACTGGAAATATGCACGAAATTAAAATTCATTCAAAGACTTCCTGCCCAAATAGATTTTCCATTTATCTCTCTCGTCTTATTATATTCCCAGCGCAGAGCCTTTCAAGGTTTTTCTCGTTATTTCAAGTGGTCTTTGTTCCCTGTTACACTGTTGCTTGTGAATATAGAACTCAAACTCACCATCATCATCATTATCATAAAATTCATAATAACGAAGAAGACTACGACGAAAAGAAATTTGTTGGAAAAGGGAATCCTTAAGGAATTTCTATTTTTAAGATAGAAGATAGAATATTATACATTTCTTTTGCTCGGTTCGTATAGTGTAATCTTCAATCACGGTCCCACGCCCTAAGAACTAAAATGCAAACAGAAAAAAATTGTCTTCCCGAAAAAAGTGCAAATACAGGAAAATATATTTTTATATATTGAAGTCAGGGATGTTATACGATTTTGTTTTATTGCGAATTTCTATCGTATTGCGTCTACAAATTTTTTTTCGGATTGGAAGAATTGTTAGATAAGTTCCAGATTACGTATACTTTCATGTTCTATAACTGGAAATTTTAAATCATCGAGTGACTAATTTTACACAGAAGTTCACATTTCAGACTGAGACTGTTTGATAAGGCATAGGTACTAAGCTATAAAAGAGCCAAGTCTTGAATACCTACTGCCACAAAAGAGTCACAAGATAACAATGATAGTTTTTCCAGTTATTATGTTTTAGCAGCTGTCAAAGAACCAATGATATCCAGCTGTCAAAACGTTCAGTAAGGTTTTCAATTTCATTGGGGCATACATAGGAATACCGCAGATCCGGATTTTAGCCAAGAAATCATTTTTTCGGAGGAGTTCCATTATTTTTGGCTCAGTAGCAATATCAACAACCATCATTGCGTTATTGAAGCGAATGCAATCCACAAGTGCTCGGACAAGATTGACTGTTTTGTGCGGTTTATGACATGGCGGAACCATCGGACCTTATTTCTTTTGAAATGAGATCTTGTTTATGGACCAATGTTAACCCACTTCTTTGGCCAGAGCTCGATAACATCGATGTATCCGACCTTTAGTTCCAAAAAGACGGCAATTCATGCCATACAAGCAACACAGTGCTCAAAGCTGTTGAGTATAAATTTGGGTCATCTCAGGGCAAACTTTCATCAATTAGCGATCATGCAACTGGTCACCCTATATTATTTACAAAAAAAACTATCTTTATTTGTGTTAAATTCAGTGATGTATTTACAGTAGGTTCTTGGACAACAAATAAAATATAACATCGCTGTTCATTTCCGTTGCTTGCTCTAACTTTTTGGCTTTTCCAAAGTGACACTTGCACTTTGAGCAGGAGGCGGAGGATTGATCGGAGTTGGGGATGATCCGAAACACAATGAAATGGATACTCGTACCTTTTATTCGTAGCAGCGTAGAGAAGAAGTGGAAAGGAAATGTATTAATTAATTCCCTGAATCACATTCTTTCAATGTTTTCGTTCTCGTACGTACATATCTACAATATCCTTATAGCACTTAGTTCTCCAAATTGTTGGTGCTCTAAGAGAAGATAACCATTGGTCTGGTATCTATGACCATTTCATCTGCTTTCTGCATGTTTAACTTGATGCGATAGGGAACATAATGACTTTGTTGGATTGGAGCTAGTGATGGGGGTCTGCTATGTTTATCGTATATTCCTGTTATTCCTCGTCTGATCTAAGGACGAAAGTAATAAAAATAGCCGTGCGGAGGGAGTCTTTCTGTTCTCTAGCTTGTCACACAATGGCTGTATTATTTTTTTGTATATTTCTGCGTTGATGAGTGTATCTAAAAGATTTCTGTAGTATCTATATCTATCTATTTCGGTGTCTTGGACTCGGGTGATATCGGTAAATTAGAATTTTTCATTAAAATAAGTGTTGCAACCATTTGACTGACAGACAACATTTTTTCCTTAGTCCTGTCGTCCATCTCCTTCCATGTCCATGTTTTTCGTTTCGTTGGTTGGTGTATTAATATCAACAAAAGTGGTTCTATCTTGAGTACTTACCAATATTACTATGGGGAAGTAGTCATCGTCGTCGTCGTCCTTGTCGAGGTCTTTCATCCAAATATGCGCCACTTGATTGTTCTTTTCTCATTAGGCACGGTGGTCCTTACGATAAGATGCTATTTTCGGCAAATACCCATTTTCGGCTAAGGGTTGGACAGATTACTTGTTAATGTTAAGGGAAGTCTGTGGAAGGTGCATTGTTCTAGAAGGTGATAATTTCCGATGTGGCTGTTCAATTGCTTGATGTTTCATCCTTTTTTTTTGTTTTATTTCTATTGTTCAAAATGGGGATGAATATGTGTTTAGTGCGGCAGGAGCTAATAAAACCGGAGAATGTTGTAATTAAATGGCTTTGTAAGGATTTGCGTTGTAATGCACCGTGAATAAGGTTATAGAGTAAAAATGTGTACACACAGCACACTGAGGATTTGAGAGTTTGGAGGTATCATGGTTGTTGATACTTCCGGTTGATTTAATAATGCTCAGATCAAATTGCAATTTGATGTATAATAATATCATCTGTGATGAATGCATTCATTTGATTTTATATGAGAGGGCGAAATGATATTGGAGAAATTGTATAGAAGATTAATTTCCTAATTAAGTTGCAAGGAAATTAAGCTGGACATGTTTAAGATGACAGAGAGTGTGTATGTATATATATAAGAATTAAAGATGCACGTTTTATTAAATTTATGACAATAGATATAAAACTATGTTTGTTGTACCCTACATAGATTACGAGTAGTTTCCACCCAATAGTTCCTATTAATAATTTTATATAAAAAATCTCAAATTGATATTTTTTAAAATATAATCTGGAATTTTCTTGGAATTTAAAATTATTTAAACTATGTAAATCGGTAAACTATCTAAGTTATCACTAGTGTGAACCTTAATTAAACTCTTGAAAGCTGCTTCTGAGAAAGTTATTTAAAAAAAATTCTATAGGTGAGCTAATTCAAAAACTCTAACCTAAAGCAAATCCGTCCGTCCTCTTAGGCCCTAATTAGATCTTCACTGTGTAGCACAGACGCTCATTTTTGTATTTTTTTCGGGTCTGCTGCAAAAACTCCGTTAAAACATAAAAAAATTATTGGATTATTCTAAGTTTCGACATTTAGCTAAAAATGTTTTGGTACTTCTAAAATGATTTTCTTCAGTAAGAACTACCTAGTTTATATTGATAGGCTTCTTAAGAAATAAAATAATTTAATATATATACGTTATTTAAAAAAAAATAAGTGCACACAGAAAAATAGATATTTTGAAGTAAAGTGAATCTCGTGTAAATATAAACAAGTGAGACTGCTTATATACAATCTTTAAACTTACGCTTTTAAAATTACACGGCTTAACTTTATTAAAAAAAATTATTTAAATTTACACAAATACTTAAATTTTCGTTAATTTAGTTTAACTTCTTTTCTGATATATTTTGGTAAGCAAAATAAATAAAAGTAACTTATTAGATGTTAGATCGATTATTTTATATTCATGAGTAATGGGTTACATTTCCATGCTTTCTCAGGGTTAATTCCTTGGCAGTCGTACTTAATAAGAACTACTATTCTACTGGATAGAACTTACTTATCTGGTGTAGATGAATAACTCGGTTGGAGTAGCCTTAGAGAAGTCTATAAACTCAGTTAAGAGTAGTTTAATTGTTATATTATTCACTCATATATAATTGATGTAGCTAGTCAACTCGGTTGTAGGAGTGCACATATTCGGTAGCACGCATACAAAATTGTGTCCCTTGGTTCTTTCTTCCATTTGTACAATGCCAACAAAGTTAAATGTAGGTGCGTAAACTATATATAAATATGGATTGTGCCTATTGTCTACCAACCTAGTGGATAGTAGATGTTATCATTTGATTTTCGAATTTTAAAAATTGCTGAAGCGACAGATAAGTCTTCATTGAATGCGAAGAATGATGCAAACTGGAGTTATCCTAAAATATCCTTAATAATTCATTCAATTTAAATCAAACAAGAATACAATTTAATATTCGAAATTAAAGCCCATTTTTTGTTTTGAAAAATAAATAAATTTTATTGATTGTTTAACAAATACAGCTCTGTAATTTTAGCAAATATCACTCGGTTAAAATAAAGGATACGGTTAAATGAAACGTGAAAATTATTTTATATTCGAATTTTTAATTCTTTTAATTATTTAAATTAAAAAAAATCTGATCGATTATTATTTTTACCCAACTACTCGTTATTTTAACAGTAAATAATCAATTTTAACAATAATCAATTTAAACGAGAAGATTGTTTAATTTTGAATAAGAGATGTGCGAAATTAAAATATAGTTATTATTTAAAGTAAGCAGGTTATTAATGTAGCATTATAAAAATTATAAACAGTTTTTCGGTTAATATATTATGTTTGGATGTTTATTTTAAATTCTTTAATTTAACCCAGTTAATTTTAGGTATACTGTTTTTAACTAATATATTTTACAAACCACTGAAAAACTATCTTGGTTACAATTTTGTTTGAGCATGTGTATAAAAAAAGTGATATATAAGACATGTTATGTTGAAATGTTATGTTAGTTAGCAATGTGTTAGAAGATACTCGTATCAATATCATATGAAAAACATTGTGGATAATCAGGAACAACTTTTAGAGTAGTGGATTTTAATCTGCTTATATTCAATGTTTCTACTTTCTTTAGAATCTTTTAAACGTGATCTAACAGATGAGGCTGCATTTTCAGCTTCAGCTCAATGCATAAACACCTTTGTGAACAGTTCCACACGTGTGATGCCAATGATGTTTTAACTTGTTTTAGAGTAAGCTTTTAATTTTTGGATATCTATTGGAAGGTTACTGCGAGACTCATTTTCAATGTTAAATCGATTTTAGTTAATGATTTAATTCGCATGCAATCTAAGATTTCAAAAAATCCTTGCAGAAGTTTTGTCGTCATTCGTTTTTTCATTTTTTCATCTTCCTTGAAATCCCCGAGGAGCCTCAGGGGCTAAGGAAGTACATACTTATATTGAAACATTCTTTCAAAATGTGTTCCATAAATTCAATTTGTGCATCCAGCTTTGAATATCCTTGCTTTAAAGTTTAAACCTTTTCATTCCGAATCTTGCTATATGATATTTGGAAATACCAATCATCTCTAAATTTCAGTATTTAGCTGTCCAAACTTTGGAATTGCTCACAGAAAATTTACGAGTTACAGTTTTGGCTTTTTAGATAGCATTATTTAATATAGTCGGCGCCTTTTTGCAAAAGTGCTTCCAAAAGTCAATTTTCGTGTGTGCTTAAAATCCAAATCTAATTTATTTACTGGATTAGGAAATATTGGAAGCTTTAAAAGCCGAAAGAAATTTTAAAATCGTTTGAAGGATTCGGATGATATTTTTTCTTAAAATTCACAAAATTTATAGCCTTAGAAATTGCCTTCAAGGTGAACTAAAAATTATCACGATGTCTTTATTTGTTTACGAACTATGACTTTTGCAACCAAAAAAGTCAATATGCGACACGGCGGCGGCGCACAGTGGGTCCTCTCCATGCACATCAGTGCTCAAAATACAGTTTTTAATTTTTGTCTAAAAAAAAAATAAAAATACATAATTAATATACATATTATAACACATGTCATTTGTAAGTATTATCTTTCTTCTCTGTCTAATGGTCAAGTTACGGTACATTCAAGTTGACTCTTTGTCATTGATTTTTGTTAGACATGCGCAAGTTTTAATTTTGTGCAGTATTATTTTAATTTTTAAATTTACATTCGTTAAACAAAAAAAAATTAAAAATATGTTGTTTGTTCAAGAAGGCATGTAGATTGCAAATACATTTTTATTTTCGTTTGAAAGGTGTTACTTAGTGTATAAAATACATAAATAGATGACGGTTTTACTCACGGGCAATGAAATTTTTAAAATGATTTTTTTTTAACTGGCGCAGAGAACTTTTAAATCTAAGTATACAGCATGAAAGAAGAAATATTTGTTATTAAAAATCCGAAGACAGAAGTAAAAGTTAGGTGCGCCAGTTTGAAATATCACTGTTTGAGTTCGCGGTTGAATAAATAGATAATACAAAGGCCGACAAAAAATGTTGGTAGTGGATGTTTAGCTAAAATATGAGTATGTGGGCTTATAGGTATGTTTATCATAATATCAAATCCGAAAATTAACGCAGGTTTTTTTCTCAGCCTTGGGTAGGGGGTAGGGGTGAAGTTAAAAAATATCTTTTTTTCCTATCTTTGTTCCAGGAATGTAACCACTTATATATATATAAAATTTAAATATGCAATTTGATGCTCTGTAATTAAACCTAAGCTTACATACCTGAACGTTGACCATCTGACTGATAGAACTTAAAATATAAGCTTTTTAGTGACTCATATCGAATTTTTGTTAATTTTCTGATTAATATAAGATCGGTTTTCAGATACCATGCTGAAAAATTTGGGTGTTTTTTCCCAGAAACAGCTCGACTTTACGTGAAGCTCTGTCCTTGGTATCCCCTGACCACAAGTCTGCACCAAATCCTTATCAATGAAAGTGAAATAATGACTCATGCCCTACTTCCAATTAGCAGGTTAAGCGAAGAAGACCAGGAGGTGCGAAATAGAGATTTTCATATATCGGCAACATTTCAGCGGGAAGAGTTCACAAAAAATAGAAGGATAACATGTGGGATGTTATAAATAGGTTGTTTATCTCTGGCAATCCCTTGATAACATCGCGCACAACGACAGTCATTCACCGAAAAATGTTTTATCCTGAAGTCATAAATATGTTACTCGAAGAACAATTGTTTTCTCAAAATAAATCAATCAATAACCTTGAAAATGTTTACTATGGTCAGAACTATATTCATTATTAATAATATTTTCATTTTCAATAGCAGTTGGTATCTATTTATAACAGTTCTTAGCATTTGAAACAAGATTTTGAATTTTGAGCACTGCTTAGTATGAAGGGGACCCACTGTGCGGCGGCGCACAGTGGTAAAAATGGCATATTTAGGTGGACATTTGGTTCAAATTTTATGTTAATCAATAGACTAACTGGGCTTCATATTGTTATAAGGAATGATTGACAACTAGGAAACTACACCATTTTTTTTTTTTTGAGACAGTATAACTTGTAGAACAGCGGTTTTTAATTAGCCATTGGTGAAAAACCAACAATGAAAAAAGTTACAATAAAATTCAGTTTGGTGTTAATTTTTTTTTTTTTTGTGAAAAGTGTTGGAAATGGTAAGTATAATGGTATAATATTGCATTTGAGTTTTATATAAACTATTCTTAATTAGCTTAGCAGCTCGATTTGCTTAGCTTTATCTATAAAAAAAAGTTTACTAAGCTGCAACTTTTTTTCCCACCTAGTCCCGCGTTCCGGTTTTCGCTGTCCGACAGCTTAATGTGTAAAGATAAAATATTGATTGCATTTTCAACCATATACAACCATATGCAATAGATAGGGCGAATTTTCCAGAAAATGACGTTCTCAAGAAAGGAACTTTATGATGTCTGGGTGGAAAAATCAGCTAAAAATAAGGATTCTGCTGTACGTCAATATGTGAGTGACCAATCTGTTATAAAAGGTATCAAGGATGAGCGCGAAAAAGAACTTTTAATAAATTCGGTGAAAATGTTTTTAACTAAACTGCGTGAAAAATGGGTCGTATTTTCTCGTATTTTCTTTGGTTCGTAAGTATGAAAGATATCTTCCGTTCTGCTCTTTCAATCAAATGTAGTCCTTTCTTCTCGCAATTATGAGCACTTGCTGGTATTGAATATAACTCAACCGTTTCCCTTATATAAACCGAAAACTATTAAAAACTTACTTGAAATGACAAATATTTTTTTAAACCTTCAATGATTCCGAATGATAAGTCAATGATTCTCCAAAAAACGAGGGGTTGTGTTTTCTTTCCAATCTGTGCTATTGTTTACTTTTATTTCCTTTAAAAGTCTTCATTGGCATAATCCTTACCGGTATGAAATAATACAGGGATAACTCCAGACCAGTTGAATTTGTTTTAAGCGATACAATTAAAAAAAAAATTTCTAGCTTTAAGATAGTTCTACGAGTAAGTTTTAAATTTAATAAAAATTAATTTATGAAAAAAAATCAAAAAAAAAAAATGTAGTTTTTATGAAAAGCTTTTTAAGTTAACAAAAATTATTATTTTTTTTTGTGGACATTTTCAGTTTTTTGGTGTACATAAACATATAAAAACGTGTGTTGGAAAATTACTTTTTTTATTTGAGCTGATAAGGAGAGTACTCGATTTTTAGAAAGAATAAAAATAATGAGAACACAATTTTTTTAGTTAAATTATTTATATTAGGTATTTGATCTTTTCATCACGATTTTTAGCCTAAATCCTGTTTGGAACCTTTGATTTCTCTAAAATGACGACTCTATTTGAAACTAAAAACAAACAAATAAAACTCGACTGTTTTAATTGCAAATAAGAATTTCAAAAAAAATATTTTTTAGAAAGTTGTATTTCAACACAAGATTCTAAAATGAGTTGTGAACCATTTTTTTCAAAACTTAGCAATTAAATATATGAATATTTTATGAGTTATGAGCCCATGTCCACCTAAATATGCCATTTTTACCACTGTGCGGCGGCGTCTTAATTTACCATCCGAATTTCCAATAATTACTCAAGTCTTACGCAGTTAATTTATTTAACTATCCAATAGGTTTTTCTCCTCTTGTACGAGTATAACCTTAAGTATTTTCTTTTTAAATTCAAATGTGATATCGTATGAAGGCGAAGAACTACGGGGATTACTTCACTTGTTTCATATTCTTCACTCTTGTTGAGGTCAATGTCAAAGACGCAACAAATGCTCAGCAGCTGAGTGTAGATATGAAGAATAATCGTCTGAGACGGACCATCACTGCGGAATAAATTTGGACACTGTTTCCGGAGTCGGATCAATTCCAAGAAATTTGTCACAATCATAGCAAGTGAATTTTATTTTCTACAAACCGAAGCATAATTATTTTGTCGAATCAATATTCAAAGGAGAAATTCGTGTTTATTTGTTCTTGTTGATTCTCATCGGATTGAGTATCTAATATGTACTTTCGATTTTACATTAGAATTTGGTAAATTTTTTGTTTCTAAATTTCATTAAAGATGCAATGTTAAGTTAAAGTTTGCAATATATAAATAAAACTCACAAAATATTGACAATTTATTTATCATATCTTAGCTCATAAAATCAATCAAACAAACAAACAAGCTTAAATAAAGCTGAACAAAAAAACAATCACATCTCAAGTATAATACACCTTTGTTTACCTATTGCACTTAATATAATTGTTGAATATACAAAAAAGGTGATAAATAGAGGTTTTATTTTTGCAATTAACAACAGTAACTTGTGAATTGTAAAGTGATGCAAATGTTCTCTCTGATTTGGTCTACGGTTGAAAAATGTTAAACGTTCATAGTGCCGGAAAAGTTCCATACCTAAAGGCTTCGCCTTTAAAATCAAAATCGTATTATGAACAAATTAAATTGATTGTTTTAGTATTTTTCGATATAGTGAGAGTTGTTTTAATAATTTTAGTTAAAATATTAGTTTTACCCGTAACGGTGTGGTTTAGAAATGGCCCGAAAGTGATCAAAGGACAAACTGCATTAGTAATTTATTTTAAAATTAAATTAAAAAAAAAGAAGTTTGTAAGTTTTATGCTATAATTTTTATTTGTTAAGATTACGGGTGGTGCAAATGGAATTGGAAAGGCTATTGCATTGGAACTTGCACAATGTGGATGTAACATTATAATAGCCGATATTGATGAACCAGCATCAAAGAAAACTTTGGCAATTTTGCAGAAATATGATATTAAATCTTTAAGTTATACGGTAAGAGTGGTTTCTAATTATCTAAGGTTTGGGTATTTAAAGTAATCTGTGAAGTCAGCGATATACACCAATTTTGTCGGGAATACTTTAGTGACTCAAGCTGCGTCTTTAATATATGTTTTTGACCTGCTTGTACGTATCCATTCTTATTCGCTCATCATCAGTTTCGATTGCTGCTCATTTCCTTAGTGAATAAGGAGTTGTAGTAAACTGCTAGGTGTGGGAAGAATGTTTTTGCTATTCATAAGAAGTCGGCCTTGAGCATTCTTAAAGAACTTTACTGAAAGATTCTCCAAGGATCATTTTGACCAATTAATTTAAAATGTCCTAACACAATGCGAGGGTTATAAAATAGGAAGGAATTTAAAATCAGATACCGATTGATATTAGGTTTGAAGTTTTTAAGACCACATTCCTGTTGTGCGACTAAAGAAAAAATCACTGTATTTGATTGGACTTCCGAAGAAATAAGTATTCATTAAAAGCTGAGCATTACTATGGAACTGTACAACTGGCTACTTCGCTAGAATACTGTACCGATAAAATAATGGAAGACTTGAAGGACTTCAGCGGTGTTCAAGAGATGTAAATTTCTTTCACCTATACTATACTATAAGGCAAGTTTTGCATTGGGAAAAAAATCGAACTCGAGATTTTAATCAAAGAGATTTTAATGAAGACGAAAAAAGTGTCTGTTCGACTACAGCCTAAATGGCTCGGACGATTTTCTTTAAACTTGGTAAATATCATTTTTAAATTTTTCCCCTACTCGTTTTTTTTTCTTTTTTTGAGACCAAAATAACGGTACCTGCCATACGATTTTTTTTGTATTCAAATTTTCAAAATATTTTTTTGTTAATTTTTTTTTTCTAAAACCTCAATATTTCGAAAATCGCATGGTCGATTTTTTTTAAACTTGACAAATAAAAGTTTCTTAATATTATCTACAGGATGTGAGAAAAAAAAAATATTTTACCTAAAAATAACGCTATCCACCATAAAAATGTTAAAAATAGGTTTCAAAAATCGTATTTTTCTCGAAAACGGCGGCCCAAAATTTTGATATTTTTTTCTTTCGATTAATTCTTACGATCATTAAAATTAAATTTTTTATAGAGAAGCTTCTAAAAAGTTTGAAAAATATTGCATTTTGAAACTTCAAAAAATATATTTTTAGAGATGCAAATCCGATAAAAGGTGTTTTTTCAGGCTGAAAGGTATTTGGATTTTTTGATGGCAGTCCCTCTCATGTAAGGGTTCCACTTTAATGATAGAAGAGAACTTTTGAAATATTTAAAGACCAAAATTTATTGAGCTTGCCGTTGTAGTTTCAGATAAGCATCCAAAAGACAAGGATCTCAACAAGAAAACGAATATGAAAACCTGATGGCACTATCAGCAGGGAAAGAGTTCAACTGATTAAAATACTCAGGCAACAGATCATTGATGCAAATAAGAAAAGGAGTTGGAGATATGACGGATCCCTGCGGTACCTCACCATTATTTTTGTGAATATTCGAATTTAAAACATTTAAGATGACTTGCTGTCTGATAGGTCAATTCTTATTGGATGATAGAGCTTGATATTAAAAAGCTTTTAAAATATCAAGTGCAATAATGTTAATTTCTCCAAAACGATGTAAAGATTTGTTCCAATGTTCGGTGAGGCACTGTTGGTCATTAAAAAGTTTTTTATTCTTCGAAATTAGCCTTAAGTTGATAACTAATATATACGATATACGAAATGCTTCGAATTTAACTTATTAAACTTCTAGTCATTGTAACAAGTGCAAAATAGAGTCAAAATCGATCTGCTTAATAAAAATGTGAAGTTTTGTTGAATGTTTTTTAATGAGAAATCGAAAATTCCAATCAGTATTAATACTCGTAGTTTGTGTTTTAGTTTGATTTTGTTTACGACAATTTTTTTTTTTAATTATCTGATTATTCTAAATATCACTTTTAAATATTTCAGATCGATGTTTCCAATTCAAAGGAAGTCGAAACCTTAAGAGAAGTTGTTGAAAAATCAATAGGACCTGTTGATATCTTAATCAATAACGCTGGTATTATGCCCTTAGCTTCCCTGAGAGAAGGAAGCTCGCTTGACATCGAGCGAATTGTAGGTGTCAATATTAGCGCAAACTTTTGGGTATGTATTTTAATTTTAAGTGGTGCTTAAAAACTACGTCGATAAAAGAAGATTGTTTTTTTTTTTTTAATAGACAATAAGAACGTTTCTTCCAGGAATGATAGAACGAAAAGTCGGTCATATTGTTCAAATATCATCAATGTCAGGTGATGCATTCATATAATATTTATCAAATTATAAAATATTTAATTCTTTTTTATGACTATAGCTCTTCACCCAATTCCTGGTGCTATTGTGTACACTGCCACAAAGTATGCAGTTACCGGACTTATGTTGGCTCTAGAAGAGGAATTGCGTCAAGAAGATGGTGACAATAGAATAGATTTTACTACGGTGCATCCTTATTTCGTCTCGACACGGTTAGACCTAATGAATATACTCAATTTAAGGTGATTTTATCAGTCACAAATCTCAGTACTCACTTCATGTGAAATGAATAATTAATGCGTTTAGAGAAAATTAATACGTTTTATGGCCTTTTAACAACTCTTTGCTAAACTTTTTGGGCTAATTTCATCTTTTTATATTTTTCAAATAGAAATTGTGGAATTCAAAATCGTGAAATTTATATCTTGATGAACATTTTATTTCACACGAATTGAGTGCCAGGTTTGAAGTCCAACAAAGTTGATGATAATATTTATCTAGTTTATCTAGGTTTCCAGCAATTACGACCCAGCTCACTGCCAAGGAGACTGTCAAAGGAATTATTCATAGAAAAAGACGTGTTGCAATACCCCACTTTGACGAGTTTCTATGTGGATTTTTTCGCAGCCTACCCCATTTCATTCAATGCCTTGTCAGAGACATCATCCTTAGAGAACCCGAATCAAGGATAATCAAAGATCCCTTCGTTTATGTTTCTTAAGATCACGCTCAAAAGAAGGGTTATAAAAACTATGGAAAATGGCAGGACTAATTAAATTGCTCATTAATCACAGATTTGTGTGCTTCTATTTTTTTTTTGTTGCTGTCGTTATTTTTTGGAATTCAATTTAACTGACAATCTGGTTTATTCGTTTCGAACTGATAAGCGAACCTGTTTTAATGATTTATCTTCTCAAGCTTTGGCATCTAAAATGTCTGAAAATTCCAATTCCATGCCAGAGCTTGTCGAGAGCAAATAGATTAGGCTGTTGTTTATGTATATGTGAAATCACATCAAGCCATCTTGAACTCTTGTAACTTAAATATTTGTCCAAAGGATCTAACTTATATACCGGAATGTCAAGTTTTGTCGCGAATAATTAATCATTTACACGAAGGAATTGGTCAAATAGAAAGTGTGCAAAGATATCAATCATTTATTTTCATCCTGCGAAACTCTTAAGACGCACATTCGCATCATTCTATATAGCATTGTTGTGTATCGTGTGGCGAGACAAAACGGCTGCCAAAAGTAGTCCGACATGATGGTTTACCCCATAAAAGAGGTTACAAATTAATTCCTTTTGGAAATCCACACCCTTTCTTGGGTTTTTTGTTGGGGGGTAAATAATATAACAAGAAGTTAAGGACCTGTGTAAGGAACAGTTTTATTGCCGACTTCTGGTTTTTATTTGATGATGCGGATTGAATACAAAATGATGTTTGATGAAAGGACGTAGAAGTTTTGGCATTGTGAATTGATATAAAAGAACGATTTTACGAGTAATGCTGGAAGTTTTCCATTGACACTTTATTAAATTGTGTTTATATACTTGACGGGTAAGCAATTTAAGGTAAAACTAATTTTATAGTTAGTTATTTTATATTAAGTTAATGAATTTATTTCAACTGAAAAGAAAAAAAGAGATTCAGACCGATGTAAGTAAATGTCAAAATTTCAAGCTGAATATTTCAACTTCTGTTTCGGACCATTATCAATTAAAAAATTAAAGCGAAGAAATGGGGACTGGGGAGAGTGCTGGCAATAGTAGTACGTCAAATTTTGTTTGCATGACTTCTACTCAATTAGTGATAATGTTGGTGGTCACTAGTGTCTTAGCATCTCAAGGCACGAAGAAGTACTGTATCATACCAGTATATTTCTCATACTCCATCAACCCAGGAATGAAAAATTTCAAAATGCAAAAGTATGACAATATGAGAAAGTCACTATGGTCCGTCTCAACAATTTATTTCGAAATGAGATAGGCGTACAATTCTAGTCGAATTGGTACATTAGTAGATGTTACAAATAGTTTAAAGTTAAGAAAGAGTTACTAAATTGCTTTAAAGTTTAAACCATTACACTAGATTGTTTAAAATTTTGTGCCATAGATTTTAGAGCTGATATAATAGAATCAAAACTTGTATATCCAACAGAATTAAAGTTGTTAGTTCCGAGGGAATTTTTGGTACGATTATAGTCGGAGAACAGTTTTTCATGCTAAAAGAATTATGCTTCCTTCAAAACAAACCTCACTGAGTGAAACCGGAAAAAGTTCAGACAAGCCACGAAGACCTGCAGTCCCTATGTTCAAAGAATAAAGTTGTTACATGAACAAAATCTACGGCAAAAATTTGCATGCTGTGCAGTTTTCTGCAATTAGATTCTGAAAGCGTAAAAAGTTCCTTAGAACAATACTAATTTTTTTCAATGGCAATAGTCCTCAAAGATCTTGATACATCCATTGGTCGGTTTTTAATAGAGCTTGACACGAAGCTCCCTTTTTGAAACTGTCTGAATTTAGCTTTAATTCTTGTTGTTCTGGACGGTTCTAAATAAAATGTTGGTGTACCGAAAGGCTCGGTTTTGTCACAGACATTCTTCCTTATCTTCATAAATGATTTTTTGTTCGAAACTTTTAATCCACTTACTTGTTTTGCTAATGAGAGTACACTCAGCTTTTCATATCCGTTTCCAGATTATTAACAAAACAGTTCTTCGGTTGTGGAACGTATGGTTAGCCCATAATATTCCATTCTTGAATGTTATTTACAGAAATGTCGAATTAATCCGTCGAAAACACAAACCTTAAAAGCTTTCCTTTGTCGGTTTTTATGTGAATTGAATGCGTGTTATGACATGACCACCGAAGACTCTTTACAGCAATTTTGAAGAAAATCGCTTCAGCGTTTAAACTGTAGGTCGAGGTACAGGCACATAGATAAAGTTACCCCCTTTGTTCGTAAGGTCCGCTTGTACATCACTTGTAAGAACCACACAGTAATATTTGGTGTATTTACCCTTCCAGTACATCCTTCCATTTCAATCCATTTATTTCTAATTTTTACTTGCGACTTTTATAGGTACTATAAGGCAAGTTATGCATTCGGAAAAAAAATCGAAATCAAGATTTTGATCAAAGTTGACATTACGATAATAGCGAAGACCAAAAAAGTGGGTCTCGCAATTCTGTCTGTCTGTCTGTTCGACTACAGCTAAACGCCTCGGCCGATTTTCTTTAAGCTTGGTAGATATGGGTTTTATTTTTTTCCCCTCGGATGTTTTTTGATTTGATTTATTAAGACCAAAAATAACGGTACCTGCCATACAATTTTTTTACGAAATTTTATAAATATTTTTTTTTCTCAAAAACTGTCCCACTGATTTTTTAAAAAAAAAATCATAAAATTTCATTTAGTTAAACCTAGGTAATGGTTGAAAAAAAATTTTGTCAAAAACGGTACTACCGATTTTGATTTTTTTTTATGTTAAGGCTCCCCAGCAGTTTCAATATGATTGTCTATTCAAATTTTCAAAACATTTTTTTTTTTTGGATTTTTTAAGAAATTTTCAATTTTTTTTTTGAAAATTCAATATTTCGAAAACCTCATGCTCAAACTCAAACTTGATAAATAGAAGTTTCTTAAAATAATCTACAAGATATATGAGAAAAAAAATTTAGTTTTACCTAAAAATAACGGTACCCTCTATACAAATGTTAAAAAATGGTTTTCGAAAATCGTATTTTTTTCGAAAACGGTTCCGAGAATTTTGCTTAAATTTTTAGTCTTTCGATCAATTTTTAAGATCTATAATTTAATACAAAAATTTTTGAAATCAAGATATTACTGACCGTACCTACCCTAGAACGATTTTTTAAAATTTTGAATTTATCATTATCGACATAACGGATTTTAATGAAATTTTTTATAGAGATGCTTCTTAAAATTCTTAGAAACATTGCATTTCAAAACTTAAAAAAAATAGTTTTTAAATTTTTGAAAAAAAATATCATTTTTTTTGGAAAATTCGATATCTTGAAAATTGGGTCAATAGTTTTTTGGAAATTTAATTTCCATTCGTACAATAATAAAAACCTAAAGTTGACGTACCAAGTTTTTTTTTTAAATATTTTAAAAATTTTATATATAAAACCTTATTTTATTAAGAAACTGTAAACGACTTATAATTTTTGTTCTTGCATAAATTCATATTTACATAGCATTCTGTTTTTGTCTCTTACTACTGAAAGAATTTAAAAACTGATGATAATTTTATCCTTATGAACAGTTTTAACATTCCTAGTCTATTACATAGGAGCAAGTTCGTGTGACCCAGTGGTGCATTTTATTTTTAAATCAAATTATATTGGTCGGAGATTTTTGTAACCCATTTACATATGTTTGAAACCCTGCAATTTGCAACATATTTCCAAATATTAAATTTCTGCGTTCGGGTGATTTAAGCTTAGAAACGAATTGTTTTTTTTTTTAATATTTTACCGAAACACTTTTGTAAAGACTTAAAAATTACTGAAATTTTAACTTAAATACCAAAATACCATGGAATGTTCCTAGTAGCTTTGGAAAAGAAATGAAAATCACTATAAATACTGTTGCACAACCAATTTATTTTTAAAGTTATAGAAAGTTAAGTTAAAGGAATTTAAGAAATTGTCCATGAGAAAGTTATTTCGGTGGCAACAAATAGTTTCTTAAGAAATATGAATTAACGAACACGAAATAAGTTGCTGAGATCGAGACCCTTTGGTTGTTTTCTGAACATATTGCGATAACCACACAAAATATTAGAAGTTAACTGTCTTAAGTTTTTGTTCTCTAAAGTTTTGATCACTGGGTTAATGTTTTTATTGTTATAATTTAATATTTAAATACGATTTGTTTTTCTTTTTACGAATTCAATAATAAAATGAATTTCGAACAAAGCTCAGTTTCATTTGAAACAAAATACGTTTGAGCGTCATTTCCATAGTTTCTCGTGACAAATGTACATGGTAATAAATGACAGATTCAATCAAATAACTTGAATTTGTCAAATATTTTAACTTTTTATTTTAAATTAGAATAATGTTGATTTATTTCAAGTTTTGTTTTGCGGAACCCTTTGTATATTTACTTTTATATTTTATTTATGTATTACTTCCTAAGTTCAATTAAAAAAACATTTTATTGTCATTTGATTTGTCAATTTGAGAGCAGTTAACTATTTGATATTATCTTATTTAGTAGAGTTAATATAAATTGATTTTATGTGCAATAGATGCAATCCATGGAGTGGTAAGTGTCATATCCGTAGCAAAAATATATAAATATATGTGTTCAAAAGCTATGTGGGAATGTAATTCACTTTAAGTGGATAACTTCTCTATTTAAGAAATAAATACCCATTTAAATGAAAAAATTATAGTTGAACTTAAAAGTTCTTTAATTTTACAATGAAAACGGTTCAATTCTTGAGATAAGATTATACTTCTTTGACAATAATTTCCTATTACAATGTTTTTTAGTCATGCGTAAATCACATCCGTAACATTATCTTGTCAAATCCGTAACAATAAAACATATATTTTGGGGATTGTTTTTCAAAGTTTTTTTCGTATTACTAAACTGGTGTTAAAAACCAATTTTAAGGTACAATTCTCAAAATTAATAAGAAGTCTTTACGGAAAGTGAACATTTCAAATGACCCGTTCGCAAATCAACAGATTTTTAATTGATCTAATTCTAATTGATCCTATAACTATTTTTTATTCACCACTTTTAACGTTTCTGCTAGGTCTTGTCGCAATGTTGGCTTCCCACACCGTCCCTGCAATCTGGATGGCCAATGTTCGCCCTATGACGGTCGTCCTGAGCGTATTCTTAACCTTCTTCACCGTCCATATCTCCCTTGCACCCCTTGAAAATTACGAACTTACAAAACCATGCTTACGTTTGCGTTAGCAAAAAGAAAAAAGATCCATATTGTCGTGGCTCACAATACAGAAAATAAAATTTAATTTGAAATAACTAAAACATCTACACCATTAATATGTTTTGCACCTCAGGATTCTTTTTAGTAAATTCCTCATGGGGAAAGTAAACTTAGGTGATGCAATTGTACAGTAAAGTATGAAATTATAAACTCTTTAAGTATTAGTTTATGATATAAATATTTACATATAAAGACTAATAACAATGCATATACATACATATAAAAAATGAGAAGGAAGAGTACAATAATTTAATTTGAAAGACTAGTCAAATTTCATATTTTGTGAATATTTTGAGAATTTGTATTAAGCCCGCAATATTGAAAGCACCTTTTAAAAATGACTCATAAGCTTTTATCTTGTAAAAAAATATTATTTTGTATTAGTCCCTTAGCACCTGAACTGAAGTTCTTGAAAGAATTACGTAGGCTTTGACTTCCATCGTAGTTGCCATATTTCTAGATTTCCTACGTCACTGTTTTTAAAACTCAACATGATAAGAGGTTTCGAATGGGGGTGATATTTAACATCAGCTTAACTTCCTTAAGTCTCAAATGCAATATTTAAGCTCACTACAAAATACAGAAACCTTTATAATTCAAATGCTTAAATCCCGCAAAAGTATCCTTAAAGCCTTTCTTACAAGCAAGACAGTCATTATCCGCATCACAATAAATTCACCCAGCTAACAAAAAAAAAAGAATAAAAGTCATAAACATAATCCTTATAGAACAAACAACTACCACGAATGCACACACACTAAATCTTCTCACTAATATATTTTATTCGAATGTTAGCTGTTGCTTGGCGCCTGTAACTTGACAGCAATGCATTAAAAGCTACAAAATTTACAACCATTTGTAACACGATTTCTTCTCAGACGCATCCTAGACTCACTCGTATATAGGAAAACATCATGTTCCCTGACCTTATGGTTGTCCCAAACAAGTAACAGTAATTCCAAAGATATATTGTGTCCCACAGGCAAATGGATAAATCAAAGTGAAAAGCGGATTGTTTGTCCGTTCTTTAAAAACATAGACACCACGTATCCTTGGCACACACAGAGGATATCACTTTTAATTCCTCCATGGAAAACAAAATCCCATTAAAATTTTTTAGCAGAATATCCTTAAATAAAAACCTTTGTTTTTGTTGTTCGAATTCGAAAGAAGCAAGTGAGAATATATCCTTATGCAAATTTTTACGACCATATATTCATTGCCCGCACATACTTTAGTGCAAATAGAGAATGATTTTCATGATTTTCACAAGGATATAGTCCTTGTCATCGGTAGCATGGTACTTGGCCAAATTCCCCATAAAATCTGCAATTACTTAACTCCCATATAGAAACATATACTCGTATACCTATTCTAGAGAGTCACATACGGACCCCTAGTTCCCATGTCATGGTGCGCGAGTTCCTGGGTCATAAAGTTGGCTCTTCGATTGGTATAATGGCGCTATTCAAATCTTTTTCGAATTTCTTCGATATATGATAAAAAAAATGAAAAGAAATCCTCAACGTTCAAAGCTTTAGTTTCAGTTCTGAATTTTTTATTGCTATGAATTTTATTGCAAATTATACGGCGCTTGGTTCCCTGCTGCAGCTTATGAATAAAAAGAAAAATAAAGAAGCAGCTCAGAGGAGCATTAATATAAGAGTTTTATGGTTGTTGTGAACTATAAATCGCACAAGGATTTAAATAGCTCGAGAACCAGTAACTTTATCAATTTCAGTAATGGAACACGATGCCAAAGCAAGCGCAGGAGGTTTTAACGTGCCACTAATTCCCTTGTTTGCGAATGGGGCAAAGGTGGCCCTAACTGTGGTCAACACTCTTGACTTAAGCTATTGTAAGCAATTATGGTTTTGATATACTAAATAAAGAGATTTTGTCTTCTTCCACAAAAAAAGGGATTTATAATCCTTTAAAAGATACCACATCAGGATTGTTGTGCAAACTATAGCTTCACTGATGCAGAAACCAAATGTGGTGGTCGTTTGCACTAATTCCAGCCGTGAGAATGGACGCACCAGGCGCCAATTTGAAATCGGATTTTAACTTTGAATTACAATATTTACATCCTGTAATGAATAGAATTGAATTGAATTTCTCCAACCGCCCTCCTCTCTCTATGGTTTATATTGTTGGCAATTAAAGAGCTTAAATAATTACAATCGTTGGTTTGGTTACAAATATTACGAGTCAGTGGCATGGAAACTACTGTCGTATATGTGTATATTCTACTGTATTGCTACGTGTAGATTTTCACAGGATTAAGGCAATGTTTTGATTAACTAATAGCTCACTACCAATGTTTTTTGTTAATCAATTCAGCGTTAAGTGTGACTATTTATTTAATATTTAACTATAATTAATTTTGGTGTAATTTTTTGCTAAGATACAAGGAAAACAGTTTTTCACCAGAATAAGTTTTAATTCAATTAATTAAAAAAAAATCAAAAATTAAATAAATAAATCCTGTTAATAGCTTTTCTGAATCAATGGAAGGATGTTAAAACCATGAGATGCATGTCAATATTATTATTTTCCGAAATATTGCTATTTAAAGCATTCCTACAGCTTTGGGACGCAGGTCCTGAGTTTTTATAAAATAAAATGAAAGTACGAGTAAGTACATACTTGCTATTATGATCATTATGATCAAAAAGCTTTTAATTTCCAAAATTATGTTTTAAATCATAGCCGTGATGGCGTCGCCATGTAAGTCTTGAAGTATTGTAACACCAGTGTCAACCTGTCAAAATTGGCATTCGTTAAGTTTGATATTTTGTATGGTAATCGTACTCAGAACTTTTGACATTTGTGTTCTATCTATGGTGTTTATAGTTATTTGAAACATTCATCTTGGTTTTAAATGCATTTGTATCATGAGCATTTTCGTATGCAATGATCTTCTATGATTTTCGACATGAATTAAACCAACAACATTGTACCGATTAACTCGTTTCGACTTTTGGCAATGAAGTACTATCACAAACCACTGTGTTTCGCTGGTTTTGCGAATGCAGTCATGTTGATGATTAAATGAATAATTTTGAATATGAATATTAATAGTCACATTTCGCTAATGACGAATTTAGTGAAGGTCGTCGAGCTAGAAATAATCGATGACGTGTGTGAACAGATGTTGCAAGATCGTCATCTGAAAGATCGAGAGATTGAGCCATGTTTGGGAATTAATTCTACTTTTAATACCGCATAATTTGACAATCGCTCAGAAAAAAGGCTCAATTTTCTTTTTCAATTTTGGTGCGGACAATACCAATATTTATTTGGCTTAATACAAGCTAATTCTTAATCTAGCTTCAATATATAGCTATTCTGAATTTGAAGGATGAAAAGGAGTTTTAAGAAGGATGAAATGAGGTTAAGGTCGAAACCGTTAATGAAACAGTTAATGTTACAACCATGTGAGTAATACGTTCATTGGAGCCATAAGAGGTATGGTGGGTATGGACAGATAGAATAGATGAGGATTCCTTAAATTACATGAATTTGTATTGAAAAAAAAAAATGGAATTGTAGAAAGTCTTGCAGTTAACAGATACTCAGCCTTAATTTGAAATTCGTTTTCCGGCGAATAGATTCATAAAACATGTAAGTTTAATATTTTTATTGAAAAATAAAAAAGAGCCTGGGTGCGACCCACACTGATAACCTCCCATTTGTTTAAAAAAAAAAAACAATTAATTCAATATTTGTCAACATTTTACCAATTGTTCGAAATTATACTATGTATAAAATAAACTAAATTAGAAGTCAATATCACAACTAGTTCTCGAGAAATTTGAGTCGAAAAACAATGTTTACCAATTTTCAATAGAATTTTATATAGTTTTTTTATTTTTTGTAAAAAAACTGTAAACTGATTTTTTTTTTGAAATTTTCACCAGTTGTCAAACACATTATTTTTCGTAAAATAAAATTATTTTGAGTTTCAAATTGTTTTCCGTTCTTAGAATATCTGGGTTATGAAATTTTTTTTTCAGTTTTTTTTATTTAAAAAATAACGGTATGTTCACTTTTTTCTAAATTCATACCAAATCTGTATGACCTTATAATCCTTATAATGAGTACATTAAATTTTATTTGAAATCAATAGCATTATTTTTTCACGAGATATTTGAAACTAACCAAAATTTTTACTTTTTTTTTTTAAACCGTTATAGTGAAAAAACTACTCACTGAACTTTATTAAACGCCCTTTCAGCCTCTTTCGAAGTTATTATCTATTAAATAAAACTTGATTTGAAGTCGATATCTTTACTCGTACTTGAGATATCGACGACGAAAAATGGTACCAGAACGTATGGACGTACGAACGTACGAACGTACGTACACACACACACATAGGCATCTGTCTAAAAATGATTGATATAGCCTCTAGGGACCTTGAAACGTCGAGAAATGTCAAAAATTCCGCCGCGGAGAAGCTGAATAGAAGAAACTGGTGGAAAATTAAGTCAAAAGGAAACAGTCGGGTTTCAATGACAATAATTTAAAAATCTTTGCGGATTCGAGGAATCACTTCAATTGACCAGTCCCTGGCAGGACTGTTTATAAGTAAAACCATTACCATCTGCTTTTATTTAATATTTTTTAAACACATTAATTTCGACAAGCAATTTTACTTTATGTTTTCCAATTAAAAAGTGTGACCAGATGTATGTAAAGTAAATAAACGCATCAAAGAAGTTGACTGTTGAACACTTGCTTTTTGGGTTACAATTTTTTTAAACCTAATTAAAATGAAACGAAAGTTCCGTAAAATTCTAGTATTTTATTATACAAAAGTTTTATAGTTATTTTAATACTTTTTGGCAGTGACATGTCGATCACATAGTTCAAGATTTATATAAATAAAACCAGGGATTCGTTGCTCAGAAACCTGAGATAGGATATAGCACTAAATTTTTTCGGACATAGCTTGAACTAACTGATGTCCTTTTTCTTTCAAAATGCTATCTTTATTATCTTAGCAATCTTACTTTTATTACGTCAATTCCATGGATTGCTAGGCCAATACACCGAGCAAAAGAGATCATTAACTCAATCACTTTAATTTATGTGTGGCCAGACTCTTATGGTCTTATTGAATTTTCCTGGTTGTCTGAATCCCCAGCAAGCCGGAGAAACAGACGTAAGCCTCCCCACCACGACAAGGTAAAACTCATCAGGGAGGTCGCCTCAAGACAAGCCAAAACCAATAAAAATTGTTAGCACACTAAGCACTTTGAAGCAGATGGTCGCTTGTTTTTTTTTCCGAATAATTCAACATGTCGCGACCATCCCATTTGAGAAACGTAAAACGGAAGACGAATCATACAGATGTCATCCGCCATACAGATCTCATTTGACACTCAACAGTTTCTTCTTATTTCCGCAGATCAAGCATAATGTAAAATGCGAGGTGAATATTTTTCGATGTCTATAGAAGATTCGAAATGCATGTTTTGGAGATGGCTCAGTTAGAGTGGAAAAATTGCTTAAAAAAAAAAAAAGGTTCAAACGCATTCAAAAGTGTATTTGTAGCGACACAGACACTGGCTGAACTCAACCGAAAACAAAACCGACTGAACTTGTTCACTTGACGAATGAGTGGAAAAAGGTCATGATGGATCGGTAGATCGAAAAAACCTACAACAAAGCCATTCCGGCATCGCCTCCTTCAGCGGCTACATCTCGCCTTCTGCGACCAATATAAATTGTTGAAATCAACTTTGAAATATATTTATAAATTGAAATAATAAACTGTGTTTCATTATACAATAAAAACAATATATATATATATAGATGAGTGCGATCCTATATATTGAGCTTCATAAAGAATATTTGAAAAACAATAAAGCCCTTTTTGATTATGGATATTTATTTTTACCTTTCTATCTCAAAACTTAAAGAAGCAATCCTTATTAGTGACCAATGTAAACAAGCTTGATGTTCATTTTAGTTGATAAATCAATTTCCTTAATAATTTTTTGTTAAAAATGTAATTTTCAAAATTAAAGTTTTCCAAAATAAAAAAAAAAATATTTTGCTAACTTTTTTGATGAATTGTTATTAAAGTTTTTCAAAAGCTTCTGTTCAAAAACAAATAATTTAACTCTATTCGATAATGAGAAAGTCAGAAACCAAAATATGGTTCTATTGTAATAACTGTTAATAACGGAGTAATTTAAAATAATTTTCATTGCATGTTTGTTACTATGGACCTGCTTATTAAGTCTCTTTCCCTGCGACAAATAATTTTGCCTGTTCCAGTTCATTCCTGTGAGAATCATATGATACCTCCCATTGCAGCACTTCGGAAGACCTCGTGTAGAGGGGATAAATGAAGGACAACCTCCATAGCTAAGGTAAGGCAGGTTCTCATTGCTCCCGTAACACAAATACGCGTTAGCCGTTGGACTTTATCTAGGGTTGCTGTTAATAATTCGGTTCTTAATGATGGGTCTTACCTGTGGGTTTTCGGTTTGCATCCACATGTCTTACCTGCAAGTCTCTTACAAATCATTAGGCCTTTTTTGGCTTTACCGACTATAGCTTTTAAGTGTTTGTTCCATAGGATTTTACTATGTAGTATAATTCCTAGATATTTTACCTCTGTCTGCGTTTCAATTACTTCACCGCCTAACTGAATAGGTTTCATATGCGGCAGAAGTCATTTCCTAGTAAATGGTCCTGGACTTATTGGCTCCGCTTAACCACCGGAAACGCATTCAACATTCAAAATTTACAAACGCATGTTGAGTTTACTATCACTGTTTCTTTCTCAATCTCTACCCACTATCATTAAAAAAAAAACGATCGAATCAATGTTTTTATAAAAAGTTGCCGAACGTAAGTATATAAAAGGAAAAAATTTGAAAACAATTGTTTCAACAACGAAGCTTGAGAAATGTTTAAGTTTTCCAATGCAGAATAAAGGATTGTTTTAATTTTCATGCCAAAAAAAAATTATTATAAGCTTTTCTATTGTCCTAAATACATACCATCAGTGTTTCCAAAAACAGCTTATCAACCTTCAATTGAACCTTTTAATTAAGAATTCCAAAAGAAACAATTTGTGCATTTTATGAACGCATCAATAATTCAAAATTTTCAACCCTTTCAACAGACAACCAGATGCCTCAGATGTTTGATATTTTTTGGGTAATCCAATTTTTAAACAACCTTTATGGGATTAAAAATTATTCGCAAAAGCAAATAAATAAACCGTAAATTTGAAAACTGTCCGCCACAAAGGCCGATTCTATAAAACACATATAAATACAAAAAAAGAAGCACAACCTAACGAAACAAAACCCTTAATTCTAACCCAAAAGTAAAGGGTTCAGCCCTCAAACAGAGAGACTCATCAAATTATGAAGCTACGTTGCGTCGAACCGCACTTAACCAATGATGCCATAACAACCATATCGTTGGTTATCTAATTTGCCTTCTAAACATCTCCCATTTCATCATCACCTCATCCTTCCAATTAAACAAACATCCCTGGATCCTGAGGTTGGCACTTAGAAACACTTACACTGGCTGGATGTTTATTTTCATAGTTAATTGACCAAATTTGTCATCTTTGCATCTTTTGAAATCAGCTTTATTATTTCGAACTCTGAAACCATCAACAGATGCTCTTTCACTAAGTAGCAAGCACCCCTAAAGGGTCTAAGTTCCACACACACCAACAACTCTTCTAGAAGTTGGGATGGGTGGTTGTGTTTCTTTTTTCCTTAATTTTGTATAATTCATCTTTGATGTGCCAGTTTTGTTTTCGAAAATAGAAAACAACAACTTTGCATCAGGATCCGGGGATCATAAACACAACCGAGTGAGAGCATTTCTGTGTTTTCAAGGATAATCAGGAGCACACAAATAATATTTTCCTAACGATGGATGACAGAGCTTTTTATCTTGCGCTTCGATTAAACTTTGTTTTTTCAACTCATAATCCTGTGAGTGCTGATGTGATGAACTATCTGATAAAACGTAAAAAAGGACATGTGTGATTCATGTGGAATATGGTGTGGGTTTGGATGAAAACGAGGAGGGCGACTCAAAAGACTGTATCATTTGGCAAAGCGAATCAATGTAAAGGATGAGGATGCGATGATAAATTTCTTTTTTTCACATGATTAGCCTTGTATTATTGGCTATATATATATAAAAAAAGATAATGGTCAAAAGTGAGACAGAGTGTGATTTCTTTTGTAAGGATAAAATTTCTTATATTTCACCAAAAAATAAAAATATAAAGAATGAAAAATTGACCGGAACTCGGTTCATTTTTTATTTTCCGACGATTTCTATGCATCGCTATTGTTGAATTCATTGTGTATTGTCGGATGCAATATTTTAAAATGGAAGCGATTTCCTTTATCTATTTTATGTTCGTTTTAAATTACGACAAAATTGATTATCCTTAGGAAAAGTGCTTTGCAGAAATTCTATAAAACCAAATGGGAGTGGCCGAAGAAGTCATGAATTTCCAATTACAACATATTCTGTTTTTTCTATCTGTTTTGTGGGGGATGGAATTTCGGACATTTTTATCGACAGGAAGTACAAACAGATAAATACTTGAATTTAAATTGAAGGAAGAATTTGAAAAGTTTGCGAAAGGGTTATTCTTGTATTATAGTGATTTTTTGGTTTAGAAAAAGTTTTAAATAGTTTTGAAAACTTTAATTTTTCAATTGTTCAACTAAACGTTTTTGAACTCATTGATTAATAGGTTAAACATAAGGATTGAAATAAATAGATTTTTGGATATTTCTTTCTATAGAAAATTACTACGTATATAGTAAGATATTTATTTTGCAAACAGGAAATTCAAGTTATGTCGAGATTTAGGGGGAGAAGTTTTAGTTAAGGAACTCATTTAATATGATTAACCTATGTCAATACTGAATGCCTGTTTAGTATTAAACAGAATATAAGATCAAGTCGTTTTGTAATAAAAGATTTTAGCGAAAAATCAGTTTATGAGTTATTTTTAAAGAATTTATTATTATACTACACCAAACTCTTCGTAATTATTTATATTATAATAAAAAATATTTAAAAAAAAATTACTGTTTGTTCAGGATTTCAATGGCAGATAATGCGTGATTCTTTTTTTGTTTTGCTTATGGCCATAGAAAAGTTATCAGAAAAAAAGAAATTGAGAGAAGAATAATAAATCGAATAAATTTATTAAAAGTTGTTCAGAACGACGCATGTCTTTTTTTTTTGAATATGTTTTGAATTTTGATATTACAAATGAAAGAGAGAAAGATTGCTTTGAACTTCAAGATCTGGAAAAAAAATTTCAACTGAAAAAAAAAAAAATTAAAAAAATCAAAAATATGAATTTCAAAACCAAGTTATTACTTAAATCAAAGTTAATAGTAAATCAAAACATTATACATAAATAGTACACAAGGTTGGTACATACATAAATGAAAAGGCATCTACTAAACACTTTTCATTCCAGAGTTTAATTTTCAGCCAAATGATTCAAATTTTTATCTGAGTTTTTAAAGCTAGTGAATATTTAAAGAAATGTCGGAAACGTAATTCAAAGTGCATTATTACTGAATCAGAAGCCCGTCCACCTCCTATAACTTTTTCCATTTCAAATCCGCGCAAAAGTTGTCGCGGATACAAGTAAATTATCAATTGGCACTGTTAGATTTTGGCGGCCTATGGTGGCCATGTTTGTTTGGTCACATCTGTCATATGTGTCGTTTTTTAATCAGTTATCAATGCCAGCATAATGAAATAAATTCTGTTCTTTTGTTTATATTTATTAGATAAAGAAATAAATTAAATTATTTATTAAGTTTCGCACACTAAGATGACATACACTCCGCTTCAACTGAATACGCAAAAAGTTTTTTTAAGGTATATTGTTCATTTTTTTCAAACTTTGGGCTTTAATGTATCATTTGATGATGCTTATTGTTTGCTTGTAATGTTGAGAAAACAAATCAGAAAGAATAATTCAAAAAGTACCGTTATTTTTTCTCTCGCTCTCTTACAAAGCGTTCCATATTGAAAAATGCAGAATTTTTTTGCGTCAACTGAATAGGTACAACAATCAAAATTGGAAATAAAAGCTAACGGAATGAAATAAAACAAGTTTTTCCTTTAAATATTTGTTTATTGGTTATTTCTAGTAGTGGGTACTGACACCTTTATTGGTAATTACTTCATGAATTCGGTCCCGCATGCTCTTTAAGCAGTTCAGCAAAATTTCCCTCCAGTCTAATTTAATGGCTGCAATTAGGGATTCTCTGCCCTCAAACTGATGGCCAGACTCATAAACTTTTCGTACCAACCATCCCCATACATTTTCTGTAAGGTTCAGGTCGGGAGGTACACCGGCTTTTTGTTTAAATTTTACCGTAAAGTCACACGAATCAGAAACACATCTTAAAATTGCTCTTCGATCAATTGCAGTTGTTGCCGTTTTTTTACTTCCTTTCATGTTTTTCCCTTATAAACTTTTATTTCTTAGGTGGGAACAACACTAAGAGTTTGTTCATTTTTGGTAGCTTTAGCACGCCCAGTTAGTCCTTGTTCTTTTAACAAATCGGCTTTAGCTCTTTCGACACTATTTAAAGCTTTTGATCTACCCATTTTTTTTAAATTTTAATTAAATGGCTAAATTTCATTTAAAACACGAGAGAAAAAATAACGGTACTTTTTGAATAATTCTTTCTAATTTGTTTTCTTAATATTACAAGCAAACAGTAAGCATCATTAAATGATACATTAAGGCCCAAAGTTTGAAAAAAATGAACAATATACCTTAAAAAAACTGTGTGCGTATTCAGTTGAAGCGGAGTGTATGTATGATGTTGAATGTCAAAAACTGCAAACGGTGCTACGGCGGCGGCGTGGCGGCGGGCGTGAGTATATCTATAAAAAATAAGCAATCTAACCTCAAAACAAATAAGCTGTCACAGAAAACAGTATTGCCAATTCATTGTTTTCCTCCTCTGGAAAATTTTTTTTATTTATGACTTTCGGAGGCATTCTTACATGCGGTGAAAAATCAAAGTACTGAGGATTTTGATTAATCTATCAATCAGTTTTCGAACCAAACATCATAGACAGAAGAAGAAGTGTCACAAAAAAAAAACAAAAATATTTATGAATAAGGTCAATATCGACTTCTTCATTAACACAGCAGAAAATTAAAAGGACTAATAAGTAATCTTTCAGCAGGCTGGAACTGAATTTATTGGGGTGTTAGGTACACGGTTAACGAAAATAATAAATGCGTGCAAATGAATTTTATTGAAATTTTTATTTGCTCAACAAGTCAGATTATTTGTACGCCTTGGCATAATTATTAGTACATTGCACTATTATGCAGAGGGTCTTAGGATCAATGCAAAGCCGCTGTACACAAATTTTTTCAGGGGTGTACTATTTCTTGCGAGGCATTGACAAATCCTCAATGAGTAATGAAAAGTGCTGGAATCGGCAGAAAATTATAGTCCCCATCATTTTTCTAAACACGCACACAGAAAGAGTTGCGAGTTGTAAGCCACTAGGCTTAGACTCAGCAGGAGTCGATGGTATATCCTATATTGAACCACGACATCTGCCTCAGGAAGCAGTTGACATAACTATGCCACACTGTTTACCAACGCACTGAATAATGCATATTATCCAGTGCGGTGGAAGACAGCAGTGGTTCATCCTTTCTCGAAAAAGGGAAAGGTTAACTCCAATCCAATCGCCGTCGGTCGATAAGTCTTCTACCAAGTCCTCTCGTATGCCATGCATACGTTATTAATAGAGCTCTGTCCAAGTGGGCGGAGGACAATAATATCAGTCCATTTAAGCCGCGTTCAAACTCGTTTCTGATATCCAATGGAACAAAACCAAAAGACAGTGTACGGGTGCATGTCTGGTTGATTTGTGGAAGGCCTTTATCTTCTTTTTTTTTTTTTGGTTAGAAGGCCTTTATCTTTCAGCGGTCTGATAAGTAGTCTTTCAAGAAATCAAAAACTACTTTGTTTAGGACTCCGTTGGATGGAGCCCCAAAAGATACGAGAAAGAACTGGCGCAAGATCGTGGCGCCATCCCCTGGCGAGTACAAATATAGTAAAGTACCTTGGTATTTGGTTGGTAAAGTTGATTTGCTACATGTCTCTCATCAGTCTGACGGATGCTTATGATTGCCCGTAATGGTTAAACGTTGCCCGATCTCAAATGAAAAAGAATCGGTGTTTGACAGGCAGTGCTTACGTCTTTGCCTTGGATTACACAGAAGACCAGAGTCGGAGTACAAACATTATTATTCCAACAGGGCTCTATACAACGGAGCCAATATAAACAGAATAGATATTTTCTTACTGAAGCTGATTCGTAATCACATTCCAAGAGCGATAGCCTTAGCTTATATCTTAAGCTTTGGGGGCGTATTACCCCGACAATGAATATTTCGAGAGTCTGCGTTCAAGTGGCTATATTTCACCAAGTGCATCCCTTTATTTAGGCAGTCGATGGTTGATCCAGGATAGAGAGGCGGTTCTGCTTATCTACCACGTCGGCTGTAGAACTGTTGAAAAGACGACTTCTGTATTATCGAGACCTGCACATCAAGCCGGCAAATTCGTTTCAGTAGGACTGTGTCCGATCGGGACCGAAGAGATAGGAGGCTGAGGAAGCAAGAGAACCGGTTTTGGTGGCTCAATCCAATTTCGTCGACAAAAAAAGTCAACTCGATTTCGTGTCGTGGCCGACTTACATACTTAAGTAGGCTGTGAGTCATCGTGTGGCCTCTAATTTATTTTATCTATTTTTTCAAGAAGTCAGATGCTATTTTGTATTTTGAGTTCAAATACGGTGTGTTTTCAGAGTTTTTTTTTTAGTTACATCCATGTATCCAGTCGAGCATTTTATTTAAGTTAAAAGATAGTTAAACATTCCACAGAATACTCGTAATAGCCGTATTCTTTCGTATTTATTACTTTCCTATTTTAATTCTTATTGATAAACAGAAAAAAACACGGATCATATTTCCATCCCAAGTAGAACATTTAAAAAGTAAATTTTTAGCTACATAGAACGTATGTGCCTACAGTAAAATAAAAATTATCATTAAATTTCCAAATTCTTTTTTATTTATATAAAAAGATTTAATTATCAAATTGCCCTTTTCATTCGAGTAAGTTCCACTCTTCTGCTAAGTTAATTGCTCAAACTGACCAAAGACCCACTAAAAAAATAACAATTTTCTCAACAAGTGAGTTTGTACGAACTTTTTAAATTCTAAGTAAGTTATCTTGTAACGATGGAGCTTCTGGTGGAATTATTTTTTTTTTGAATAATCCCACCATCCACTCCTAATTATCCAACCAGACACGAATTACCAGGATTACTTTACACTCAAACAACAACTACAAAACCCAAAAAAAAAACACCTAGTTTTGAAAGCTAAATTGGAGAACAAAAAATACCATGAAACTTGATCCTTTAATTTAATGCCCTCTGTAGAGTATTTTTTTTTTTCAAAGTTAAAAAAATGAAATACAACTTTTCGCATCCACGGATACAGGAACCATAGATAAAGAGACACTGTGCCGTGAAGCATGGAGCTCATTATCCATCAGTAATTCATTTCCTTTCGATCTATGCCAGATATCCTTTTTTTACGTGCAGGTAGGTACACTCCGTGTTACTTGATAGAGGACATATTTCTTATTACTTGTATTCCGGATTTAACTAAAATAGACCAGAATTTTCGGAACTTATTCTTCATTTTTAGTGAAGGAAGTACTGATATTCATGGTGAAAAAGTAAAATTAAGGACACTCTGATAAGTGAATTTATTTTACTCACCTTAAATGACTCGGTGTGTATGGTATGTGTGCGTGGGTGAGCCAGCCATAGATCCTTTTTGGCCTTGTTAAGTAGAAGTTAATACTGTGTATCCTGTCCTTGCTTGCACCCGGTGAAAAAGACCTGCAGTGTGTAAACGGAGAAGATTTTAATTGAACTTATTTTATTATCGTCTATGGTTGTGAAATTTACGACGATGAAAATTATCCTTGATATTTAAATAAATTGCACTTTACCATGGTATCGTCCTTTGTCGTCCTTACACATACTATAGGTACGAGTATGTAGATATTTTCGGTTTTTTATTATTTCGATTTTCAAAACATGCAAAGGCAATAATTTACAGATAAGTTTTATGTATAAATTCACTTGGGTTCTCGGAGACTCGTTATTTTTATTTTTTACATTTCCAGGATGTGCAAATATAAAAAAAGAACGGATTTTTTAATTTTCTGCCATTTCTAATGTCATAAATGAGAATTAAAATAAGGAAAATCATAAAAGAATCACATGTGAATGCGATAAAAGATGTGAAGCGTGAAAAGAGAATAATATACGTTATCCTTGGTATCGATGCGCGATGATGGTAGTGTGTGCGTTGTGGTGGCCATCCTTGGGGATAATAAGGACGCTGTTTATATCCTTAATTTTATTTTTCTTTCATCCAAGTATTCACTACGAAATGAAAAGCGCGGGGCTATGGGTAGTTAAATTTTTTGATTTCAAAATAAAAGCACCTTTTTGGAAAAAAATAAAGACAGGATAAAGAAGGATGTACATATATTTCGTCTCCCGATGGGGATGTCATTTCCTTTATGATCAGATACAGTCTTAAAGACGGTCGAAGACATTAAGTTTGAATGCTGCGAAACAATTTCAATATAGAATCAATGGTGGATTCATTTGATAAGGACGAACCAAAATGTACCTCCTTAAATTGCACACAATAACATATCTTGAAGTTCAATCTACGAGTATAGAAAACTTTATATGCCAGGCAATATAATGTGTTTCTTTTCTGGTTCTCATTTTATTGAAAGCAACAGTATTAAAGTGTGACGCAGGGTGAAACTGGGCAATCTCCTTGTTTCGTATCGTTAAACTTTTTTTAGATGTTACACTTGAGAAATTTACACATTAAAAAGAAATAAATTTAAAATTGAATAGAACCAATCAATTAAAATCGTTGATTTTTAGATTTGTCGTAAAAAGTGTGCTTTGGGAAAAAGGAAAAATAAGATAAGGGTATCTATAAATAAAAAGAACTCTCGGTATTGTTATGGATTTGGGAACAAAAAAAAGGGGTTATCTACTTTGTGGGGGATTTAGACACGAACAATGTATTTAGAGAAGGAGTAAGGGATATAAAATAGAGATTTGGAAGAACTCTTAAAACATTATAGGTTTTCTGAATCAAGTCGGATTTTAATTTGGTTAGAAATTGAAGCTGAAGGCACTCGAAGTGAGTAGTCATTGTATTAATTTTTCAGTTCTTCAGACAAAAACCGGAGCTTATATATTATATGAATTTAAAAATATCCACTAAACATATAAAATTGTCCATAAATATGGTTCACATTTAAACCTGTCCACATAGTGTCGCTCATGTGGTTTTCCATTGGTAAGATAAATCAGAACTACAGAGCATAAAATGCCCACTCATCAAATATTAATATTCATTTAATATTAAGAAAAAAATATATTGTAAGCCATAAATGAAGAAAGTTGGGCCTCTATTGTTGAGCGAACAAGATTTAATTTAGTAATAAGTTTTAAGTCAAATTGAATATATAACAAAAATTGGTTAGATAAATCGATTAATTTTTAATTTAAAATCCACATTTTTTTCATTTCATTGAGCAAAACAATGATTTATTTTTCGATTTAAAATCAATTTTGCAAATTTAAAATTTTCGGCACATTAATTCCTCTTAGTTTGCAAATGGGGTTTAAGATTTGTTAAGTTTATTTCAATTGTAAAAATTATGTACAAAACAAGAAGGCTCTGGGTAAAAAAGAGGATACCATCTAATGGGTCAATAATTGATCGAAAAAGTTCAACTAGTTTTGGAAACTGGTTAGTCATATAGATTTTTCTTATGAATTTTTCAAAAAATGTATGGCTGACTAATAGCTGAATCTGGTACATCGTTAAGTGGCCTTTCGAATGGAATACTTGGTTTTTCTTAACTACCCAAGTGCCAATAATCTATACTGTGACCAAAAAAAATTTATTCATAAAAAATAAAATACAAGACTGGATCGCACATACTTGCTCTTATGTAAAAGTACTATTGAATTTAATAATTGCTTATAATTATTATAAATTTAAAAGTACGGACTTTTTTAAAGCAAAATGTTCAAATGCATAAAGTTTGCCTCTGATTTCTATCGAAATAGGAATTTAAACACAGTTTAAAAATCGTTTTATTATTTAATACATTTTTAATATAAGAATTTTTTAAAATTTTTTACACAAAAGTTTGAGATGACAATTTTAAGTTTTTCTTAATATATATAGATCTTAGGAAAAAATTTCCAAAATGGATTGTTCGCACGTTTTCAAAATATTGATATTTCAAAAAAATCTGGGTTTTGTTTCTTTCAAAAACACAAAAACAAATATTTTTTTCGAATATTTTTGTATACAATATATTATTTCAAATTCAAAGGATCTCCTGTACAAAAATGTTGGTCAAAATCGTTAAAACCGTTAGTGAGAAAGTTTGAAATAAAAAAAGAACGGTCCTACACGGACAGAAAACGTTAATAACATATTTTCTCAATATTTTTTTTTACCAAAATTTAGTCCATGTTCATAATATCACAACGATTGTATTAAAATTGTTAGAGCCTTTTTCAGGATAATATTATGATAAGAGCTATTTTTCCTCTAACGAATCACGGAAAAACCATAAACACTAAGTTTGAAGATAATAGCATTCGTGGTTCCAGGTGTAAGTCGAGGTCCAGACAGACAGACAGAATTGGGTTTTTGGAAATCAGTTTGAAATTTTCATTGCAGTTTCGCCATAACCGGAGTGGCTAAGAATGCATTTGATCCATCTCGTTGAAAGTATAAACAGAGTTGAAATTGATTCCCTTTAGATGAAGATTCGGAAAAGAACTCCCTCCAAATCTTTAAATAATGGTTTCAATTGACGATTACAGTTAAACTATATATATATAGTATATAAATATATATATATAATATAAATATATAAATATATACTATATAAATATATGTAGATATGAGTATATAGCTCCACCGAATATACATATTCAACAATTTAGCTTGAGATCAAAATGAACTAATAAGAAGTGAGTTAAGCATATTGTTCCTCTTCCACTATTTGAATTATCTTCTGGCAAATATCCAGGCAAATTGGAAAAACAAGAGGGATTAACATGTTTGTAATTTGCATTTGGTATAGAAACAAGATCAAATCATGCATATAATGGAGAATGATCTGTAGTGACCATTTGCCTATTTCTATTTGTTCAGGCCTTATATACATATGTCTGAGTCGAAGCGTTTGAATTCATCTATAAGGCAGGAGTAAAAGCAACAATTGTACCCTGTATCCGAACTAAAGAATCCCAGTAGTAAAGTCTTCTCGAGATATTTCCCACGCTCAGCAAAAGACTTAACAAACCTCATAATGGTCTTTAGAAGGGGCGAAGGTGTGCCGTCAAACAGGGAAGGTGTGCCGTCTTTGGGCAGGAATAAAGGATACCAAAGAATTATAGCGCTGCACTTTCCAAATTCTCATTTTCATAAATCAAATCAACAAACTTAAATTAAATAAAAACATAGCACTGATAACCTACTTACACAGAAAACATTTGTTTGTTTTTTTTTTTGGTATTAGCATGATTGAATAGGAATCCTGTACTTGAACCAGTTTCCAGTAGTTTTCTATAAAATTTGTTCACAGTAATAAAACTTGACATTTTGTTTCACCATTTTGGTCTTTCACCATTAAATATGTTCATTGTTATTAAGGCCTAGTTTTTAAGTGCGTGATCATCTTGGTGGTAGAGTTATCCCCAAGTTAACTCTACCAACATATAGGTATTTCCGTCAATTTCAATCCCGGGGTTGACTCAGAGTTAAAGCATAAAATTAGCTGAGTTAACTCTGGGCTTAAGAGTATAATTTTGACAGAAGTTGAAAGAGATAATCACAGAACTTATTTTCAATTCGTGCCACCCTTCTTTTTTATTTTCAAATAAAATGAAAACATTTTTATCAAACTCATATTCTGATTCTGATCCAAGCGAAGTTTAGTTGTTGCAAATATTAATTTTTTTTTCTGCGTTAAGAAGAAAAAGTCTTGTAAGGTTGTGACAAAATCACTTTCATTTATTTGGCGAAAAAGATTTCTTTGACAAGTTTCGCCTTTCAAAAGCATCTGCTTTCCACATTTTCTGCAATGTCTGCCAATGCCTTCATTTTTTGATCTAGATTTTTGCAGTCCAAGTTGCTTACACTCACAATATTTTTTTTTCTTATTGACGCAGTCTAATAATAATTCAACTCCTTGATTTTTGTTTCAATTTTTCAATAACAATCAACAAGCTACAAATAAGAAACCACAAAACCACACACTCGATTTACACGTATTCAACCGAGCTGTCAAATTGTAAGATTTCGATAGTTTTTTACAAATAAATCGATCAGACCAAAAACATATATGTTAAAAAAAGAGCCAAGTTCTTCTATACAAAAACCTTTGTCTAACAAGTCAGCCGTGAAAAGTACTGAGATCTAAAAGTACGCCAAGTTCTTACTTCATGAAGGTTTAATACCGAATATTTAAAGTAGAATAATATTGAAACAGCTACAATGTAATAGAGAAATTTTATTATTTAATGATTACTGACTAAAATTTGATGGGTTCACTTGTCAAGTTTTTAAAACCTTTCGAATTGGGCATAAAAAAAACTTGCCAAGTAAGCCCATCAAATTTTAGTCAGTAATCATTAAATAATAAAATTTCTCTATTACATTGTAGCTGTTTCAATATTATTCTACTTTAAATATTCGCTATTAAACCTTCATGAAGTAAGAACTTGGCGTACTTTTAGATCTCAGTACTTTTCACGGCTGACTTGTTAGACAAAGGTTTTTGTATAGAAGAACTTGGCTCTTTTTTTAACATATATGTTTTTGGTCTGATCTCACTCCTTTTTGCAAAGATTTTAATATTTTGCCATGTCAAAATCTTGAAAGATACGGAATGATAGAAGGGTGGACTCTACCTACTAAAATCAACTTAGTTTATAGCTTCGTATTTCTTTTGGTATATTTTCTTTTTGTTATTGGTTGTTTTGATTTGTGCTTCAATTGTTTCTTCTTGTCCTGGAAAGATACCTTACCCTAACTTACCTACCTTAATTATAAATACTCGTACTAGTACCTACATAAAAAAGCAATAATTGTTGAGGATGCGATGATGTTTTTGTTGCAATTTTAACTCCTTTTTTTAAATGAAGGTAGACCACCAATTAACAGCCTAATTAGTGGTTTTATTATAGTTTACATCACAGTTAAGAGTTTTTTTTTATGTAAACTCATATTATATTCAGGTATGCAAATGTTTTCTTTTTTTCATTAATGTTAACATAACATAGAGTACCAAATCGAGCACTCTAGTTCTAAGAAAAGTTATGAAATTTCAAAATGCATGTATAGTTTCAAAATGACAATAAAAATACACTTCGAATGAAAAATCTTAGATTTTCTATTTTTCGCTTTGAATGTACATTAAGCTATACCCTTCCACAAATCAAACTTTTTCTCGGAAAGTGGGCGGATACCACGCTCCCTGAATGGAAAACCTCAATTTTTATTTTTGGTCCTTTATATAGAATTTGAGCCCTACCGTTCTATCAAATTTCATTGTTCTACTGCAATCGGAAGTGTTCCATATAATTTACATATCAGTTCTGAGGAAGTGGGCGGATACCACGCCCCTGAATGGAAAACCTCAAATTGTATACTTTTTTCTTTGTATGCAATTTAAGCCCTACCACTTTACCAAATTTCATTGTTCTACTGCAATCGGAAGTTTGCCATATAAAATTTACATCAGTTCTGAGGAAGTGGGCGGATACCACGCCCCTGAATAGAAAATCTCAAATTTTATATTTTTTTCTTAGTATTCAATTTAAGCCCTACCGCTCTACCAAATTTCATTGTTCTACTGCAATCGGAAGTTTGCCATATATAATTAACATCAGTTCTGAGGAAGTGGGCGGATACCACGCCCCTGAATGGAAAATCTCAAATTTTATATTTTTTTCTTAGTATTCAATTTAAGCCCTACCGCTCTACCAAATTTCATTGTTCTACAGCAATCGGAAGTTTGCCATATATAATTTACATCAGTTCTGAGGAAGTGGGCGGATACCACGCCCCCTGAAAGGAAAACCTTGGTGTTTATTTTTGGTTCTTTATATGCAACATAAGCCCTACCGGTTCACCAAATTTCATCGTTTTACAGCAGTCGGAAGTGCTCCATAATACGATGTCGGGAAGTTCTCCAAAATTCGGAGAAAGTGGGCGGATACCACGCCCCCTGAATTGAAAATTTCAAATTTTCGATTTTTTCCTCTGCTTGCATGACAAGAACTACCGTTGTGCAAAATTACAAGATTCTACGATGTCGGGAAGTGCTCCATAATTTTGATGATCTGTCAGTCAGTCAGTCAGTCAGTCAGTCAGTCAGTCAGTCAGTCAGTCAGTCAGTCAGTTACGGTTTTTGTGATTTTTGAGGCCTTATATATCAGGAACCGCTTATGCTAGAAATTTGAAATTTGGTGAGGCGCCTCTGCTTGACTAGCTTAGCAAATATTCGGAATTTCAAGTTTCTGACTTCATTGGTACTGAAGATAGGGAGGGGTCAAAAGTCGCCTGAGTTTGTTCCTGTAAAAAAGGGTGTAGTGCCAGAACTTGGCTGGGCACTACCGTGCCCTTTGATCATCGATCTTTGCAGTGATACAAAAAAAAAAAAAACAATAATAAGACCTTTTGTAGTTTAGCTCAGAGCATGGTACTGAGCTGTCAAAAAAATGTGGGTTTCTTTTTTACCTCAGGCACATCAGCGCGGACAGATTGTGTTTCTTTTTTCAATCAGAGCTCGCTCTGAGCGCGCTCTATGAGCTTAGAGTAAAATGACCGAGCAGATACAGCTTTCGAATTCCAAGGCATTTAAAGTTTAAAACTACTCGTAAGAGAAACCAACATTTATTGCAAACTGACATTTCAACAGTATCCAAATAGAAGTCGAATGAAGATGGTGGTCAACCCAACCCAATGCCGTATACTTTATTACTCACTTAAGTACACAAAATGTTTAACAACATAAAATCTAAGGGGTATGTACCTTTAACAGCCCATCTATAAATCAACCTAATAACTTGACAAAATGTCAAGCTATTGTGTTTGCTGCCAGTTATATTCATAATAATAGTCCACCCATATCTACACATATTTACATTTTATGTTACATGTTAATTTGCTATCAGCAATTTAAATGAAATTACACATCCTGTCCATTGAAGCAAAACATTTGTAGACGTATAATGTATATTGCAAATAAGTGTTTGTAGAAATAATTTACTTAGTTGATTGCAAATTAAACTTGATACGATTAATGACAGAATCCTTATCTAATGGCATTTCAATGCTCAACGGCGATGCAAATACCCCCATCAGGATATTAGTTCGTAAACTCCTTGCTCATTTCTCTGCAACTGAATTTTAAGATTATATTGCCAGAGAAATACAACAGCACACACAGCACCTTGCAACTAATTGCTAAATGACCGATTAATATAAGGCCTCCAAATTAATTGTCAATCTAAAGTGTGCATTGTCTTGTGCCATTTCCAATAACTATGCCTTACCTCCTGCCAAGGGAATATCATGCTGACATTTATTAAATGAGTATGGAGAGATATTGTAATGCAAATGCAGATTATACTCATAGAGTTGCTGGTATTTGTTCATCTAATGAGCAGATATCTGCAACTGATAACTAAATAAATGTTTGTGGTAAGTATCTCGATATGGTGCATCTGTGGTAGGAGGGAAATAGTACAAGACGAAGCCAGAGGTACTTTCTTAAAGCCGTTTAATTATTATTATATTGGTGTAAAATTTAATTCAAGCTGACACTTTCTCGACCAACGACTTCGACACAACTATCTTCATTGATGGCTCAAAGATGGAGTGTAGTGTTGGCTCAGGAATCTCCTCTGTGACTTTAGATCTATCTAGGTCGCTTAGGCTACCCGACTTTGCTTGAGTTTTTCAAGCTGAATTACTGGCTATCAGGATCAAAGCATGTAAGGTACTCAAACAAGATCCCAACCACAAGCGGGCAAAATTCTCTCAATTTTTCTTAGCGAATCTAACCGTAGCGTAGGTGGAAGAGTTTAACTAACTGCCTTATATCTAGAATGATTTGGCCAACATATAATAAATCCCAAACACTTGATCTGATATGCAGACCCAGGCACGAAATAGTCAGGATCGTAGCTACCTGTAGCGGACACTGACAAATAGGAGAGCCTGCAGCGAAGCTATAAGCATACCTCACAGCACTCACTGTCATAGCTGTGAGGACCACCGCGAAAAGGAAACAGTCCTCCCTTTCCTCTGAAAATGTCTTACTTTGGCCAAATTTAGAGCACAAATATTTGGAAGAGCATTTTTTGACGACATTGACGAACTTAAGGAAATGAAGATCAAAGACGTGATCTCTTTTCTCAACGCGACGAAATAGCTCTAAGACGAACTTCGGTTACTTCTGTGTTGTGCTCTTTGTCTAAGGGCTTTGACGGTGGCCTACGGTGCGGGGGCCGGATTATCACTCAATCGAATTGGGTACCTACTTTATCCATATTTTTGAACTAAATCCAAACTGGATGACTCCGTGAGAATGTCAACAATTTCCCATATCAATTCCATCCACAGTATCATACGAGTTAGGGTATCGAAATGGCACACTTCAGAGCTAATTGGGCCACAGGGTAGTCGCGATTTCTACCTACCTATCGAGACACTTTCAATGAACCTTTATTATTATTACAGGAGTATTGCCATAAGCTTCAACTACATCTTGTTTACTCGCAATAGGATTTATTCGATAAAAACCATTCGAAACAAAAAGCTCGCCTTATGCGAAATCGAATGTTTTCTGTTGATAAGTTTGAATAAATCATACTTCCTTAAATCCTTGACCTCTCTGTGAGACATAAGGCGTCCACTATCGCTGCACGCCATCTTGTTCTGCTAATCGAAATATGTTTAAGTGTGCCCAAGTATTTCCGAGCCTTGAGATTCCTTTTTGACTGTTCTGCACCAAGTTTTTCTATGACTTACAGGTCTCCTGCCAGCTTGTGTAAAAAGATCACATGCCATAGCTTGTCTTGCGGTAGAATCTTGACCATTTCGTAGAGTGTGACCGATTCACTATAACTACCTTTTACAAAAAGCCTTATCGATTGGATTTGACCAATTCTCCGATGGAGTTCTTAATTGGAACTATATCAAAATAACCTAAAGCTATTTCGAAGACAGAGACAGGGGCGGCCAGTTATCATATACAATACCCATATAGTAGTAAAAACTCTACAATTGAGCGAAACAGTCGTGCCTTGATCTTCGTACTGTAGACGTTGCTCATCAAAACTTTTGACAGCATGCTAGACCTCAAAACCTCAGTTACTATATCCAGCTGTACAACCACCGTCTTTTGAACCAACCAGTGGCGTAGCGTACCATCTCGGCGCCCGGGGCGGGAGACCCATTTTGCCGCCCCCATTCAATACTAAATTAAAATTAAATTTCGAGACATCATTTCACAGGCAATGAAGTATCTTTTATTGAAAGTAAAATAGAATTAGCGGTTTCATAAACGGATTTTACGAGCTCGTGAGACAAAGCTGCATCTGCGGATTCATCTCCATGCATGTGTTTTTTCCTGCGAATTGTACTCGTTTTGAGATCGATTCCGAGTTTTTTCCAAAAAGTCTTAGAAAAGTCGATTGCGGCTTGGACAAAACGGTATCTGCTCTCCACCAGGAGAGCTTTTAAAACGCAGAGTTTCTGAGCACACTTATCCACACTCAGTCCACATTGCTGCAGGTAAATCTGTGCGTCATCTTCTTCAGGTAGCTCTGCAGCTCAAAAGCCAAGAAAAGTGAGGAAGTTGAATGACTGCATGACTGTCAGAGGAAGACTGGCTACCGATCCGTCAATTCTTCCAGTACCTCAAGAACTTCCACAAACTTATTTTTAAGCGTCTTTACAGCTTCACGAGGTTCACTTTTTCTGCAGGCTTGTGACTAGATGCTTGAGATACTTCTGGTGAGTCGACTTCGTCTTGACCCTGCTCTGTGGTGGGACCAGAACGACTTCCAACTTCGACGGCAGGCACGTCTTCTTCTTCTTCCCGTAAAATAAGTTATGCATTCCCATGAATATTGGCCGGAGGACAATTCTAGGCCACTCACGATTGTAGATGGAGGAATCTTACTTACATTGGAATCACTTCCGCTGCTGCTGGATGCCGCCGAAGACGTTACTGTAGTTTTTGAACCAGAACTAGAACTGAAATATTTCGCGTCTTCGCGTCTGCTTCTTTCTTAGCCTTTTTTCTGCGGTATTCCGCGCCGCTTCCTTTAACTCTTTTCATTTTCAAAAACTAGTTCAAAGGTTGAGTGAAGTACTAAGTGCTTAGTTTTAGAAGATTCAACAGTATTTAAACTATAAACAACACAATCGAAATAACTTTCTGTGATGCGGGAGGGAGCAAAAACATTGAGCTGGCTGAGACTAGAATAACGTTTCCGTCGAATCCTAGTTATCTTATCATATCTCATATGTTTCGGAACACTCCCTTTCAGTTTCGCGAGAGTTTCGGAACGTTTTGTTTTAGTTTCGCGAGTCGCGCGACAATACGGAATGCACTCTTACGGCCGTACTCACCGTCTACGAATTCACGAAAGCGGTCAACGACGAACCACAGATAGGGTGGCAAATTTCAAATTTACATCATTGTTGTTTGTTGACTTGTCAAACGATCTGTCATGAAACATATGATTTCTACTCTACCCGCATCACCGGCGACATTTTGCCGCCCCCCTAGGCCTGCCGCCCGGGGCGGCATGTCTTGTAATAGCGATGAGCTTCTCGGGTATACCTCTCCGGCGTAAAGCTAACCACATATTATCACGATTTAAGCTATTGAAAGCCTTTTCGAAATCGGTATAGAGTAAATGAAGAGAGAAACGGAACTCTACACGTTGTTCTGATCCTTAGAGTGTTGATGTGTTCGATGCAGGATAAGATCGCCCGTAATCCCGCTTGTTGTTTGTCGAGAGTAGAATCCAGATGCTCTTTGATTCGTTCCACGATTATTTTCGCCATTATATTTGTCACCCCAAGGATGAGACAAAAAACTCTCCGGTTTCCGCAAACCAAAAAAATTTCCCTTCTCGGTAATTTGACTAACATTCCTTTTTTTCATTCAACGGGAAACGTTGGCCCTTTTCTTGTCTTAGTTATTAAGGAAGTAGCATTTTCACGGATGTTTGTGGGGCTAATAGATAAAGTTCGAGAGGCATGCCGTCTAAATCTTACACTTTGTTATTTTTTAGGTACTTGATTGCTGAAACTATCTCGGATAAACTGGGTGGACAGGTGCGAATACGGGAACTTGTTTCTACAGTGTGCTCATTTCGATTTGGAGCCAGTACACATACTACTGCCACCGTCGTCGAGATGGTTAAGTACAGTTGTAAACTGTTCGTTTCTTCTTCTGATCCTCGTTCGTTAATTTTGAGTTTCATTTTTAAACTTGCCAAACTTATCTATAGGTGTGTTTTATTCATTGCTGCATAGCCAGCGCAGCATTCAAGTGCGAATAAAACGATCAAACCTACTCTATATTATGTCTATTTTGATTTATATTTCAATGTTGACCATTATTATAGAAAATATCAAAATCTGATGGCAAAACATGTACATGTGTACATTATGTTTAATTCTAAAATTTAATGCATAGCGCCATTCTCATTTCAATAATTTAAAGTTCTCTCACCAGCACAACTGCCATTTTTTTTTTGTCGAGGGAAATTTTGCTGCGCTAGCTATGCAGCAGTGAATAGCGCACATCATATATCTCAAGTAAAAAATGTCCATTTTGTTAAAAATATGAGAAGTTCCTCTAGACTAATTGAATACAAAGTTATACCACTATATCACCCGCTGCAAGATGAATTTAGACATCCAAACGTTACGGTGTAGTCAATTTCATCCAATTTTCTGGCCGCGACACATGTCTCACTCGTAAATAGGTTTCATATTTCTGTAAAATATTGGCAGCAGCTGAGCAACGTATTCATTTGTCTGCTTACATAAGTCCTACATCGACATAGCTTGATAACTATATCTGCAATTCTACATAATACCCATACTCCACTCGCCTACAAACATATTTAGCTATTATCACTAAAGTCTGCTATAGAAGTTGAACCCCAAACCTCATATACACACACGTAATGTGTGTAAAAACCAATACCCAATCTACTTACTTCACTTTACTCACTTTGTGGAAGCTCGTAAATTTGTTCGTTTCAGATTTTACGATTGAATTCGCAAATCTTGACTATCATCTGACAAAATCCGGAACAGAACACGAACACATCAAGGGCTGCTGCAAGTTATATGACTCTTGCAACTGTTAAATCAATTCATGTTTTTATTGTTTTATTTGCGTTAAATAGATACGTAAATTTAGGAGTTGAGCTCTTTTGTTCCGGATGCGATATAATAAAAACGAGTGTCAGATTCAATTAGAGTTCTTGTCTTCTTGTCACTACTTAGATATGAGACTGAAATTCGAAGAAATATAATATGTGGGGTGTTGGGAGATGCTAGCTAGTATGTGAAATCCTAGCACCTTTTTGCCTTTTCTATAATAATCAAATGGAAGAGTGGTTTTTTGTGTATAGAGCTGATTCTGACATTTATCTGAATTTATTAATCAAAACGCAAATTTTGCATCGCAATTGAAACACATGTGACTTATGTAAAGATTGGCAGATCTTTATTGTATCAATTTATTGGAAATCACTGGAGTTGATGACAGTAGCAAAATCATTTGAGCCTCCAATGTCTGAAGACAACTACCATTCAGCATTTATTTTTCCTCCTTTTTTAGCTCAAATCATTTTAATGGAATATTCAAAAATTCGTATATACTTGAAAAGCTACAAAACACCTTGTTATCGTAAGAAGACTAGTGTTGCCTAAATATTTCTTTAAATGTTAGTTCTTAATAATTATTTTTGAATTTAGTAATGTTCTGTTTGATTGTTTTTCTGCCTTGACTCTAGTGTTTAGAACAAAACTTGTTTCTCACATTCTTTGACATACATACCTTACATTATTTTGGGGGCTATACTATGTGAATTTTTATGTTTTTAAATCACATTAACATTGTCTTATTTGGCCGCTCTACTATGTATAACATTTTTAATTAAATTGGCTGAAAATTGTATGGATTCATTTGAATAAAAAAAAGAGTGCCCTTACAGGCTTTGTTAAACTCACACATCGAATTGTGCTATTTTAATTAAGGAAGCTGGAAATAGTGGAACATTTTTAAATGTGGTTTATTAATTCTATAAATCACACTTGGTGCTTTTTAACGATTGCGAACAAAAGATTTCAAAGGTTGTTCTGGAATACCGCAGGGTAGTCCCTTAGGTGCTGTCCTATTGAACTATTTAAAATGTCTTCTATTATGAGGAGGATATCACAATCTTTAAAATTATTTCAAATAGGTACTCAGGGATTATGACTATATATCTTTAAAATGTGTGAGCACAGTGCGAGCATTTAGGGAAAGTTGGAGGGGATGAGTCTGAAGAGTTGGTTGTTTTCTTGTTGCAACTGGTATGTTCTAGAATGTTTGTTTCTTAGAATCGATATATGTAAAATTTTAAGGTTTTCGGTGAGAAAGTTTTATGCTATTTATTGTACCCTTTTTTATTTGCGACATAGAGTATCTACGAACTCGGTTAAAGCAACCCTCGATTCGCGCAACTCCTGGATTTTCGCAACACTAAAATCGTAGCACGTCTTGACTCTGTAAGTGCTACTTTTCAGAAATGTGGAACTTCTTGTGTTTATGCATCTGTTCATAGAAATCAAAACATCAAACCAACAAAAACGATTTGTTTGGTTTTAATTATGTTTTTTTTTATAACATTTTCGTTATCTCTAAAAAAATAAGCCATTACAACTATCATTTTCTATTTAAAAAAAAAATATAACCCAGTAAGTGCAACAACCTCGATTATTGCAACTGCCTTAATTTCTATTAAATGCGTAAATCGAGTTTGCACTGTATACATATGTATAGGTACTATAAGGCAAGTGCATGTGTAAAAACTCGAACTCGAGATTTTTATCAAAGTTGACATTACGATGATAGGGAAGAAGAAATAAAATGCACGACTGGATCGCACGAACTTGCTCTTATGTAAAAGTACTTTGGAATTTAAGATACATTTTATAAATATAAAACAAAGATTTAATGAGATAATAATGTTCAAATGCATAAAATTGCCGTCTGGTTTCCGGAAAAGTATGAATTTATGCAAATAAACTTAAAAAAAAACGTTTTATTATTAAATAAATTTTTTATATAAGAAATTTCTCTAAAATTTTTCAAGAAAGAAATGTGGGATGCGAATTTTAAGTATTAAATAATATTGATTTTAGGAAATAATTTCAAAAAATAATCGTTCATAGGTTTTGAAGATATTGATTTAAAAAAAAAATTTTTCAAAAAAACCCAACAAATATTTTTTCGAATATTTTTATATACAATATTATTTTAAACTTAAGGGGACTCCTGCTGAAAATTTTGGGTTAAAATCCTTAGAGCCGTTAATGAGAAAGTCGAAAATAAAAAAAACGGGTCTATGGCAGGTACCCCTAATAACATTTTGCCCCAAAATTTTTGTTGACCAAAATGTAGTCCATGTCCATAATATCACACCTAATTTTTTTTTATCAAAATCGTTAGAGCCGTTTTCGAGATAAATAAGATTTTGCATTACGGGTGTATGGGGGGTACCCTTAGTTTTGGAGCTAAAAAAAAACTTTCAATTTTTCCTCTAGGGAATCACCGAAGACCCTTAACTACCGAGATTGAAAGAAATAGGTCCAGTGGTTTAGGCTGTAGTGAGAGGTACAGACATACAGACACACTGAAACATGTTTTTTGTGTACTAAATTTTCCTTAAAATTTTTATAAAAAAAATTGATATGCAAATTGTTAGTATTTAATAAAATACATTTTAAAACGTAATTTAAAAATTTAATCGTGTATCGGTTTTCAAGATATTGAATTTTCAAAAAAAAAATTGTATTATTTTTTTAAAAATCCAAAAACTATTTTTTCGAAAAAATTTTTAGTTTATATTTTTTTAAATGCAAAGCAGCTCCTGCATAAAAATGTTGGTTAAAATCGTTAGAGCCGTTGGTGAGAAATTCGAAAATCAAAAAAACCGTTCTATGACAGGTACCCCTAATAACATTTCCCCCCAAATTTTTTTTTCACCAAAATGTAGTCCATGTTCATAATATCACACCTAATTTTTTTTATCAAAATCGTTAGAGCCGTTTTCGAGATAAATAAGATTTTGTATTACGGGTGTACGGGGCGTACCCTTGGTTTTGGAGCTAAAAAAAAAAATCAATTTCTCCTCTAAGGAATCACCGAAGACCCTTAACTACCGAGTTTGAAGAAAATACCTCCGGTAGTTTAGGCTGCAGTTCGGGGTACAGACATACAGACATACAGACATACAGACAGACAGACGGAATTGTCGGACCCACTTTTTTCGTCTTCACTATCATCGTAATGTCAACTTTGATCAAAATCTCGAGTTCGATTTTTTTTCCAAATGCAGAACTTGCCCTATAGTACCTATATCGCAAGTAAAAAGTGGGTTTCGGAATTATATCTGTCTTTTCTACTACAGCCTAAGAACGATTTTATTTAAGCTTGGTAGATATTATTTTTAACCCCAACACGGTTTTTTTAAGACGAAAAATAACGGTACCTGCCATACAAATTTTTTCGAAATTTTATAAATAATTCTTTTTCTCGAAAGATTTAAAAAAAAATCAAAAAAATTTAGGCAAAATGGTTATTAATGGTACACTACCCCTCCCCCCTTTGAACAATACAACCGATTTTGGTTATTTTTTTTTAAAGTTAAAAAAGTTTGAATAATATTGTAATTATATCCAAATTTTCGAAACAATTTTTTTTTTGGATTTTTAAAAAAGCTTTCAAATTTTTTTTCAGCAAAACTCAATATTTCAAAAACTCCAGGCTCGATTATCTTAAAACTTAAAAGTGGAGAATTTTTTAATACAAGATGTGAGCAACCAAATTATTTAACCTGTAAATAACGGTACCCACCATAAAAAATATTAAAAAGAATGCACGACTGGATCGCACGAACTTGCTTTTATGTAAAAGTACTTTGGAATTTAAAATACATTTCATAAATATAAAACATGGATTTAATGAGATAAAAATGTTGATTTCCGGAAAAGTATGAATTTACACAAATAAAGTTTAAAAATCGTTTTATTGAAGTAATTTTTTATATAACAAATTTCTTTCAAATTTTTCTAGAACAAAATTTGGGATGCCAATTTTAAGTATAGATTTTATGAAATAATTTCAAAAATAATCGTTCACACCTTTTCAAGATATTGATTTTTAAAAAAATAAATTGGTATTTAATTACGTTTTAAAATACATTTTAAAACGTATTAAAACGTAATTAAAAAATTTATTTGTGTATCAGTTTTCAAGGTTTTGAATTTTCGAAAAAAAAATTTGTATTATTTTTTTAAAAATCAAATACATATTTTTTCGAAAAAACGGGTCAGTATTTTTTTTTTTGAAATTTCATTTTTATTCGTACAGTAATTTAAACTTTAAGTTGTCGAACCAAAATTTTTGGTTAAAAATGTTTTTAAGATCTTGTACGAGTATATAAAAGTTTATTTTTTGAAGAACCCGCTACAACGACTTATGATTTTTGTTTTTGCATAAATTCATATTTGATTAAGAAATTACAGGGCAATCAGTTTTCATCTCTCATCAATGAAAGAGTCTAAAAAAATAATATTTCCTTTTTTATTTATTATTTTCTTATTTGGCAGCGATTGGATATTGAACCGAGACCTCAAAGATAATAGTTCAAGGCACTAACTATTATATCAAGGGCTATGACGATTATCTCTTTTAAATAAAATTTAAATTATTCAACCATGATAAATAAATTAATTTATACATATTTTACTGCTGTATTGCTTCTTAAGAAGAATAAAAAATATAAAAGTATGTATATTTAAAAAAGATTCTGCAATACAAAAATTGAAATTAATAATTAATTTGTATTCAACAAAATCATGTGAATTAGGAATCTAGCCAATAAATCTAAAATGTAGGTTCCGATTAAGCGGAGTGGACTACAATTTCACAGTATTTCGTTCTTCATCATTCTAATATTTAACTATAAAAGCTTATAGTTTTTGTTTTTTAAAATAAAGGCAATAAAATTCAAAAACATATTCGGTGAGGAGATCTAATAAAAAAAAAAAAAAACAATTTAAATAAACTTACACAATTACAAATCCCCTACATGAAAAACAAAAAACATTGATTCAAATCTAAAAAGTATTCAAATAAAAAATAAATTTTAATTATCTAAAAACACCAAAGCAAACAAAGTGCAAATGAACACAGAATCATAACCAAGTTAAATAATGTAAGACCTTACATTAAAAGCTTTTTGCAAAATTAAAATGCAGTCTGGGTCATTATTTCGAATTAAAGCCATCATCATATTTATCAATTTTCAGTGAAAGAGGATATTCATGGCAGTGGGTTATAATATTGATATACATGACTTTGTTTACAAAGTGCACTCACGAAAAATTCGGTTCAATAAACCTGCAGGCTAAATGCATTTACAATATTGAAACACTGCATTGAGAATGTTTATCGAAGCATTAATATAGCGAAATAAATGCGCCATATTTTACATACTTACACATACATTTTTGTGGGGCATCTGGTCAAAACATATATTTTGTAATAATGTTAATGGACTGGATTGTTAAATATTCAAGCCGCATAAACTCTTTTTCGACAGGTAAGTCACATTAACAATAAATAAATGATTTTAATTTAATTTATGAAATTTAATTTTATGCCAATGCTTCGAAAACGTAAAAAAACACAGTACATGGGTAAAAATACCAAAAAATTTAGGTCCTCTGGTTAATAAAAGTAAGTTAATCCAATCTATTCTAAATACTCGAGATAGCTAGGCATAATTTTGTGAAAACTTGTATTATGTGTTTTGGTATATGGTTTTTTTGGTGTCGTTGGGGTTATTGGAAAGCCGATATTTTGAACAATAAAGACCGTAGTTTTGGTTTTATTTTTCGTTCACATCGAAAACTCTGGTTTTAAAGATTAAAGGGATTACCAGACTAGAGAATAGAATACCGGTCATTGGAATAATTGCTTACACCATATAGTTATGCTACAGACTTTTGTATATGGTTCTAGACTCGCTCAGTACCTTCATCTCTGCAAAATTTTTCAAAGAATGTTTTTCAATCTTTTTCTTTTAAAGTTTTCTTTAAGGCCAATCCTCTGGTTTTATTTTTGTTTTAATAAAATATATTATTTAATAATTTGTTTTGGACTTAAACCGAGCAGTGTTGGTCGCAAATGTTAAATTAAAAGCTATACAAGTTCACGTAGATATACAGATGCTAAAAGTGCCTAAAATACTTCTTAAATAATTAGTTTTTAAGTCTTAATATTGAAAACTAAATTTTTAAACAGATTAATCAGAGTTTGAGACAATAGATTTTAAGTTCGCATTGTAATATCTTCAATATATTATTAAGCTTCGTTATAGAGAATTGTAAAAGTTATAGTTCTAGTACAGTACATCACTCATAACTTGAACAATGTTGTACGGATTTCGATAAACGATATCTCATTTAGCTCAATATTGAAATCACTTTAAAAAAAAGACACAAAATGAAGAAATGTATTCAGATTTTAACCAAAAGGGGCTTAGAAACATTGAAAAAATTAAAAATTATTTTTGATTACCTCTAATAAGTACTTTTGCAGCGTAAGCAAAAATCGTTAGAATGGAATAAAATTGGTGTTTCCATAATTTAAAGGAAATTTATTGAGCACAAAAAGGAGGCACTTCTTGTTACTGAAAAAACGGACAATCTTCAAAGACTTTTGTTTTAGACAAAAATTGAAGGTGTATATCAGGAGTATATACAAACAAAAAAGATTGCAACAGTACATTCGAAGCAGATAGAGAGACATAAGCTTGGAACTTAATCCTCTGATTATCAAAAATAAATTGCACGACTCATGCTTAAGAGAATAAGAGTTAAAAAATCGATGCTATTAGTGAAAAATTTTCATAAAGGATACAATTTATTTAAAAAAAAATGGCTAAAACATCTCGTTTAGAATTTGGGGAGCTACTCGTAAGAACAGAATTCCAAGCAAATATACATTTATGATGCAAAAAAATTGCAAATCGTTGTAGCGGTTTTTTTCAAAATTAATTTTTTTTTTTTAAATTTTTAAGATGTTGTTACGAAAAAATTTAAGTACCCCATTTTTAAGCTCTTAATATTGTGCATACAAAATTAAATTTCAAAGCAAATAATTGAACAGTCTTTGAGACATAGGATTAAAAAAAAATATTTTTTTTCCAAAAAATAAAGTTTGGACATGCAATTATTGTTCTTAAATTTTGTAGAAGCGTCTATGTATATAAGACATTTTATTGAAATCAGTTTTGCTAACAATGAGAAAAAGGTAAAAATTTTGAAAATCGTTCTGTGGTAGGTATTGTCAGCAGGGTTCGGACTTTAATACGATTGAAATATGTATATCAACTTCGATTTTGAGAGCAAAATTTAATCTATACTTTTCTTTTTTAAGATATACTTCTCTTTGAAAAAATTCTTAACCAACATTATATTTAAAGACAGAGCTGATCACTCTGTATTACAATATTCAAGGCTGTGATTTAATATCTATATTAAAACTAAATAGTTGAGGCATTTCCTTTCCACAAATCCTCTATCGAAATTTTAAATGATAAATGGAGATCATTCCGCATTTATGATATCTATTAGTTAAATAGAACAAAATTATTTAATAGAATTAAGTGATATAATGGAAGAATTTGTTTTCAAAAATTTGTGCTGAATTTTGCTATTTTGCCCCATAGTAGCGCCGCGCCGTAGCTGAAGGAACATTTTCAGAAATGAATTTAGTAAAAAACAAGGTTAGGAGTCGCACAGTGCGGTATTTTGGTCGAAAACCTGGCCAACAATATTTGGGCACATTTTTCATATCAAATAGGTACCAAATGACTAAAAAGTTATTTGGAAGGATAAATTTTCATTTTTTAGATACAGTAAAACCCACTTTCCTTTTTTTTATGAGTGAAATTTTCTTAATCCGGGTGTTCAAATTTCAATCCAAAATTTTATGTCCCAGTATGCAGGTAACCAAGTCTAAAATACCTGCGACCCTCTTAATCCAAAATACGAAGAATTCGAGATGTGGATTAGTTGTATATTTTATGAGTACAGGTCAATTATTGAATAAACAGATTAATCCTTTTTTGTTTTTCCTTCCGCAACTTTTGTTTTATAGCAAGTAATAAAAAATGACCAGGATTAATTTAATTTTATAGTTTTTATTTAATTATTTATTCTTTATCTTTCATCAGAAACATCATCATTAACATCTTCATCACTTGTATATGAGCATCCCCACTTGTATATGAGCTCTAAATCTGTTTCACTGGTCTCAAGGCACTGTTGGAGTTGTGGTTCCAAATATTTATATAAACGTGATGTTGTGTGATCCACTAAATCTTGGAGCTTTACTTCGGCAACTGTCTCACTTACGCTTTTTGGTGGGTAACAATCCTGTTTAGCTTTATACACATAGGTATAGTACGGATATATATCTTTGTTGGCCTGATGAATCACTTCGTATTGACTAGCAGTTAAATTAGCTTCGACGAATATCCTCAAAGCGTTTTCAGGAGTGATAGATAGATAGATAGATAGATAAGATTTTTATTACGTATCTTTGAAATTAACATTACATTACTTATTTTTAATTACAAAAAAACATTATAGCATGGCATTTGCCGTCTGCCAGATTGACAATTAAAATGAATTCAATTTCATTTACATATGTAATAAGCTATCATATAAAATTTGAGATTAAATCAAAAAAGAACAAAAAATATTTAACAAATGATAATAATAAAACCATATTAGATAGGTGTTGTAAAAAAAACAAAAAACAGAAATCAGAAATCTTCATTTATTATTAATGATCTATACTTTAACGCGAGTTTGCAGTATTCATAAAGCTTGGGAACATCCATCTCATTCAGCATAAATAGAACTTCTTCTTCCGATAAAAAGTCACTTCCAAAAACCCTTCTTCTAATTCCCCTGAGAATTGGGCACTTTCCAATGAAGTGAATAACGTCCTCTCTTTGTACTAAGTTACACATACTACACTCCAGAGGAAGATCGGGTCGGTGTGGAATGAAGTTTAAGTTGAGTAGTTCACTCCGAAGTCTAACCATTGTAGCAATCACGTAAACATTATTTGAGTCACGAAAGTAGTTTTTTTCAGCAAGGTTGTGGTTGAGCCTACTATAAATTGTTCTAAACAAGGAACCGGAAGCTTCCGCTACAAATTCGTCTCTGCACTTCCCATCTACCAATGATATAACTTCATACAGTAGGGCCTTACTGGCTGATACATTTTCTACGTTTAAATTAAAATTTAAATTGCATTCTTCTGCAAGGCATGACCACTCATGATAATCCGCTTGCAGTTTTGGCGTTTTTATGTATAAAGGTGATAGTCCGGTTTCTAACATAATGACATAGTTTGGCGTGTTTGGTGGTAAGTGAAATATTCTCTTTACATAATACACTAAGAGTTTCTCAACCGTGTTGAATTTTTTACAACCCCATACTTGCGAACCATACAAAAGTATACTTTCAGCAACTGCTTCAAATACCTTAAATTTACTGCTATGAGCTATGTGTTTGTTCATAAAGCAATTTTTCCACGAAATATTAATTGCAGTTTTTGCCTTTTGCAGTTTTTCGTTAAAATTCTTCTCCATGCTCAGGTTTTTTGAAAATATAATGCCTAAGTACTTGTATTCATTAACAATTACTATGTCTTCGCCATTGAAGTTCCATTTTTCATTCGACGCATTCCGACCACCACCTTGTTTAAATACCATCACCTTAGACTTTTGAATGTTAACTATTAGGTTCCACATTCGACAATACTGGTATACCCTATTTATCATGAGTTGTAGTGATTCTGGAGAGTATGCAAACATGACTATATCATCAGGAGTGTGTTTCTCAGTTTTCAGGGTATTACTGCTAATCGCAGCTGCTTTCCGGAACTTCATTACCCTGGTTGGAGTTTTGGTCACAACCTCCATCACTTTTGCGACATCACTATTTCACGCTGCTTGTTCATCAAAGGACACACTCTTTCGAATTTCCTCTGTTTTTCGACGTTTTGTTCGGTAACTTGATTCCCCGAACTCTTTGCTTGGGCGACCTTTACACCTTCCGGGAAGTATGCCAACAGGTAGTGTTACTTCTTCGCTAAGCCACTTTTCATTCTTATCCAAGAAACGCTTTTCTGTGCAGTTGCAGAGTTGCCATCTCCGTTTATAGTTCGCTTTGAACGCCTTGATAATTTTTGTAAGTTCATCTATTTTCTCTGGGGGACAGTTTGTGATATCCATACATTTTTTATCCAAATATTTAAGTTTACCGTCAAGGAGTCTTTGTGAGCTTTCTCTTACCAACTCATGGAGCTGTTTTTCCTGGTCAGAGACTAGGTGGAATTAGAGTCATCTGGAATATTATAAAAAATGTTTAGTTATGGTCGCTTGAAAGGAGTTTTTTTCAAATGCTTTGTTTTTTCTTAGGTGAAAACTTGTGAATGGTTCTGAAATGCAGGATTGTTCTACATATCCAGAAGTTAAATAATATATATGACAAACTTTGTTGCGGGGTGTTGCCAATATTCAAAAACACTAATCTTTGGTAAAAACAACGGAAAAAGTGCAAATTTTGTAAGTACATTCCTTAACTCATCGATATGAAGAACTTAAGTTGAATATATAAAAATTTTTTTGCTTCAAATATTGTACATACCTTGATTTACGATATCCATATCAAATTTTTTCACAAAAATCACTTTTAAGATTAAAAAAAACACACAGAAAATACATTTTTTTTTTAAAAATCGCAAGCAAACTCGTGCTTATTCAACAAGTGCAAGTTGCAACTGATGGTGTCGCGAACGGGGGTGACGAATTTATAGATCGACTTCACTAAATAGTAGCCTGGTTATATACCTGTTATGGGACACATGCTTAATCCTGAGAGTGAAAGTTGACAAAATTGATTTATGGCCACGTTTCAGGTCAAAATACCACACTGTGAGTCGTTTAAACGTAAGTACCGTGGAAAATCTAATTTAATATTTTAGATCACTTACAGAAAAACGTAAAGATATTAAGAGACACCTTTTTGGTAGAATTCGTACAAAAATACAAGTTCGTTGATGGAAAATTTACTTTAAAATAGTTATTTTTAATTACTATTTTTTTTCAAGTCTGAAGTCTGAATTTACTTTTATGAATTATTTTTTATATAATTTTTTTTTTTTTGAGAAGTCTTTATTTACTGATATATGTTGTATACTTAATTTATTTCTGTTAAAGTATGACGTTTGTGCTATAGTTTTATTTATTTTATTAACTTCCCATAGGGAGTTATTGTAATCGGTCCGATTTGTCAAATTGGAATTTTTGACATTTCTCGACGTTTCAAGGTCCCTAGAGGCTATATCAATCATTTTTAGAGAGATGTCTGTGTGTGTGTGTGTACGTACGTTCGTACGTTCGTACGTGCGTACGTTCGTACGTCCGTACGTTCTTGTACCATTTTTCGTCGTCGATATCTCAAGAACGAGTAAAGATATCGACTTCAAATAAATTTTGTTTAATAGATAATAACTTCGAAAGAGGCTTAAAGGGCGTTTATTAAAATTCAGTGAGTAGTTTTTTCACTATAACGGTTTAAAAAAAAAGTAAAAATTTTGGTTAGTTTCAAATATCTCACGAAAAAATAATGCAATTGATTTCAAACAAAATTTATTGTACTCATTATAAGGTCGTACAGATTTGGTATGAAATTGAAAAAAAATGAACATACCGTTATTTTTTTAAATAAAAAAACTGAAAAAAAAAATTTCATAACCCAGATATTCTAAGAACGGAAAACAATTTGAAACTCAAAATAATTTTATTTTACGAAAAATAATGTGTTTGACAACTGGTGAAAATTTCAAAAAAAAATCAGTTAACAGTTTTTTTTACAAAAAATAAAAAACTATATAAAATTCTATTGAAAATTGGTAAAAATTGTTTTTCGACTCAAATTTCTCGAGAACTAGTAGTGATATTGACTTCTAATTTAGTTTATTTTATACATAGTATAATTTTGTACAATTTGTAAAATGTTGACAAATATTGAATCAATAGTTTTTTTTTAAATAAAAAAACTATTAAAAATTCTAGTGAAAACTAGTTAAAATTGTATTTCAAGTCGAATTTCTTGGGAATGAACACCGATAGTGCCTTCTAAAGTATGTTGTTGTTGGAACCGAAATAATAAAGTAATTTCTATAATATAATACATAATTTTATAATTTTATTATCAACTTAGTTTTTAGAAGAATGTATGTACTGTACATACGTATATGAATAAGGTTGTTCAGTTGTACCCAAGTCCCACATATTCAAATTCCATTAATAGCTATGGTAAAATTGAAGAAAACGTCACAATATGTTTTTATCTTTTTGTCCATGAAAAAGATGTAAAATCCTACTCAAGGTTTTCTTAGGTGTAGGAACACAGATATATTAAAAAACACGGAAATCTATAATTCAGTATATAATATGTACCTAGCAACCTTCGTAATTATTACAAGAAATTTAACATTTTAAATAGAAAAGTTTAAAATTAGTTAAACACATTTTCTGTAAAAAAAAAACATAAAATGAGCGACTAAGTATCCTCATCATCAACAAAACAAAGCAAATTTCCTAATATCATAGTATGCAACAAGCATCATGGATTTTTAAAACAGGAGTCATTGTATATCCAGTGCAGATCACAGCCTTTCAATCCGGAAAAACCGCAACAACAATTACACTATGAAACCATCTACTTCGATCTTCCATCTACTGCTCTATGATCGAAGTATGTATACAAAATATCATACCAATTACCACTACAGATACAGTACAGATACAGCTAAAGTTTGTTTCGCTGAAAATTTGGTTATTTGAAAAAAACTAAATATAAAGTTTTCAAGACCGCAAATGGGAAGTTATCAGTGTGGGTCGCACCCAGCCTCTTTTTTTAAGTCTGAATTTCTTGTATAAAACTACTAAAAGTACTTTTAGATCTACTTCAGTTTTTTTCCGTATTTACTTTGAAAATTTAAAACTTAAGTCCGAACCCTGATCGTCAGTAATGTCTTAATTTCAATTTCTGAATTAAACATATATTGAAAAATTAAGCGAAAAAAAAATATTAAAATTCCAGGTGTCGTTTTCGAGAAAAATCCGATTTTAGATAACCAACTTTTAACATTTTTGCGGTGGGTATTGCTATTTTTAAATAGAATAAAAACATCTTGTAGATAGTTCTACTAAAAAACTGTTAATTCTTTAGTTCATTACATAATTCATTACAAATGATTCTATGAATCTTTGAACTTTTTCTTAATAAAATCTATGAAACAGTTTTTGAGTAAAAAATATTTTATTAAATTTTGAAAAAAAGTTTGAATGGAATGTGCTGTTATTTTTAGACTTAAACACATGAGAGAAAATTTTAAAGGAAACATTTTAAGAAAACTAAATACCAAGTTTAAGGAAAATCGTCCGAGCCGTTTAGTATTTAGTCGAACTGACAGATTTCAACTGCTGTTTCAACTTTTCCTATTAAAGAATTATAAAAAAAAATGTAATAGTTTTTTTTTTAATTACTTACCACAGTTTCACAGTGGAAGTTTCAACTTGAGTTCAGCTGAACCTAAACTGGAGTTTAAATTTGAAGTTCAACTCGTTCGGTTTCACAGTCTAATCTGAACTTCAGATGAATTGAACGTGTGTCGTTTTTCAAATGTTTGAAGGGTTGTTGAACTGAGGTTAAAACGCCAAAATAATGTCGTTTAACTTTAACTACAGAATGAACTGTGAAACCGAATTTGTTGTTGAACTGAAATTTAAACCAAAACTACGGTTTAAACTTCCACTCTGAAACTGGGGATCAGTGTGCTAAGTCTATCTAATAAACACAAACATAAAGTATTCCTTTATGATTACCAAATTTGTAAGACATAATTATTATATTAATTTTATTTATAATTAAGTATAATTAAAATTATGATACGAATTCGTTGAAGATTTTTCATTGGATAATTTAATTCATAAAATACAACAATAGAATTCTTATTTCAGTTGAATACAAAAGCTTCAAACAAAGACAAAATTAAAATTCTTCAACGTCCACATTTTAATATTGAAGATATGTTAGGTAACTTTGTAAATTATTTTCCCTTACATTTCAATTAGACCCAAAACACTAATTAAATGATTAAATTAGCATCGCTTTGAGAAAGAAAGGACAACCATTTAAACTATCGTACGAATTTATACGAGTAAAACAATCCCAGAACATAATTTCCGTTTAAGAAATAGTTAAATTAAAAATTCACTATGTACGTGCACTTTCGGGTGCAATTTTATTTTTGTTTTGTTTTGTGTTATTTACCTAATACTCTGTAATTAGCACACAACACACCCCAGGTTCTCCGAATGCAGCAGGACAACAAATGCAAAATTTCATTATAAAACCTTTTGGTAGTATCTACACCCAGACAAAATAAAGAATTAACTAAAGCAGTCGTCTCCTCTCCTCCGCTGACCCGTCAACCAGGACCAGGACCTGAATCTATTTTGTATTTTGTTAATTTTCTCTGTGAAAATACTCCTCCAAGGAGTTCGTCGTTGTAATTTCCTTCACTACCAACAAATTTAAGTTTTTTTTTTACTTTTTAATAAAACTTTTCTGCATAAGCAATGTCTTTCAATATGCAAATTGGTATACAATTAAAATCAAACTACACAGTCGTGGACAAACCAGATCCAAAACGAACAACACCAACTAACAACAACTGCATTTAGATCCTCTAGGTCCTTCGTGCATTTAAATTTGGGGGCAAAAACAGAAGTTTCACTTCGTCTTAGCAAAATGGACTTTTTGTAGTTTATCCTCTGCAGCAATTCCCAAGTGATGCGCCACATGAATGTTTTCCATCTCGCATCTCTGCAGAAAGGTGAAGACCACATCAAAATCCTAAAATCCAAAGGATATTACCTTGGAGCTTATGAAATAAGCCATCCACCCTTAACTTAACTTTCCACCCAGCCCATGGATACACCAGCGATGCAGTGCCACAGTGGTATGGTTTCTTTACTTGAATAAAGTTATGGGCAGCATAGGTATCCTTAAGGCGGTTATCCTGGAGTCCAATATGGTGTTAAAGGGTTGTAAGCCAGAAGTATATCCCACGTAAATATATGTGTGGGTGCATTGCTGGAAATGCGAATAAAATATCCAATTTAAATTTTATTTTATTTTAACCCCTCCTTGGTCGTATAAAATGCGCGCCGCAAGTAATTAAAGATAAAAAGCGGTTAAGTTATAAAACTTTCAGCTAGCACGGCTGTGACCAGAAAAATACTAAAAATAAATAAATTTTTCCTTCTTCGTTCCAGTCTGACGAAAGTCCAAGTCCAACATGAAGAAGAGTTATTGCAGACGAACGAATTTGTCTTTATCCATCTGCCATGTCTGTGGCATAGGGATGAGGAGCAGGGCTGGAATTGAAGATTTACGATAGTAGAATCAGGAGGTATATTTGTATGTGATTTTTTTTAAAGTTTTATAAAATTTAATCTTAAAACCTGAATGAAAAATGTTGGTAAGGCCTCACGATCCAAGAAAGTGTTCTATAGATCCTACTTAGGCTTCATCATTTTACCTCGACCTTGCTCGCATATTTCCAAAGGCAAATTTGGTAATGAACGAAGAGATTTTTTAAAGCTTTTAAATATTTTTAAAAAAGTTTCAAGTTTTTATTACAACTTTAAGTTAAAAGCTGGTCTATTAAATTCTCTAATTTGGGTTCTTGAGTCTTCTAATATTTCGTGGAAATAATAATTAAATCCCTAACATTTTAATGGGGCCCTAATTTTGAGACGTACCCCCGATGCGCAAAGCAAATCCGTATCTGTCATGAATAAAACCGCTGCAGATAGTGCTACTACGGTAGTTCCTGTATTCTGGTCTTGGTCGGGTTAAATTAGCCAAATGTGTACTTGTTGGGCAACGCCCGAAAATCCATCTATCTTTTATAGCTTTCATAGCGGCAATAAAAACATAGATGAATACAAATCATAAAGAAAAATTGGTGTTCTCTTTTGTGCAAGAAGAATAAGGATCGTCAGGACGAAACGAGGGTTAGATGATTTCTATTGCTCCTTTTCCATGGCTGGGTGCTTTCACTTTGTTCGGTGGTTTAGTCTTGTGAAGTTCTCTTTTGATTGAATATGCGAAGTTAAAGGACCTCAAGCGTTACAGAATGCAGTAAAATTTTTGAATATTTCATCAACTAGCGCGCAAAAGGATGATATCCATATAGATATCCATTTAATTATAAGTGCACGAGGCATAAGTTTTATGGCAATTTAATGAGGACTTGAGTAAAAATGATTTAATCGACTCAAAGGGTAGGTAGATGAGATATCTAGACCCACTTAAAACACTCAAAGAAGATTGGTTTTTACCATCATCAACTTTACTTGGGATTCACCCTTTAACCCTTTTTTGTTTCTTAAAAATTAAAAAAAATAGATATCAGCAGCTTTTCATATTTTTGGGACACCAGTCATAAAAATATTAAGAAATTATGCAATAAAAATGTTTTAATTTACTCATTCCGCGAAAGTGAGCTTGTTGATTTGACGAGCTGATGGTCACAGAGAATAATTAATGATTTTTAGTAATCTAAGGTTTTACGACTGAACTGGTTGGTTGGGTACAAATGTTTAAGGATATTTGTGTTCTAATTAAAATGTCCTATTTTTATTATTTATCAACAAATTCCCTTCTAACGCTGTGTGTGTTTTATTGTGCGTCGTTTTATCAAAACTTGAAGGAGGAAGCACTCGAGAGAAAGAAACAGCGTATAAAAGTTATATTTATAAAAAATGCTTCATCATACTTTAATCCTTTTAGAGATCTTAAATTTTGTATAAGGTTATGCTTCAAACATAAAAAACATACTAGATTTTGTGAAAACGTGTTCGTATGTATGTATGTTATTTTATAAAAGTTATCAGAATAATATACACGTGTCCAAAATTCATTTACGAAGAAGGAAACTCTTAAAGAACTTTTAAACGGAAAACTTATAGACGAATTTAACCAAAATAAACGATTGATTGAAAAGATCGAATCTTTGAAACAATCAATTATTGATTGATTCGATTCGATTCTTCGACCCTTCAAAATGAACGATTGGCAAAGGTGTACTCGTATTAAATTTTCAAGAACTTTGATTCTGAGATTCATTATTATCGTTGACAGAATTTTGAAAGGCAATTAATTCAAATAAAAGCAATCACAAAAAGTCAGAGTTTAAAAAAAACTACCGAGAATAGTTCAAGGGTCTTTATTTGCAGCAGAGTTTTATCGACATACATATAAGCAGACAATAATTAGCAAAAGACTTATTGAAAATAAAACATAAAATCACCAATCAAATCATTAAAGATTATAAGCATTCCAAATTATGTACGAAAAAGATTGAGTAGAAAATGCAATACTGAAAAAAGATATTCAATCGCATGATACGCCCACAGGAATGGTTAGGAGTTGTAAGTCATACTAAAACCTGTCATTTCTTTCAAAATGATGTCAATTTACCTGTCCTGTTCGTATGTGAAATTCTTTGACTATTGAAATTTGGCTGGAAGAAAAATGAACAATTATACGAAATTATCTTTTGATAAAGAACTCAGACTAACAACGGGTTACAGTGGTCTTCTTCCAAGTAATTTAAAAACTTCTAACAACTTATCATTATGTTGACTGCGATACTTTAATATACTCGTACATAACATATTTAAGCTCTCGTTAATCATGTCTTAAGCTTAGTTTTTTAAATTTTAAAATTAAAAAAAAAAAATAAAGTGCACGACTGGGTCGCACGAACTTACTCCTATGTAATAGACTAGGAATTTTAAAAACGAATGTTTTTAGGGAAAACTGTTCATAAGCATAAAATTAATTGAATGTTTTTTATAATACAAATTCTATATACTACTGAAATATTATGTATTATAAAAACCTTCATATAGAATCAATGCCAGGCCACGGGCAAAAACTTCCAACGTTAATAATTACAATTTTAATCTTGGTTGGATATAGTTCACATTGGATTTTTGTCAAAAAATCGATGTAAGATGAACTGAATTTAACAAAAAATTGCGTATTGACAAGGTCCTCACAGTCAACTGATGAGTCCATGTGAGATCACCCGGACGAAAAAAAGCTATTTTGAATCGATAAAATTAATTTTTTAAATCTTTTAGTAGTAAGAGACTAAAACAGAATGCTGTGCACATATGAATTTATGCAAAAACAAAAATTATAAGTCTTTGTAGTGGTTTCTTAAAAAAAGCTTTTATATACAAACTTTTTAAAAGATTTTTAAGTAAAAATTTTGGTACGCCAATTTAAAGTTTTTATTATTGTTCGAATAAAAATTAAATTTACAAAAAAAAATATTGAGCCGTTTCTGAGATATCGAATTTTCAAAAAAAAAAGAAAAAATAGATTTTTAGAAGCTTCTCTATAAAAAATTTCATTAAGATTCGTTATATGAGAAATTCAAAATTCGAAAAAATGGTTCTATGGTAGGTACAAGCTGTAATATCTTAATTTCAATTTTTTTTTTTATTAAATTAAAGATCGTAAGAATTAATTGAAAGAAACAAAATTTTATCAAAATTCTAGACGCCGTTTTCGAGAAAAATATGATTCTTGAAAACAATTTTTTTTAATTTTGTAGCATTTGTATGTTAGGTACCTTAATTTTTAGGTAAAATAATTTTTTTTTCACATCTTATAGATTATATTGAGAAACTTTTATTTACCAAGTTTAAAAAAAATCTAGCATGGGGTTTTCCAAATATTGAGTTTAAAAAAAAATTTTGAAGTTTTTTTAAAAATCCAAAAATTTTTTTTTGAAAATTTAAGTAAACAGTTCTATTTATGTTTTTGGGGAGCTTTAGCCAACACAAATGATCAAAATCGGTTGTACGGTTTTTGAGAAAATCAAAAACAAAAAAAATGGTTTCATGGGGGTACCCTCAATAACCATTTTTCGGAATTTTTTTGACTAAATAATTTTTTTTTGTATTTTTATTTTTAAAATGTGTCGAACAGCTTTTGAGAAAAAAAAATATTTATAAAATTTCGAAAAAAATTCGTATGGCAGGTACCGTTATTTTTGGTCTTAAAAAAAAAGGAAAAAAACGTATAGGGGGAAAAAATTAAAAATGATATCTACCAAGTTTAAGGAAAATCGGCCTAGCCGTTTAGGTTGAAGTCGAACAGACAGACAGAATTGCGAGACCTTCCTTTTTAGTCTTCGCTATCATCGTAATGTCAACTTTGATCAAAACCTCGAGTTCGATTTTTTTCAACGAATGCATAACTTGCCTTACAGTACCTATAAGTCGCAAGTAAAAAAAGGAGCGTAAATTTGCTGTTACTTCAATTTTCTGAAGGAGTCTGCTGATAGGCATATGCTTTCTTCAAACCTCCGTATTCCGGTTTTTGAAACACTTTTTACAGTTCATCAACAATTTTTTTCTCAGATCTCTTGATTCATTCAGTTCTTATGCTGATGTGGTCCTTTAAATATTGACTCATATTGTTGGTTTTCGAAGTCTATCAAAGTTTCTGGGCAAAGTGAGCGTTTTAGATACGTTACAAGTAACAGAACAAATTCAGAATAAAAGTAAATTTTAGCTACCTTTCGTACCTTAAGATGGTGGCCGCACTTTTTCCGATGTCAAGTCGTTCGATTACCTATAACTTGCTCGATAACAAGGTAGTTAGTGTTGCGGAAGTTCACTAATTTCTCACTTGTTACTTGCGACTTATAGTTACTTTAAGGAAAGTTATGCATTCGTAAGAAAAATAAAACTCGGAATTTTGATCAAAGCTGACATTACGATGATAGCGAAGACAAAAAAATGGGTCTCGAAGTTTTATCTGTCAGTCTGTTCGATTACAGCCCAAACGACTCGGCCGATTTTCCTTAAACTTGGTAGACAGAGTTTTTAATTCTTCCTCAACGGTACTTGCCACACGAATTTATATTTTTTTCGAAATCTTATAAATATTTTTTTTTCTCAAAAGCTGATTAGAAAAAAAAAATTTCTTGTTAATGGTTGAACATATTTTTTTCAGAAAAATGCTTGTTATTGATACCCCCCTTAGAACCGTTTAAAAAAAAGTGGTAGGTACAACCGATTTTAATCATTTTTGTATGTTTACAAAACCCCATTACTGAGGGCCTTGCTTTACATTGTTTAGTGATCAGCAAAAGGGCAAAGCTGATACTGGGATCTTTCGGAAAAACAGACCGTTTGTTTGCGATGACTGGAAGCATCGAGCTCAGGATCGAACAGAATTGAAAGCCGTAATATTTCAAAAAGCGGCCTTCATAGGTCGCAGCCGTTTAAGTATATAAGTAAGTATTACGACTTCCTTGATAAGATCACCTTTCTATACTAATGTTGTTAAAACAAGTCCCACACAGGTCTTCCATAGGGTTCTACATATTTAGTTTTCTAGAGTACATATAGGAATTCAGTGTTTTTAGTTTAGCGACACGATCTTCATCTTTCCTTGATAAATTTCTATCCAATTGCGTGTTGGAACACGCCTCATATAAGTGGAGAAAATTTTTCAATTTGCAGGATTTATTCGTTGTCCGGTATCAGCCCGCATCCAAAGTGTTTTTTTTTTTTCTGTTCCGGAACAAACATTTTTGCAACCCATTAGTTAACAGATCAACCCGCACTGTATTCTGTTGTGTGGTCTAAGAGACTAGCCATTTGTCTTCTTCTCTTCGCAATCTTCAAAGGGATTTCTTAAAGATGCCAGGGTGAAGTTGGACTTCCAACAGAACTACAGATGCTCTTTCTCGTCTTTTAACGAAGTAGAAGCGCTCCAGAAGATGCCACTTCAAAGAGCCCTAAGGTATTTTATTTTATCAAGGCATGAACCACAAAAGAGACACAACATTGAACTTCTTTAGGCACTGCTCTCTTCTGCCACTTAAGTAGCATCAAAATTCTGCAAAAACCCTTTTTTTAAAACATGCAAGATAGGTATGTCTTAAAGCTTGGAAGACCTTTGAATATGGCAAAACAAAGATATAGAAAGAGATAAAGACTACTGGACCTGGATTTATGCTTGAAATACCTCCGGATTTATGATAAATCACAACAACCCTAACTACACAATGCAACAAATATAAATTGCATATACCTATACATATGGTAGACCTTAGGACGATTGTGAACTTTAAAACCCAAGCGACCGCAGCGAAATACATTTTTGCAGCAAATTATTTACTCCTTCCGCCAAAGTCACATGCGTTGTCAACCGCAATATAGGAAACCAAAGTGGTATAGTGGGTTGCTGGCTTCGATCTATTGCTCGCTCCAAAAGCCGCAAAATAACCTTCCGAAACACGCAAATAAATTAAGGGTCTTCTTCCACTGTCGAATCCTGCCGCAGCGAGTTGATGGCTTATATGTATGGTTTGGCGAACTTCTATGAAGAGTGGGTAAGTGGGTGCTGCCAAGCCAGTTATAGCTTGACGTCTGGATGTGAGCATCCATGTGTGAACACATGTTCATATATTTTTCACCCAAAACAAGACGAGAGAACCCTTCTGTCGAAGTCTCCCAAATACAGTTAAATCAACTTCTTCTTTAGCGTCGGAATGATGCAGGGGGATGCTGTCAGCACCCACACCCAGAAATCTGCATCTGTAACATGATGTATTGAAACCGGATTGAAAACGGACAAAAAAAAACGTTTTACATCCTGTACACATACGTATCTATATGTGTAATGTATCTTGGCGCACTGCTTTGCATATGTTGACATGTGGTTATGATTTTTCGATTAAATTTATGGATTGGTTGGAGCTTCTGGAAACGGCCGTACATCGGTTGCCGATACGTATGGTAACCGAATGAGACCCCTTTTATGATGTGCGCCACCCAGGGTGAAATGAAAAATTGGCAATTTTTGTGTTGGTACGATTGTAAAACAAATACAATGGTGGTTAGGGTTTTCACTGCCAGTGCCACCAATATTTGAAAGTCCAGGGATTTGCTTGAAAGTTGACGAACAAACAATACGCGGGGATGGATGAGTGAATCAGCTTTATCGGGATAACTCCGCGTTCCAATTGAATTGAACTGACATATTTTGGTTTTCCGGTTTCCACTTGGGAAATGATGGCATTCAAAAGTCTTTTTTGTCTCTACTGTGATGTTAATAATATTTTTTTGACTTTTTATGGAAGCCGAGCTCCACCGTAGTTATGTATGTTTTGAATCTTTCAGTTCATATGGGTTCGACAACATGTTGGAAGTTTACATATACAATTTGCATCAAATTGATTTTTTGTTTTCATTTTCATGTTGATTTAATTTCTTTTCAATTTTGATTTTAATAACTGACGAAATTATTAAAAACAAAATGTGAAATTTATTTTTGACAGTGAATGGCGGATCTTACTCGCAGGCTTTATTCTGTCAATTGAGCAAAGGGAGGGTTTTGAAAAGGGGGAACATTTGTGATTTATATTTTGCAATTAATACCAAAGAGTCGAATTGTTACCAAATAGAAAAGGAAGTAGATTTATTTATTTTGGGGAGGTTGTTGGGGCAGTAAACGGAAGAAGACCAGGGATGAAAATTCCTATATGGAATTTGGTCATGTATTCAGGCGGTAGTTTAAGAATAAACATCTAGAGATAAACGATAGAATGGAGTGCATAGTTATGATGAACAATTTAGTGAAAACCCCGATTTTATGGAACAACCTATTTTGGAAGCTCAGCTCCATAGAGACCATTGTATAAGTCTCCTCGAGCTGCTTAGAACTTCATTTAAGGTCTGGTTCTTTAGGCTGGAGGTCCGTGCCTAGGAAATTCTTCGCGGACACGTTAAGATATAAAGCAGATTCAACAAGCCAATCTGAAGAAATAAGAACAACAAACTTAGGAAATGCGGTGGGAGGGACAGGTAAAAAAAATGAAAATACTGCTATGTTTAATATAATAATACAGCAGTTGTTTCCGAAAATGAAAATCTTTTTGTATTTAATTCCCTATAGAATTATGAGTATACAATTTTAAGAAACGGCGTAGTTCAGAACAAGCTGTAAAAGAAGCTATCAGGTTGAGAGAATTATGTTTCCGGTCTTACAAAGGCACCCCAACTGAGAATAATCGGAAAAACCATAAACAAGTCACAAACCATTGCAACACTGTTATAAAAAGAACCAAAAATTAAGACAAAAAATATTGCAATGTTCCTAAGGCAGTATTAATTTCTGGTCATATGTTAAAAAATTCAAGCTCATCTTATCTACAACAACAACTCGATAATTAACTCTTCACATAAAGCAAATGTACTCCGAGCTTATTTTACGGCTCCCGGAAATTAAACCAGGGGAAATTACGCCAGTTTTGTTATGTTTGGAAAAAACGCCAAAATTTTGGTCATACAAATTCTGGCCTTTTTGCTTTGGAAAACAGCCCAGACTTTTATGGCAATCTTTCCAGAATTCCAGGCAGTTTTTCCAAAAAAAAAACAATGTTTGGAAAAAAACAGCAGAAATCTTACCTGTACCACCAGGAGTACCCAAAAATTAAAACCTTCCATCATAAGTGTATCAAAGACATACTTTTGTTGTTGGTTCAACAGCGGAACATATATTCGAACCGAGCCCCTTAAAGCATCTTGATCGAACAGGTTTTTACGTTGCAACCCTTGATTAAAAGCGTCGTGCATTAGGCGATTAGGCGCGGCTTGAGCTTTTGAAGAAATTACAGCATCATTTAAAGTTTGATCCCAATGAGCATCATTTTCTAACAGTTGCAAACACTGACAGGCTTCTCTGTAAGAGCCATTAACAGTTCGTTAATGTTGGAACGATGTTGGGCTTCGAACATTGACTAAGAGTAATCTATATAAATAAAAATTTTAATGTATGTTTGTTCCAAATCGCTAAACTCAGAAAGTTCTTAACCGCATTGTAATTTTTACGTTTTTTCTCTCCATATAAGAACCTTCCTTGTGTCTTAACTAAAACATAAAAAAAAAATTAGCCGAATTGTTCCAGCCGTTCTCGAGTTTAACGCTTAGCAGCACATTTTGTGATTCATTTTTATTTATATAGATAGATCGTAAAAATTATTCAAAAGAAAAAAAATTTAACGAAATTCTCGAAACCGTTTTCGAGAAAAATACGATTTTCGAAAACCATTTTTTTAACATTTGTATGGAAGATACCGTTAGTTTTATATAAAACAAATTTTTTTCTTCTCAAATCTTATAGATTATGTAAAGAAACTTTTATTTATCAAGTTTAAAAAAAAACCGAGCATTGGATTTTTGAAATATTGACTTTCCAAAAAAAAAATTGTAAACTTGAATACCTATGTAATAATATTCAAACTTTGGAGGAAAAAAAATGATGTAAATTGGTTGTACCGTATTCGAGAAAATCAGAACCAAAAAAATTGACCCGGGGGTCTACCAAAAATAACCATTTTTTAGAAATTGGCAGGTACCGTTATTTTCGGTCCTAAAAAAAAGAAAAAAATATGTGGGGGAAAAAAATTTAAAATACTATCTACCAAGCTTAAAGAAAATTGGACGAGCCGGTTAGGCTGTAGTTGAAAAGAAAGACAAACAGAATTGCGAGACCCACTTTTTTAGTCTTCGCCATCATCATAATGTCAACTTTGATTAAAATCACGAGTTCGATTTTTTTTACAAATGCATAACTTTCCTTATAGTAAGTAAAGTACCTATAAGTCGCAAGTAAAAAGCATGTGTCCAACCTGTTTCTGAAAGAGGCGACCCTTCCTCCCCCTTCTCTTAACGACCAATTGCATGAACGTCCCTTCTTTCCAAGGTCATGGAATCGTTCAACTGGTGATCTGATGACATGTCTCACCGAATAGTTGAATAGATCTTAACATTATTTTGGAGAAAGAATGATTATTGTGCACCATATTTCCAAAACATTTGATAGTGTGTGGCATCAAGTTTCTTATGGAAAATGGGTGCGTTTGGTATAAATGAAACCCGTATTCTTTGGATTAAATCGTTCAATTTACGTTGTATTGAAATGTTTCCAGTCTGATCTTCACAAAATAAATGCTGGTGTTCCCAAGAGATCCGTTTTGTTTCCGACACTCTTCCTCATTTTTATGATGATCTCTCGTCTGAAACTTCTAATCCACTTCATTATTTTGTCGAGGGCTCCTTTCCAATTTGCAAACATTCTAGACCAATGTTCATTGACAACTCCTTTTTCTCACTGGTACTGTGTTTTCATAGCTCGTGCTGTGTTTAACATTATAAGGGTCTCAGTAAAACCTTAACGTTAAGACCAACAAGTTCCGCCTGATCTTCAATCGACCTAAAGGGCTCTATTACAGAATTATGCTAGAAGCGATGATGTTGATATCGATCGTCCGAATACCCCAATATTTGGACAGATTTTTCAACTCAACTCCTGTCCTGAGCAGATGGAGCTGCTCCAGAATGAGATTGAAGAAGTCACATGATGACGTACCTTCTTGCGAACCCTGTGCATGTTTGGAATATTTCGGCTATTCCCTATAGTTTCACATTTTCCAATATCATAGGAAACAGCTGGAGACTTGATTCCGGCGACATACAAAGAAAGTTTTTTCTTATAAACTTCAGAATCAAATTAATACTATCCCCATCGTCGTTATGGAGCAGCATGTAATAAATTTTAAAATATTTTATTTAAATATTTGTTCAATTGTAAATAAATTGTAAATTGTAAATCATTATGAGCGGCGAAGCACATTAAGACTTGGTTGGCTTTGTTAATAAACAGAATATCCCCTATTGGGTCATTGAAAACCCTCGATATATATATTAAGGAAAGGACCACTACATCCTCGTTAAGTAACTGTTTGGTGCGTCGTTTGGGCTGGCGGGTGTCATTGGGACATTTTTCTTTGATTGTGGAGGTATTACTGTAGCAGTTACAGCTGACCGTTATCGGAAAACTTTCTTATGACCGATTTGAAAGAATTATGTGTGCCTAAAAAAAGGTGCCTTATCATTATCACACACAACTCGTGCTAAGATGGGAATTTTACCAGACATTTTTTAAAACAAGAATAACTCTAAAATATTTTCTGAGTAAGCAATCTATTTGAAAATAGTATATGTATACATTTCTACTGCACTACCTTCTTTCAATGTATGTTTTTTTTTTTTTTTTTTATAATCTACCCGCGCTCAAGGGATTATGATTACCCTTTAAATGTTTCAACACAGCGCGGGCCTGAAGTTACGGAAGAGAAAGAAGGATAGAAAAGATGTGTGGCACGATGTTCTGAGACTAAAGGTTGTTGTCTCAGATATTTTATCTCCAGTGATGGCGGCTGAACTGTATGCTCATATTGGAGTAAATTTATTTCTAATAACTGACAATTATTCTACGATAATAACGGGTGATTTTTTAAGAGCTTGAGAACTTTTTAAAAAAAAAAAACGCATAAAATTTGCAAAATCTCATCGATTCTTTATTTGAAACGTTAGATTGGTCCATGACATTTACTTTTTGAAGATAATTTCATTTAAATGTTGACCGCGGCTGCGTCTTAGGTGGTCCATTCGGAAAGTCCAATTTTGGGTAACTTTTTCGAGCATTTCGGCCGGAATAGCCCGAATTTCTTCGGAAATGTTGTCTTCCAAAGCTGGAATAGTTGCTGGCTTATTTGTGTAGACTTTAGACTTGACGTAGCCCCACAAAAAATAGTCTAAAGGCGTCAAATCGCATGATCTTGGTGGCCAACTTACCGGTCCATTCCTTGAGATGAATTGTTCTCCGAAGTTTTCCCTCAAAATGGCCATAGAATCGCGAGCTGTGTGGCATGTAGCGCCATCTTGTTGAAACCACATGTCAACCAAGTTCAGTTCTTCCATTTTTGGCAACAAAAAGTTTGTTAGCATTGAACGATAGCGATCGCCATTCACCGTAACGTTGCGTCCAACAGCATCTTTGAAAAAATACGGTCCAATGATTCCACCAGCGTACAAACCACACCAAACAGTGCATTTTTCGGGATGCATGGGCAGTTCTTGAACGGCTTCTGGTTGCTCTTCACTCCAAATGCGGCAATTTTGCTTATTTACGTAGCCATTCAACCAGAAATGAGCCTCATCGCTGAACAAAATTTGTCGATAAAAAAGCGGATTTTCTGCCAACTTTTCTAGGGCCCATTCACTGAAAATTCGACGTTGTCTAAGTTGTAAGTCTATTCATGATGAAATGTCAAAGCATACTGAGCATCTTTCTCTTTGACACTATGTCTGAAATCCCGCGTGATCTGTCAAATACTAATGCATGAAAATCCTAACCTCAAAAAAATCACCCGTTACAATTGCTGGGAACAATCGAAAAGGTTTCCGATCCGACATCACATTAAAAGCTACTTATTTCATTTGTGATTGCCTCTTTTTCCAGGTGTGTATGTAATATCATAAATATCTATGTACGGGTCTCATTTGATGCCAGAGGTGTCATTTAATAATTTATCATTAATCCTTCCCTTCTTTGTTTCAGTTGTTCTTTGAGAAGGAACTTTATCAATAATCATACCTTCTTTGAATGATAATGGAAAACAGTTTGAAATACAAAGATAATAAAGATAAGAAATTAGAGCTCGTTTCATCCCTTAAAATTACATAAACTGAAAACTTACAACATTCGCCTTAGATATGTAGTTAAACATCCTGCAATGCACAGCAATGCCTGTACCCAATTTGCCTCGGGGGGACATTTTGCAATATTGACATAATCAACAGTCGGCCATGTTATGACAAATGTTCCAACTCAAACCAGTTCGTGTAATACATCAATCGGTTAACCGTAATGGATTCCATCAGGTGTAACTACCCCCATCAAACATTAGTTTCTGTTCATCTCCTTCTCCATCCCCAAAACTACTCGTACATTCAATATCTCTTACGTTCATTGCTCGCATATTAAGCTAGCTGTAATATTCTGTCTGTTTGTCTGTCCATTAGCCTTATACTATCTGTGAGGCTCATGTTGATATTTAATATGCAAGTGTGTCCCATTTGTTAGATTTTGTTATTACATTCGTCTCAAATCCCGTTGTTCTGAAGGGTGTGTGTGTAACTGTTTGCTACCCATATTATATCTGTAGCGGTAGTAAATTATCTGACATTTGATGTGGTCATAATAATTCTCCAGTTCGTAGTTATTCAACTTTGTCTCGAATAATTATCCAAAAAGGGATGAGCTATCCGGCAGGACAATGAGCTTTTTAGATCTTGCCTTGTGTATAAATGCAATAAATTGTCAAATGTTATTTCGTAATAACCTCACCTTAATTAGAATGATTGCCGAGCACAATGTTGCTAGGTATAAAGGACGTTATTTGTTTGTTAATAATAATAGATACTGATGATGATAATAACCTTTAACTGGGAAACACTTACTGATAAATTTTATAGTTTAGCAGTCAGAGTATTTCTAATTAGTGTGCCTATTTTTATTATTGAAGGGAAGGGCAGCACTAGATGAATTTAAGATTAGATTTAAGTTGATTTTATAGCCAATTATGTTGAAAGTAATATTCAAAGAGACTTTATGCAGTTCTTATTTTTCTCATATAGTAGCTGAAATAATTTTTTATATTTAAGTATATATATTTAACAAAAACTCGTAAGGGAAAATAGTAATATGTAGTCAAATAGCATATTTTATAGTGTTCACCAGCTTTAAAAACTTTTAAAACAAGTTTTTAAGGAAAATAAAAACTCGATATGTCGAAATCCCCATGCTAGATTTTTTTAAAACTTGATAAATAAAAGTTTCTGAATATAATCTACAAGATGTATGGTACCCACCATACAAATTTTAAAAAATGGTTTTCAAAATTCGATTTTTTTCTCAAAAACGACGCCTAGAATTTTGATAAATTTTTTTTCTTTCAATTAATTCTTATTATGTTTAATTAAATAAAAAAAATTGGCAGTTAAGATATTACAGCTTGTATATCTACAATAAAACCATTTTGTCTAATTTTGAATTTCTCGCTATCGACATAACGGATTTTCATGAAATTTCTTAAAGAGTCGATTCTAAATAGTTTTAAAAAACATTGCATTTCAAAAATATAATTTTTTTTGATTTTATATTTTGAAAAAAAAAGTCATTTTTGTTTTTTGGAAAATTCGATATCTCAAAATCGGATTTATATTTTTCTTGGAAATTTAATTTTAATTCGCACAATAATGAAAACTTAAGGTTGGCGTACCAAATTTTTTTCTTAAAAATGTTTTAAAATTTTTTTATATAAAAACATATTTTTTTTTAAGAAACCACTACAACGACTTATAATTTTTATTCTTGCATAAATTCATATTTGCATAGCATTCTGTTTTTGTCTCTTACTACTTAAAAAATTAAAAAAAATTAATTTTATCCTTATGAACAGTTTTCTCTAATAACATTGGTTTTTTAAAATACCTAGTCTACATAGGAGTGCGACCCATTCGTGCATTTTATCTAAAATTTGCATGATGGGTATCTTTATTTTTAAATTCGTTTCTACATCTTGTAAATAGTATTTAAAAATTTTTTTAGGGGGGAAATACAATTAGAAGTTCCAAGAAATCGATTATTTTTTTTTGTCTAAAAAAAATCGTAAATTTTATTTGAAATTCGAACTCCATCTTTTTTTTCTAACGTTTTTTGAAGACGTTTTTCGGAGCGCGCAACAAGTATTTTTGAAAAGTCAACGAGGGAATCCGTTTTATATTGTATTTTTTTTTTAAATTTATATCTACAGGGGTTTTACACATGTGTATATATGTACATGTGTATGTGCATAACATAGATTTCCCCTCGAAAACCGATTAGTAGGTAAACATCATTTTTCAGTAATTAAAACTTCGAACGCGTTTTTCTCGAAACAGCGTTTTTGAAATTTGCGTGCACGATAACTCAAAAAGTTCTCAACCGATATTGCTCTACTTTGGAGGCTTCTTTCTTTATATCATTAGCATCTATTTGAACTAAAAATATTTGTGATTGGACTTTAAAAATGTAAAAATTCATGCAAAAAAGGCGCGAATTTTCCATCGATTTTTTGACATTTTTCAATAAATCGGTGCCAATTTTTAATTTCCCCATTTTTCTTAAGTTTTTTTAGTTAAATAGAAATTATATCATCAATTAATATGACTATGGCAGACAAAAAATGGGGCCTCTAGAATGCACGCAGATTGATGCCTTACCTTCGACCCTATTATTATATATATAAATACTACTATTTGTTAAAAATTAAGTTAAAAAAAATGAAAAACTGATTTATTAGCCAACAAATTTTATGAAGATAAGACTTACAAAAAAACAGATGTAAGATTGTAAGGCCTGTATATCGTGGGATGTTAAGAGTGTTAAATTTATTTGGTATGGAAAACTTTAATCAATAGTTTAAATACTGAGGTTGATGCGTCTGTTTAAGGCTGCAGAGAAGAATAACTGCATGTTGTATAAGGTACTCGTAGCAGCAAAGCCAGGGATGTGATCATATGTTTTAAGATTATAAATTAATCGTATTGTGTTGTTGAAGGCAACTATAAGTTTTCTTCCACTCTCAGCTTCACAATTGTACACTTTACCATAAATAGAATTATTGAAAATTGAAAATAACCCCAAGAATGTAGCTGATTTCACAAAACCAAACTATAAATGGGATAAATAATAAAGATCTAATGACTTTTTAGAATTCACCAAGTATTTGGTTTTCTATTATTTGAAGATCATGAGTTATGTTATGAAAACAGTTTTCAATAAGACCAAGTGAGCTACTTAAATAAAGCTTCACATTATTTGCGTTTATCTTTAGAAGTGAGTACATATATATTAATTCATTGATATTAAGCGAAAAAAGAATTGGACCTTAAATCGATCCTTATCTTTCAAAACTGACAAAAACGAAGAGAGTAATGGAAGCACAGACATCCTGTTTTCTTTCACTGATATAAAAAAGTAGCAAACTATCTGCAGAAGATTAAAAATTAAGTTGCTGCAGAACCTTATGTATAAGAATCGAGTGGTTAATTGTATCGAAAGCCTTGGAAAAATCCAACAACACTAAAAAACTCACCTAGTTTTGATCAACACCTTGCTTCAGACCTTCAGTTACGTTAATTAGTGCTGTCAAAAAGCTATGCTTTGGACGTAAGCCCGATTGGAATGGGGTATGAACATTATCTCTGCTTGGATAAGAATTGATTTGCCTCTGCATTATCCTTTCTAAGAACTTGAAAAGAAATGCTAGAATGGATATTGGGCGATATTCTTTGTAATTCGAATTTTTGCTGCGGGTACTATCTTGACTTGATTCCAAATCCTAGGAAAGACACTTTTATTATTAGTACAATGTTAAAAAGATAAGTGTTGTAAGTCGAATTCTGTGGAATTAAAGCCCTAATAAAAACGGGGTGCATACTATCAATTCCCACAGCATTTGACTTGACTAAGTACATAAAGCTTTCAACAACAGTAATACAATCCATTCCAGAAAATTAATTTAATAAAAATAGCTTTTTTTTTTAAATAATTCGTGTTTCATTGTTGCTTTTGTATCCATATAAATCTGATGTGGATATTGATTGGTACATAGCTACAAGAAGTATACATTATGTTGATATTTTTCAAAAATCGTTAAACAATCAGTAGTTAGCATACGAATAAAATACTCAATTCTTTTTAAAGTTTAATGAAATCAATGTTTCTTGAAGTTCCTACTTCCTACCAAAATTTAATTAAATTTTCATTCCATGCACTATTCACATTGTTTTCGAAAGGTACTATATTCGAATATTCAGCAGGAACCCATTATTCATTCAAAAAAGAAGGTGTTGTTTATAAATCGTATAACGTCGAGCAAGTGGGTAGATGTTCCACTATAAAACTGTATGCATCCTTGTTATATAGTCGAATTTGGTTTCGTACGTTTCGTTAACAATAATAAAATGCCCAAAAGTAATTCCGTTAAAAGCCATAACAAAATTTTATGACAGCTTGTAAAAACTATATCTTTACATACATGCAAAGCTTGGGTCTTTCCTTTACCGACTCTACAATATATCCCATCCCATTCGTGTCCTGTCTGTCGGCAGAGCGCGTGGTATGGTGTAGGAGAATCAAGCATTCAACACACAATTTTATTGGATATCCCATTTAAATTGAAATGCAGAGTGAAGGGTCCTTTTTTGTGATTTAACTATTGCAAATATAATTACTATGCGCTACTAACAATTTTACAATGCGTCGCATCACCTCTCATCCTTATGGCCAAGGAATAAAATGTTATCTTTTGTTTGAGTATATATGTAAGTATTGGAAGGTTTTTATAGTTTGCGTTTCGAAATTGACAAGGATATTAAAATGAGGAACAATAAATGGAATAGTATTACACAGTACAAAAAGTAGTTAATCGTGCACGCCTATTCAGATAGACAGGATCTATGAAGTAGACATTATACTCATAGGCAGACAGGACATAGATAACGGATAAGAGTATAATAAAAACGTTGATTTAATACATCTCACACACACAAGTTTGTTAGCTGTATATGGAAATTGGTGAATAATGGAAATCAACAATTTGACACATGATGTGCATATAAAAGTTAAGTATGCATGTCTGATGACGTGAGTCTTAAATCAATGAAAATACAAATAAAAATAGTTGAGAGATATTCGTCGATGAATTAGCTAATGATCCGATGATAAATGAGTTGTATGTAAGTGTGTGTGCAGTTTAAAAAAATAAAAATAAAAATAGTCAATGGGAAGTGACCCGAACTCAAACATGCGAGACCAAATCTTCAATATCTTTGAATTTCTATAAAAAATATTGTATTGCATTGCTTTGCAATTACTTACATACTTAAGTTGGTGCTACAGTCCGGGATGGACTAACAAGCTTCACCAGTTTGCCCTAGGGACCGAGCTAGCTACCTCCAGTTTCGCACGTCAACGTCAAGTTAATTGAGGTCCTCTCCCATTCTTGTGCCTTATCTAAGTTGTGGTCTTCCTCTACTGGGCGATCCCCCATCAGGGTTGTATTCGAATACTTTTCAGGCCGGAGCATTTGGGTCCATTCGCTCTATACATGACCTAGCTATTTTAGTTGTTGGACTTTAACTCGTTCGACTAGGTTGGTTTCGCTGTACAGCCCGTACCGTGGTTCGGTCTTCTCCTCCACTCCCCGTCTATTTACAGACGGAACTAAAGACCACACGGATAATTTTCCTCTCGAAACATCCTAAAGCGTTCTCACCCACTTTCAACAAGGCCTATGTCTCTGCATTATACACAAGGACCGGGATGATGAGAGTTTTATATAAGAGAGACACTTTAGTTGCTCGAGAGAGGACTTTCCTTTCTTAGTCCAAGGAAGCAATGATTGGAAAAAGTTATTCTCAGTTTAATTTTAGCGCTGGTGTTATTGTCTGCATTTATAGCGGCGCCTAGGTAGACAAAGTCTTTAACAACCTCAAGATTATAGCTGTCTATGGTGACGTTTGTCCAATACGACGGGTTTGTGTGCCCTTTCTTGATTACAGCATATACTTGGTCTCGCCCTCATTGATCGCTTAAATTATCTTCTTCGCTTCCGTCCGAATGCTCACAAACGCTAAATAATATTTAAGGCATATACAGAGTGTGAAAACAAAACTTTTTTTCTTTTAAAATGGAATAAAACATATTATTTATGAATAAGATTTTTTTAAGTAAGTAAATTATCTAAAATTTTGTTTTACATACATAATACATATGCATGCAGTTTTAGAAATCAACAACGTCTACACACTTAATGAGGCGATTCTGGCGATTAAGCTTCCAGCATTGCAGCTGGTATATTGGCAATTTCTTCCGGATGCATTCAGGTCTCCAAGGGTTGATATAAACGCCGGATTTTCAAAAAATACAAAATTAAATCTGAGCTCCTATAAGAGTTCCCTCACACAGCCATCGGTGCCTTTGAAGGGACGTTGTTCCATCTTGTTGGATCATAAGCCCGATTCATCAAGCAGTGGAATAAAAATTTCTCAAACACATGTATGTACATGTACATACCATTAACCGTCATTATGACCTAATTTCTACAAAAACTAGAGTCCAATAAAATCTCAGCTAAAGAAATTGCATACCACAATGTAAAATTAGGGGATAAAAAAAAACGGTTGATAATTAAGGTCATCCTGAAGAATTCTGAAACTCAAGTCCAGTTGAATATTTTCGCGCAGAATGATTGGCATGGGGACTGCAGAATTGAAACTTTCTTCGTCTCAATGTTTAAAGATGATCTGATGGACCGAGGGAATCGAGTCCTTATTTTTACTTGCGACTTATAGGTACTATAAGGCAAGTTATGCATTCGTAAAAAAAATCGAACTCGAGATTTTGATCAAAGTTGACATTACGATGATAGCGAAGACTAAAAAAGTGGGTTTCGCAATTCTGTCTGTCTGTCTGTCTGTCTGTCTTTCTCGGCCGATTTTCTTCAAACTTGGTAGATATGGGTTTTAATTTTTCCCCCCCACACGTTTTCCTCTGTTTTTTTTTTAAGACCAAAAATAACGGTACCTGCCATACGACTTTTTTTCGAAATTTTATAAATATCTTTTTTTCTCAAAAACTGTCCAACAGAATTTTTAAAAAAAAAATTGAGAAATTTCATTTGGTTAAAACTAGCTAAAGGTTGAAAAAAAATTTACAAAAAATTGTTATTTTTGGTAGCCCCCCTGGGTCTATTTTTTTGGTTTTTGATTTTCTCGAAAACGGTACAGCCGATTTAAATCATTTTTTTATGCCAAAGCTCCTCCAAAGTTTGAATATTATTACATATTCAAATTTTCAATTTTTTTTTGGAAACTCAATATTTTGAAAACCCCATGCTCGATTTTTTTCAAACTTGACAAATAAAAGTTTCTTAACATAATCTACAAGATTTGAAAAAAAAAATTTTGTTTTATCTAAAACTAACGGTACCTTCGATACAAATTTTAAAAAATGGTTTTCGAAAATCGTATTTTTCTCGAAAACGGTTCCGAGAATTTTGCTAATTTTTTTTTCTTTTGATCAATCTTTTCGATCTATAATGTAATACAAAAAAAAATTGAAATCTAGATATTACTGACTGTACCTACCATAGAACGATTTTTTCGAATTCTGAATTACTCATTATCGGCATAACGGATTTTAACGAAATTTTTTATAAAGAAGCTCCTAAAAAGTTTAAAAAACATTGCATTTAAAAACTTAAGAAAAAATATTTTTTCAATTTTTAGAAAAAAAGTTCATTTTTTTTTTTTGAAAAATTCGATATCTCAAGAACGTCTTAGTATTTTTTTGGGAAATTAGACTTTTATTCGTACAATAATAAAAACTTAAGGTTGGCGTGCCAAAATTTTTTCTTAAAAATGTTTTAAAAATTTTGTACATAAAAGCTTATTTTCTTAAGGAACCACTACAACGACTTATAATTTTTGTTCCTGCATAAATTCATATTTGCATAGCATTCTGTTTTTATCTCTTACCACTAAAAGAATTTAAAAAACTCATTTTATCCTTATGAACAGTTTTCTTTAATAATATCCGTTTTTAAAATTCCTAGTCTATTAGGAGCAAGTTCGTGCGACCCAGTCGTGCATTTTATTTTCATACTCGTAGTTTGTCTGAACGCAGTGACTCATATAACAATTGATTTATGGTCCTGGACAAAGTCCAACGGGGATACACTGAAACAATCTCGTAAAGCACGATCAAGGAACATCCAAAGATTCTATGGGGAACGCACGCTTCGCACTGGAACACGGCATATCTTATGCTTTCCGACAGTATTTTAAAAACTTAACCTAAAAACCTTTTTGAGAATTTCCTAAGTTACAAATTTATTAATGACACAGTTAAAATTTTTTGTTAAACTAAAATCCATTTTTTGTAAAAGAAACATTATATTTGAAGGCAGTTTTAAGCGCCTCTTTTGGTATCGATTAATCTCTTTTTCGTTGGATAAGAATAAACTTTGTCGTAAGAAATCCCGAACGTCATTCATTTGGTTTTTAACAGGTGCAAATTTGAGTTAAATCCCTCATGTTGCGGACGGGCCGCAATCAGTCCTTGATCCAAGCCCTACGTTTCATTTTTGTGGCAGTAAATTTCAAGTAATTCGCATAGTAATTTGGTAGATTTAACTCCTCTTCGGGATTTTTAAATGTCGGTGTTTAGATTTAAGGGATTTTTGAAGAATTCAAGTGGCAATTCATTATTTGTTTTTAAATCCTATGTTATACTTTCGGGCAAAAATATATTCCTCTGAAAGTCATTGCATACTTCTAGCAGAAGCAGTTTCACCTTATGCTCCTCAAATCTCATCCGCAATGCTTTCTATCTGAAAACATACAAATGCAGATACATACATCCATAGATAGGTAGACAAAATTAAACTCATTCCTATGTTCATGAAGATAACACCGAAGCTAAGTTGATCTCCCACGGAAAAACCAGGCCTTATAATAATTATAAATAATTGTGCATACGCCATCCATCCACACGCAAATGTTCTTAAAACCCCAAAAAACAAGCTTACCCACTTCGAATTACATCTGGTTAACCTTGTGCCAACACTAGGCATTCAAAGTGAACTCTCGAGTTCACTTCACCAAATTACTTCCAGTCACCGTTTAATTTTATATAAAAAAAATTAAATTCTACCAAATTATTTAATAAGTTGTTGTAGCTTTGTTGCTGCTCCAAGACCTGTTTGTATGTGTGTTGGTTATAAACCACGCACGCATTTTATCCGAACACCGGGTTATAACTGTGTGAAGAATTAAAATAACAACCAACAGCAACAGCTGACATGAAAATAGCAGGTAAGACAAAAATAAATAATAACTTATTTCAGGTGGGCAATGGTAAGGTGAATGGGTATGGTTATACCTTATAGTCTAGCAGTTTCAGTTCCAAAACAGCAATCAAGCCAACTCATATAAAAACCAGTTACTTAAAAAAAAACAAACATTTTATAAAGAAATATAACATAAAACTTTTAAACTTTCAAGCATCTTTTTTACCAAAGCCTTTTGCCTTTACTTTGAACCCTAATGTGGGTCTTTTTTATTTTAATTTTGAGAATATTATTTGTCACTGATCTTAAAGGGGGTTTCAACATAGAAAAATCTCATAGAAATGGTTGGGGCTTTATATCAAAAAACACATTTTGTTAATATTATTCAAGAGCTTAAGTTTATTATTCAATAGGTCTACAAGGCTTTGAAATACAAAATTAAACCATCATTCCTTTCTAAATTCTGCTGAATTTAGGTCTTTTTTTTGTTTTTTTAACGGGAATACCTTGAAATCCTGACTCGATGGAAAAGAAGTCTTACAAACGCATTAAATATAAAATGCACAATCGCACAAACTTGCTCTTATGTAAAAGACTAATTACTTTAAAAATAAATTTTACTAAAAAATGTTCAAAACCGTAGAAATAATTTTTTAAATGACTTAAACAACTCCCTGAGTAGTTGGAGCCAAAAACAGGATGCGATGTGATTTTTCAAGTTTATAGTTTATGTAAATCGTTGTACATCGTGGTTTTTAAAAAACAAATTTAACATTTTTAAGAACAAATTTTGTTACCTACTCCAACTTTAAGTTTTTATTTTTGTACGAATAAAGTTTCGAAAAACAAAGATATTGACCAGTTTTTGAGACATCGAATTTTCCAAAACAAATAATTTTTTTTTTCAAAACCAAAAAAAATTTAAGTCTTGAAATGAATGTTTTCAGACTTTTAGAAACTTCTCTGTACAAAATATCATTAAATTCAATATTATGGTAGGTATTGTCAATAATATCTTAATTTAAAAATTATTGATTTCAAATTTATCGAACGATAGACAAATTTTATCAAAATTCTAGTCACCGTTTTAGAAAAAAATACTATTTTCGGAAACCATTTTTAACATAAGTATGGTGGGTACCGTTATTTTTAGATAAAAATAATTTTTTCGCACATCTTGTAGATTGTCTTAAGAAACTTTAATTCGTAAATTTAAAAAACAAATCGTGCATTGGGTTTTCGAAATATTGAGTTTTGAAAAAAATAATTTTTGTTTGCAAAATTGGAATATAGGTAAATACTATCCAAACTTTTGGGGAGCTTGATCATTAAAAAAGCGATCAAAATCCGTTGTACCCTTTTTGAGAAAATCAAAATAAAAAAATTGGTTCCCCCTGGAACCATTAATAACCATTTTGCGCAAAATGACATTTAATGATTTTATTAGAAAAATATGTACAACAGCTTTTGAAAAACTAACTGTACGGCAGATACAGTACTGGTTTCTTAAAAATACATATAAGCTTTTATATACAAATTTTTAAAACGCTTACAAGAAAAAATTTTGGTACGCCAATTTAAAGTTTTTATTATTTTTCAAATAAAAATCAAATTTACAAACAAAAATATTGAGCCGTTTCTGAGATATCGAATTTTCCAAAAAAAAAAAATAGATTTTTTTTTCATAAATTCAAAAATTATTTTTCTTAGAGTTTTGAAATGCAAGGTTTTTCAAAATTTCTTGAAGCTTCTCTATAAAAAATGTCAATAAAATGCATTTTGTCGATAATGAGAAATTCTAAATTTAAAAAAAAATGGTTCTTTGGTAGGTACAGTTAGTAATATCCTGATTTCAATTTTTTTAATTTGATTATAGATCGTAAAAAATAATAAAAAGAAACAAAAAATTTAGCAAGATTCTCGGAACCGTTTTCGAGAAAAATACGATTTTTAAAAACCATTTTTTAACATTTGTATGGAGGGTACCGTTATTTTTAGGTAAAATAAATTGTGTTTTCTTACATCTTATAATTTATATTAAAAAATTTTATTTATCAAGTTTTAAAAAAAATCGAGCATTGGGTTTTCGAAATATTGAGTTTTCAAAAAAAAAATTGAAATTTTTTTTTGAAAATTTGAATACACAATAATATTGAAACTGCTGGGGAGCCCTAACATAAAAGAAATGATCGAATTCGGTGGTACCGGTTTTAAGAAAATCAAAGATAATGGTTCCAAGGGTGGTACGAAAAATAACCATTTTTTGGAAATTTTTTTTCCAACCATTACCTAGCCTTAACTAAACAAAACATTTTGATTTTGTTTTTAAATCTGTCGTATAGTTTTTGAGAAAAAAAATATTTATAAGATTTGGAAAAAAAATCGTATGGCAGGTACCGTTATTTTTGGTCTTAAAAAAACAAATAAAAAACATCCGGGTGCAAAAAAATAAAACCCATATTTACCAAGTTTAAAGAAAATCGGCCGAGCCGTTTAGCTGTAGTCGAACAGACAGACAGACAGACAGAATTGCGAGACCCACTTTTTTGGTCTTCGCTATCATCGTAATGTCAACTTTGATCAAAATCTCGAGTTCGATTTTTATATGAAGGCATAACTTGCCTGATAGTACCTATAAGTCGCAAGTACAAATTAAGTGTGATATTACGGGGTGGCCGTGGTGCGATGAATGTGTGCTCGCCTGTGAACCTCATGATCACAGGTTCGATCCCTGCCGTCGTCTATGTCGTTTTAATTCCATTAAAAAAACCTTCTAAAATTGTCATCAATGTGTTGCTGGTTTACTCATTACATGTTGCTCAGGCATAATACTAACAACATGTAATTGAGTTAAACTAGTATGCCCAACAAGGATAAACATGAATAAAATAATGTGAATTATAAAAGACATAGAAATAAGACACGGCATTCTCCGATTTAGTTCAGCCGTCATCCCTGGAGATAAAATATCTGAGACAACAACCTTCAGTCTCAGAACATCGTGCCACACATCTTTCCTATCCTTCTTTCTCTTCCTTCTTCCTGTGTTCAAACATTTAAAGGGTAATCATAATCCCTTGAGTGCGTGTAGATTATAAAAAAAAAAAAAAAATGGACTACATTTTGGTTGAAAAAAATTTTGGGGGAAAATGTAATTAATGAAAACTACCATAGACTCTTTTTCTTTTTTTTAATTTTAGACTTTCTCATTAACAGCTCTAACGATTTTAACCAACAATTTTCACCAGGAGACCCCTTTAGTTTAAAATAATATTGTACATAAAAATCTCGTAGCTAAAAAAAAGAAGTCTGGGATTGTTAAATCGGTTGATCTTGCTGGCTATGACATTCCACCAAAACGAGAGATTACGTGACCAGGAAACGCTTCCTTCATAATTACCATTGTGGCTCGTGCTGTTTGTGCTGCTGCACCGTCTTGTTGAAGTCACATGTTCACCAAGCTCAGCTCATCCAATTTCGGCAGAAAGAAGTGGTTTATCAAGGCCCTGTATAGCGTTTGTAAGAGTGACCGTATTGCTTAATAGAGTCCTCAAAAAAATACGGCCCAATCACTCCTCCTGCGTGAATGCCACACCGCACAGTAGCCTTGGGTGGATGTAATGGTTCTTCGTGCAATACACGTGGACTTTCAGTGTTCCAGAACTGAAGATTTTGCTTATTGACGTAACCACTTAGGTGGAAATGCACCTCTTCGCTCATGATGATTTTCGACAGTATTCACACGCGACGGACGGCCAGCGAGTATTGGCTGATGCACTGTTTTCACTTTCTACGGGCACATGTGTAAGTCTTTCACTAAAATTCGTTGTTAGGTCCACCTTGTGATGTCCATTTGCACGGCCTGTGCGTCATCTGATTGATGTTTCTTCATTCTTAGCGACATCGGCAGCTACAGCCGCGATATTCTCGGCCGAATGACCGATTCGGTGGAGGACATGCTCGGCATGGTCTCATGTGCTCCCAGTCTGTTTGAGTCGAGGAGCTAAGTGCCAAAATGTTTGCCCAGTTAGTGCTACACGATTGGGAAATCGACCTCGAAATTCACGCTGCGGTAACACCACCGACCAATTATTGGTCAAAAAGATAGTTTCACAATTATTCCACGCTCTTGAGGAGTTATAGCGCTCCATTTCTTGTCTGTTTGTATACTTCAACTGTCTACTTTATAAATGTCAAATTTGTGATTGGCGTACGACGCCGATGGGTCGAATAATTTTGCGCCATCTTGTAGGTATATGTAGGAAGTAAGAATCTATAAATTTGTATGAAGGACCAAAGACCCTTAAGCCGATCACGTGCGGTCACCAAATGAACATCTTTAAATTAAGTAACTTCGATTGCTGTATGATCACCGATCGATGAGTCACATCTTCCATACCCCTAACATTCAACTCTACGTACCCGACTATTACCAACCTACAGACAAAACCGTCAGAGAAATATGCACTCACCTGGGTGAGGAGTGGGGGCAAAATAACATTCGCACAGGTAAATAAATGAACTCGAGCTTAGTATACAGTTAAGCCGCGCGAACGTTGGACGCCATACTCGTACGTTTTTTGTCTGTATCTGGAAACAATATACAAGCCCACAAGTAAACATTTCGTTTCGGTATTTTGGTTTTGTATCAAACAATCTAAAAGTTTTCATTTTAACCCGAAATGCTTGTGAATTGCAATCTATAGCTGATTCTGACCTTGAAGTATCTACTTTCATAGAAAAAGTTGAAAATAAACGTTTTCTGATTCAACTTAAGCACAACTCAGCCCAAGAACCCCTCACACAAAGCTAACCATGGACAACGCTTGGACGCTTCGCATTATGTTATTCGCTGCATTGGCCTTGGTCATTTTTGGAGACTTCTTCGGATATGGCAGCATAAGGGGAGTCAAGTCTGCCTCCAATCAAGGATCCGGAAAATTTCAACAGAAACAAACCGAGTTTGAATTGACTGATGACGGTAAGATACGGAGAAACCGTAAAACCCAAAAACGGTTTACCATATTAATATTTATCTAACGCAACACAACATTATGCGCTTATGCAACTGGTTTTCGTTTTTTTTTTTTACTTTTTTTTTTGAAACTTGTTTAACGCTTTTTTTTTACTTTTTTCTTCAAACCCCTTTCGTTTTTTTTTTCTATTTTTATTTTGCTATTGGATTTTTCTGGTGTGTAGAATTTGTTGTTGTAAAATGCTCAGATTGTGATGTGGTCATTATAGCATAGGAAGGTGAAAGTGAAATTCGTGCAAATTATAGTGATCTTCTCTTTTATTATAATTTGTATTTATGAGATATTAAAAACTAGATTAAAGAAGATCGGAATATGGAAATGAAATTCGATTAAAAGTTGCTTATTCAATTGTGTAGATATTTATAATTTTTTTTTCTAGACCAAAACGTGTGTAGAATAATGAAAGTCTTTCGTAATACTTTTTTTTAATTTTTAATTCGAGAATAAAATTAGTTTAAATTTTTTCGGTTAAGCGTGCAAAATGATTTTTTTTGTTAAGTTTGATAATGTGTGTTTAATGAATGGAATTTTCTCTGTTCAAATTAGTTTATGACTGTCCAAGTACAAATAATGAAATAGCTTATCTGCGGAATTGTTTATATTTTTTGAACAAATGGAAGGTTGTTTTTTTTTCGTTGAGAAGCTCAAGTGTGTGACGATTTGAATATTGCTTTTTTTTTATTCAACCAACGTTTGTTTCCTCAAAACGTGTCAACAAGTAACAGATGTTTTAAGTTGTAGTAAAATAAAAATAACTTTCATTAAGGTCTGATAGTAACAGTTTCATGACGCAGTATGGTTAGCTGGTAGATAAATAAAGGTTATATTTTGTACATAATTTTATAGGCACCTGTTGGACAGACAAATTTGAGTAGATACACAATTTTGTTCTTGAGTACATATTCTGAAGTTTTCACCTGAGTCAAGCGGAATCTGCTTCATATAATGTAAATATTTTCGAAATAGAGAAACAAAGTTTAAGAAAAAAAATTACTCATCCATTTTGTAGAGTTTTGTCCATTTTAAGTTTGTTATGGCTACGACAACGAATCAATACTTTTAATACTATGTACATAGAATTAAACTTGTTTTTTTAAAACATCTGATGTTAGTGAACAGCTCGTGGAGAATAGGGACATTGTTCCTAACACACTCCGAAACATTCCTGGGCTTGTGTTGTCGGCAGAAATGGAAGGGAACTACAATTTTTTGCCGAAATTTAACGGCTCAGATGAGGGGCTCTTCATGGAGATTTATCACTTCCTCGTAAGAGTCAGTATCCCTGAAAATTAAAAAACAATTTATGCGGAAGAAGGATTAAAATTTAAGCCCAGTGTAGTGTGATAGTTCAATGTACTGCCATTACAAGGGTATCTTATTTATTAAAGTATCCAATAAATATTATAAATTGTGTGCAGTTAAATTCCACTTCTTACAAGAATTGTTAAGTTGGCTTACCTTGGTGTCTGTTGAGGCCAAACATCAAGAGGGAATGTCATCTATAGAAAAAACAAGCTGCTGCAAAAAGCTAAATCAACGCTTCATGGCAGAAAATCTTGAAATTATTGCACTTCGCTTTTGTTACAAAAGTAATCTGACACAGTTAAAGACATATGTTTTTTTTTTCAAGATTTTTCTTGCTTCCAAAAGTTGGTATTTAAAGAACCTAGCTTAATGTATATTGGTTGTAAAGTTTATTATCATTATTTAAAATCGGCAAAGGAATGTACTTTTTGTAATAAATATCTACAATAAGAAGAGGAAACAAGTTTGGTATCAAGATACAGTCCTGAGGAACATCTGCCATCATTATTAGCGTCATTTCATAACAGTTCGACGTCTCTGATTCATCGTGAACTGTCGCCTAGACAAAAATTTTTCTACATATGAAAGAAAATTCTTCTTGAGGAATATTAAAAGCCGTAATTTATTGGTAATCTGTAGCTAGCGCAGTAATATACAAGCACAAAATAAACGCTTTCACTCTTTAACCCACCCATAATAGAATCCCAAAATTCGCATCAGTGCATTATGTGTGAAAACCTTACTACTTTTTGAATTAACCAACAAGGATGTGTTCGAAAGATTTGTATATCGGTTTTCAGCTGGAGTTGAAATATTCATGGAAATGCAGATCGAGTTGAAATTGCTTTGGAATTTCACACACTTGACTAACTATGCTCACAAAAGTGCGAAAATATATCTTTTTCCTACAATCTACGCAAAATGTTCTAGTATTCCTAATTTTATTATTGAACTTTTACATTTTGTAAAAAAAAACATTTTTATTTGCTTTATACTGAATTCTCTTGAGTGTTGGAAAAAATATAACACAATATTCAATATAAAGATACATTTTGTCAATTGTCATATAAATTCAGCATAATGCCGCAGTTACCCGACAATTCCGAACAAATGCCAGTGTACTGATAAAACATACTAATCGAAACTATTCGCCTTCGTGTAAATTGATTCAATAATTTGTGAAAAAATGAATGCTAGCGTCAGTAGTGTAAGAATGGAATTATGGTATGAATTAAAATTTTGCATTTGAAAAAATATTTGTTCTGTAAATTGTGGTGTGGAGCGATCACACTTCTGTGATCAAAGTATGAGAAAATAAATATCAACGAACACACCCTCAAACATGCCAACATGTATTTTTTCGGACACCATCTAAACGCCTCCTACGTTTCGATATCCGAAACTCTATCTTCACTAAAATATTCTTTTCCATTAGGTACTAACTTATTTATCTTTACTAATCGTTTGTTGTTGTTTTTGATGTTTAATTTTGCAATGCAGCATATTCACTTATCAACTAAACACGGCTATAATAATAATTTGAACTACACATATGTATTATGTAGGTGTGCGTTTCAGATCCTTTAACACTAGTTAGGAGGAAAAGTAGGATAGAATATGATTCCATTTGAGAACGTCTGCTTTTGTAAAGAGCTCTTCTAGGTATCGAATAATATCTCAGAAAGCACTTTTTCCATCTCTAGGACTGTTTCAACTTCTGTTTTTGATTTTTTTTTGCTTGTTTTCAAAATTTTTCAAGTCGATTTATTTTGGTTAAATTTTAAGATTCGAATGTTGTTAATTAAACAAAGGTAATTTGTTATGTTCTCATGTTGACTTTAATTTTTGTAATATTTCCTTTAAAAAGTAACTGAGTCATACACCAAAAAAAGATTTTTATTTGCGACATAGACATAGGTAGGGGAGAAGGGGGTACATTTGACACTTAATTTTTAAAAGTCTGTATTTCCGAAAACTGTTGATGTATTCCAATGCTTTGTTTTGTATTTGATTTATTGATTATTCAAGATTATGCTAACATATAATTTTTTGTTTTAAAACATTTCCACATTTTAAAGAAAAATATTTTCTAAAAAAAGTCATTTTGTCAAAAGTGCCCCGGGAGCGGGGTATTCCTTCATCCAAACTTTTCTTTTTTAAGGGTACGATCATACCGAAAAACGCAAAGTCAAATGTGCCCCGGTGTTAAATGTACCCCAGCTTACCCTACTACATTTATGGCAGATTTAAAAATTACTATGATGTTCAAGATTCAAAAAGTAAGTATGGCAATTCTGTCAGTCTGTACAGTCTAAGGCTCGATCGATTTTGTTTCAACTTGGTAGATATAATTTTAAAATTTTCCACCCACACATTTTTTTTCGTTTTTTAAGACTAAAAATAACGGTTCCCATCATACTTTATTTTTGAAATCTTAGAAAATATTTTTTCTCTCAAAAATTTGTCCACAGACCAAAAATAAAACATTAAAAAAATTAATTTAGTATAAGCTGAATTTTTGTTGAATTTTTCCAAGAAATTGTTATTTTTTAGATCTTGATTTTCTCAAAAACGGTACAATGGATTTTTATCTATTTTTCTTTAATCTAAAGCTCTTTTAAAAGATTAAATAGTATTTTGTACTAAGATTTTCAAAAATTTTTATTTTATATTTGAAAACTCAATATGTATTTCGAACCACTTACTTGTTTATTAAAAAAAAAATAAAGACATTTCTATGTTTTAGTTAAAAATAAAATAAAACTACATATTTCAATTTTATCTAAAAATACAGAACCTAGAATTTTGATGAAATTTTTCCTTTTTTGCTTAATGTTAACGATCTTTAACTCAAAAAAAAATTCAACAAATATAAAAAATATAAGTGACAGTACGTATCACAGAACAATTTCATTAGATTTCGGTTCATTCTCATTATCGACATAACAGATTTTGATGAAAGTTTGTATAGTTTAAAAACCAAAAATATTTTTGGAATTTTTGAATGATTTCAAAATACATAATTAACATTGCGTTCATGCTGTAAATTTTATTTGTGTTGAGAACCATCGACTTATATATTGCACCTTAAAAGGGTACAACTGAATCTAACTGATGACCCCAACTAACTTATTTATTTAAATAATAGGCATGATTAAGGTCTCGATTTTGCCATTCAGTCGAGGACATACAAACATTGAATTATTTATTTATTCGATCTACGATAATTAAATCCACAGATTCGCTTAATGCTAAAATTATATACATGTTAAAAACTGATTGGTATATATATATGTACAATATAATTTACAAAAGGATTGTTTTGTAATAATTGACTTCTTGAAAAGTAAACATCAAGATCACTGTAATACATATTAAACATTTTACAACAATTAAAAATAGGTTCACGCTGTCCATAATGTGTTGAATGATGTGTTTCAAAAATGAAATATCTCGTTCTCAAAGGTCGACTTGGCGCATAAATATTAATTAAAGAGAGCAAAAACTCACTGTTAATATCATTTGAAAGAATATCACGAACAAGACAGACACTGTACATTCTACGTCTTGATTCAAGAGTTTGCATTCCTAACAACAAGCAACTACTATTATAATTAAGGTTTACATTATCAATTGTTGCGAATTTTCTTAAAGCAAATCTTAAAAAAATTTCTTGAATATTCTCAATTCTTACTATAAGTTTTTTAGTATCAGGATTCCAAATTATACAACAATATTCCAACAATGGTCGAACAATGGAGCAAAAAATTGTTTTCAAAGTGTACGGATCTTTAAAATCTGCGGAATTTCGTTTTAGAAAACCTAACATGGAATTAGACTTTGAACTTTGTCATCAAAAACTACGCCGAGGTCTTTTATTTCACGTACTCTGGATAATTTGTATCCTTCCAGTGAATAATCAAAAACTATATGACTCGATAAACGACTGTAAGTCATGACAGAGCACTTTGAAAGATTAAGCTGAGGGTCATTTTGTCTACACCAAGACTCAAAGTCTGAAATATCATTATAATTATTTATAACTTTGATCATACCTAGATAAGACTGTTGGAAAATCATTGATAAATAAATCGAACAAAGGTGGACCTAAATGGCTTCCTTCGGGAACACCAGAATGAACCATTATGGAATTAGATTCCAGATCACCAATTTTAACAACTTGTTTCCTGCCAATAAGATATGAACTAAACCAATTTAGTAGGCTGCCATCAAAACCATATAATTTTAGTTTTTTAATTAAAATTAGGTGATAAACCCTACTGAAAGCTTTAACGAAATCGGTATAAACCACGTCCATTTGACATCGCTTTTCCACTGCTTTGAAACACAGATTAGAGAAACAAGTAAAATTTGTAGCGGTTGATCGACCACTTAAAAAACCGTGTTGAAATTCAGAAATATGGCTTTTTATTATACCATATAATTTATTTTTTACTATTTTATTGAAAAGCTTCGGAATTGTCCGGTAATTCGTCTGCCATACTTTGGGATATAATTCTTGGTCATATTCTAAGAAAAATTGTTCTACAGCAAAGTCTGATTTTCAACTTGTTCATCACTTTTCGACGATTTAAAAAAGGCTAACTTTGGTGTACCCTGACCCATGTTTGGTTCTCTGTCAGACTTTTTTTAGTAAAAATAATAAAATTTAAAACTACGTTTAAATTGAGCTGATATGTTTTTAGGGTTGCCAGATATTCAATTTCAAATGGTGTTCAATTTTTCTTGCCCGAGCAAAATTTTGACTTTGAGGTCAATCGTTTTCAAAAAATGCGTAATAAAGATAAAATTTTCTTATTTTTATCTGATGAACAAAACAATAATAAAAAAACTCATTAACAAGTGGACCAAGATATACGTATATACATATAAACACAAAATTTTCAAAATCCGTTAAAAAATATATGTTAATTCGATCACTAGCAAACTTCACAGGATTACCACCTGAGTTAATTGCTTCAGATTGTTCATATTGCCTGAAAATTTCATCAAGGGCCGTTTTGGAGTCCGTAGGGAACATGAAAACTTCCATTTATATATGTATATAAAAAGATTTTGTATAATATGACAAACAAATATCACCTAAGAGCTTTAATATAAATTAACATTTTTTGCTACCGGTATAATCCGGTAACCACATATATGGAATTCTACGACACAATTTAATTAAGGAATCCCGTCTTATTACTTTGGACCTTGTAGTTAATATTTGGGTTTAGAAACTCATCACATGTTATGTTCTGAACCAAAACGAAACTAATATCAATTTTATGAAAAAAAGTCTAACAAATGTTTGTTAATTTTCACCAAAAAAAGCTCCATAAATATTATTTAACAAATAGATATATTCATTCCTAAAATTACTATTTTTGCTGTTAACATAACATTAGCCCATATATGGTAATTTACCGAGAATAAAAAAACCAAAACAACATTTAAAATCCAAAAGATGATTAACAAGTTGAAATCAAATATTGATTTTCTTAAAAATAGCACAATAGTTTTGTTGTTGTATAGTGATTGTTTTAATTTTCGGACAAGATGACGTAATTATGTTAATTAATTTATTCAAATATTAATAATATTTATTCGAAAGCTCTTAAAATATTTGGATGAACAATAAAGCTTTTTTTGTTTTGAATTCAAAAATACTTAAACGATATTTGATTATGGTAATTTAATTTGTATCTGACGAGAACAAACACTGTTTTTGTGTTTTCGTTTTTGAAAGCAGATCTTACTCGTAGATAGAAATTGATTTTGGAAAAGAAAAATGCTCTACATATGTATTACGATTTCATAAATAAAAACTCAGCATGCATTTTATTTGAAGGCAGCAAATAAATTTAAAATATCATTATATCGTTCATACATTGTGGGTAATGATGAGAACATGAATATGAAATAATAAATAAATTATAATTAAATACATTGTTGCGCAAAGTTAGTGAAGCTTTACATAGAGTTCCATTGTTGTTTATTTATGTGTATGAATTCAATTATTTTAATTTCGATTGCTTTGATCTTGAACACTTTAAATAAAATAATTGTGATGCGGAAGTGGAATAAAACGTTGCTGGTTTGCATACAATATCAATGAAAGTGATATCTAGGGACATATATGTATATGTGAAAACCAACACCTTCATCAAGAGGAAAAATTTCCAACTATATTTCTTGCCATGTAACGGGTGATTTTTTAAGAGCTTGAGAACTTTTTTTAAAAAAAAAACGCATAAAATTTGCAAAATCTCATCGATTCTTTATTTGAAACGTTAGATTGGTCCATGACATTTACTTTTTGAAGATAATTTCATCTAAATGTTGACCGCGGCTGCGTCTTAGGTGGTCCATTCGGAAAGTCCAATTTTGGGTAACTTTTTCGAGCATTTCGGCCGGAATAGCCCGAATTTCTTCGGAAATGTTGTCTTCCAAAGCTGGAATAGTTGCTGGCTTATTTGTGTAGACTTTAGACTTGACGTAGCCCCGCAAAAAATAGTCTAAAGGCGTCAAATCGCATGATCTTGGTGGCCAACTTACCGGTCCATTCCTTGAGATGAATTGTTCTCCGAAGTTTTCCCTCAAAATGGCCATAGAATCGCGAGCTGTGTGGCATGTAGCGCCATCTTGTTGAAACCACATGTCAACCAAGTTCAGTTCTTCCATTTTTGGCAACAAAAAGTTTGTTAGCATTGAACGATAGCGATCGCCATTCACCGTAACGTTGCGTCCAACAGCATCTTTGAAAAAATACGGTCCAATGATTCCACCAGCGTACAAACCACACCAAACAGTGCATTTTTCGGGATGCATGGGCAGTTCTTGAACGGCTTCTGGTTGCTCTTCACTCCAAATGCGGCAATTTTGCTTATTTACGTAGCCATTCAACCAGAAATGAGCCTCATCGCTGAACAAAATTTGTCGATAAAAAAGCGGATTTTCTGCCAACTTTTCTAGGGCCCATTCACTGAAAATTCGACGTTGTGGCAGATCGTTCGGCTTCAGTTCTTGCACGAGCTGTATTTTATACGGTTTTACACCAAGATCTTTGCGTAAAATCTTCCATGTGGTCGAATAACACAAACCCAATTGCTGCGAACGGCGACGAATCGACATTTCACGGTCTTCAGCAACACTCTCAGAAACAGACGCAATATTCTCTTCTGTACGCACTGTACGCATTCGTGTGGTTGGTTTAATGTCCAATAAAGTAAACTGAGTGCGAAACTTGGTCACAATCGCATTAATTGTTTGCTCACTTGGTCGATTATGTAGACCATAAATCGGACGTAAAGCGCGAAACACATTTCGAACCGAACACTGATTTTGGTAATAAAATTCAATGATTTGCAAGCGTTGCTCGTTAGTAAGTCTATTCATGATGAAATGTCAAAGCATACTGAGCATCTTTCTCTTTGACACCATGTCTGAAATCCCGCGTGATCTGTCAAATACTAATGCATGAAAATCCTAACCTCAAAAAAATCACCCGTTACATATGCTTACAGGGTAATTCACATAAGGTGCTAAAATTTAAAACTTGGGCTTGGGCTTAGACAAGAAAATTTTTTACGGAAATATTATACAGGGTGGGCCATCTAGTGGTTTCTTTTCAAATCATAGGTTATTTTGACACTGACAGCTGTTTCCCGCTTCAAATCTTGACAAAAAGTCAGTATCATATCTTCGCGGAACTAATTGAGTCGCTTTATGCTTGAGCAACGTTGGAAGATATTGAAAACTTATTTCCAAAGTGTTTGCTGTGAAGCCTAAACAGGGCGTTTTTTGAAAAAAAAGTTTTGACCGAAATGAAGCACCGCACCTGCTGTACACAAATTTGTGCAAAAAAATTTTGAGACTGGTATGCTAGTGGACAATACTCTTGGTCCCCGTCATCGTACGGTGAGCACAGACAAGAATTAGTCGAGAAGGTGAAACTCATTTCACGAACATCAAATCATTATCGAACTCAACATCTCATCATTTCAGGCACTAGCCTGAGGAGAATTCTGTACAAAGATCTCGGTTTATTCGCTTACAAGGTCAATTGGGCTACTGCGAAGCTATCCAAGGCAGGAACTTGAACGACGTTGCGTTCCATAAATATTGGGAATTTTTGCTCTTATTAATAGAGCCATAATAACATATACTTTTATTGCATATTTAAAAAGAATTTGGCCAAACCTTTATAAATTCACTACTCTGGGATGATGGTTGACTTTTCAATTCAATACTCTTCTCATAAGTCTTGAAATTAGGCTAATATGCCAGAGTTTGATCAATGATTGTAGTCTTACCTTTAATTATCTTGTATTCTGATGTCCCACTCTGAGTCCAAACAATTCTTATTGTACCTTGAAATAAATAACCCAAAACACTTATTTAGAATTTGTATATTCCTCTTAGCAATTTTTACAAATTTTTAATGTTCTTATATACTTTTAGAGGAATCCGAATTGCAAGACCTTTCACCAGCTGATTTCAAGAAGCAACGAATTCTAGCAAAATCCCAACTCACAGATGCCATCAGAGATTCCTGTTTGCCAAAGATGCTTTGTGAAATGGCCTCAAAACCAGAATATGTCCTCTCGGAAAAAGAAAAGGATCTACTTCACATGATTCGGTATGTAAAAATTCAAACAAATTAATTAAAATTCAAGGTTTTCCAGTTATAAAAATCAAAAGGCAATCTTTACATTATTATTATGGTTTCATCTGGGATCAAATTAATTCCATTTGATTGTAGTAATTAATACAAATTAATTGGTTGAATCTGAAACCAGTTCAATATTATTTTTATTACAACGTGAATAATTTTTATTCCACCGTGAAACCTTGATCCGAAAATCTGCATATAAATCGTATGTAATGGATTGCACTTAAAATTAATTATTTCACTTAAATTCTATTAAGTTCAATGATTAATTTTCTGTACTTGGTTCACAGCTCATCAACCATGTCGTTGGCAATGAACAGTCCACCTAGTAAATGGCATTTTGCAGCACATATGGGAGAGTTACTCAAGCACACTGCCGATAATCTAAGCGGACCGATGGGATGTGCGAATCTTTGGCCGCACTGTCCAATAAGTTCGAAAAAACTTATGAAACTTTCTTATAAAGTTAATTTGAAGTAAAATCCTTTTAAATACCTTCAACAAAATAAATGAAGGAATAAGAATACTATGTAAATATTGTACTAAAAAAAATGTATAGTGATAATGACTGAACATAGTTTATAAGGATTATTCGCTAGTCTTTTGCTAAAAAAAATTATAAAAAATTGTATTATAATACAAAGTAGGTGTTATATAATAGCTACAATTTGCTTAGGTTTAAAAATTATTTTTAATGTAAATTTCTTTGTAACTAAAAACTATTTTTGTTTGTTGTGACCAAAACTTTTACAAAAAGTGCAATACAAGTTTTGATGATAGAAGTTAATAACAAACCTTTTGTTATAATAAATAAAAAGAAATTTTAACAAATAAGTGTATTTTTCTTTCTTTGAATTTATTTTTTTTTATATATTTTTAACGATTTTATTTTATTTCATCTTATAATTTAAGTTTATAATTTTCTAAAAATATTTTTTAAGCCTCATAATACTTTTATTGTTTTAATACTTTTTGTTGGGTGCATCTTTTTGAAAGTTAAAATCAAACCGAAACTTATTACAAATAATTCAAAAATTTTATTTAGAGACAAATTCCATATTTGGTTCATATATATTGTTTTGATGTACAAAACATGGAATTTTTGATCAAATCTAACTCAGAGGACTAACTCAAAGACTTTAGAGAGATTATATACAGCCCCTGCAACTTAAGATAAAAAACTTTTTTTTGTTTTTTTTTTTTGCCTTTTCGAGGAAGAACAAGTCCTCAACGAGTATATCTTGTCCTAAAAAATAAATGATTCTCATCTTAGCGTTTCTAACTCGGAATTCAACTTAGGGTCCCCTCTATTCCTGCCTAAAGTCACCAAATACTCTAATTTTATAACGCAAGTAAATTGAAACGGAAAATATGATAGTAAGCTAGGTGAAAGATAATAGATGTTTTTCCTAAACCTATTACAAGTTTGTTGATTGTTTGTAGGGAGTCCTATGGAGATATTTAATTTAGAGACCTTTAAAGGCCCTAAGAAAACTATGTGGGCTCACTTGTGGTATTCTTAGGGACCCGAAAAGCTCAGCTCATTACTCCAATTTTATGAAAAAGTGTTATTTTAAGAGAACTTCATGTAGTAACCTTTAGTTTAATGACTTGTGCGTTGGACTGTCATTCAGAGCATTTTCGGTTCGATTCTCAGCTGCTGTTAAAATATTGTTCTGGGGTGTATTGCCGTAATTGCCTTTTATATATTTTATTTATTTTTACGTTATAGGAAATAATGTTCCACGTTTTAATGAATATATTAACTTATTGTATGGATACCGTGCAGTTTACCAGTCAACCGATGATCCAGTCCGCCCTCCATCATTTCAATAATGAAAATATTTAACCTAGTTCTTTTTACCAAACCGTTAATTGAAGTATACATCTATTACACAGCTTAAACGGGAGAATGGATATGGTTAAAATTTAGCGCAATCTAAATATTAACATGAGTAATTTTATCAAAGGAAATTTTAAATTTTAATTTAAACGATTTTTTTTTTAAATTTGATGAAAAATGTTTTCAAAATTTGTTTTTTTTTTTTCATAAAAGAAAAATGCGAAGAATGTTGCATTTTCCGTAAGCAATTTAATTTTTTTTCTATAAACAGCTACTTATAGTTTATGTATCACCAATTAGGCTAAGTAGTATTATCATGAATTTGAAAACGAAAGAGCTGATATGCAAACTTCAGAAATTTGAAAAATGTTGTTTCTACAAATACGTAATTATTAAAAATTCGCCGCTTTTGTTGATGCCTAGTAATAGTTCTTATAAAAAAGTTTTATATGAAAAGAATTTTAAAAATAATTTTATAACGACATTAGTACATTTAAAAAATGCAACAAATTTAAAGATGGCCTTGTGATGCTTTTTGTCAATTTTAAAATACTTTTATTACTTGTAGAGTAAGTATTGGTTTTTTGTTAAAAATTAGAGTCTTAATGTAATATAAAGAACTCCAAAATTATATGATTCCAGTCATATTATTTATAGGGTACGGTAAGTCTGTTTTTCTGTTCGCATATGAATTCAGATGTTTATCTTACCAAAGAATATACGGGTAGTAAGATTGCCCTCTAATTTGTTAGAGGACATTGTTGTATGATTTCATAAAAGCAGAAGTTCCAATTCTTGTTTTCGTTCATTTATAACGGTTAGCTCCCATACAATTATGGCTCTAAAAATTATGAGTTTAAACTTCTAACTTTAAAATAATTTAACTAAATCAATCACAACAAAAAAAAATAATATTTAAAAAAAAAGAGCTAAGCTCTGATATGTATTTACAAAAAAAGTGTAACAGTGAGGCAGTTAGTAAGTGAGTCACTCAGTCAGTTACGGTTTTAGCGATTTCTGAAATCCTATATCATAGGAATTTCGAATGCTTAACATTTGATATATGGTGAGGCGTCTATGTTTGACCTTATTGGCTCTCAAGTTAAAAGGGGTCAAAAATCGTCTTTACTGTAAAAAAAGTGTAGTGCCGCAAACTTGACTGGGTAACAATGAAATTATTTTTTTTTCTTTGGGGACTAAATCAATATAACGTTGGACATTTTTGAAATAATCACCTTATTTTTAGTAGAGAAATACATTTATTTAACATTTTCGACATCCTTGTAACTTTGTTTTGTTATATTTTTTAATATATTAATCATTTATCTATAAAGAGGCGTCCATTTTGAATTACTCAAAATTGTTATAAATTTGGTGTTATTCTTACTTATACTTAAAGTACAAATTCTGCGGGTAGAAATGTCGCACAGAATGTAATCCTTTTAATAAGTTTTTGCAACTCGTTTTCCGACAACTGTGACTGTATAATGCGAGCAACAGTCCTTAGGTGCATAAATAATTGTTAAAGCATTGACCAACTGAAAGATACATTTTGAGAAATCACCCATCCAGGAAACTTATAACCCTGTAGAGCCATTGCTTCATTTGTCGTGTGGGAAGTGCCGCGTTGCCGTCCGATCCTGCTAACAAAATTTTCTGGCGTCCATAAAGTCTGCCAACTGTTAATATTTTAATTTATATGCTCAGGAACTACTTTTTATTAAAACTTCGAAAGTGATTTTAATTTAAAACAAATTTTCGAAAAGATAATAGCCAAATTTCTTTGCTTGGCTTTTTCATACTGCCACGGTAATTTTCACTTTACAATATAAGCAATTTCTAAGTTTTCACCAAAAATATATCTCAAGATTTACTTCAAAAACCACAAATTTATCAATTTGGACTACACTATGTAAATTTTCTTCTAAAGTCGGCATGATATTGACCAGAAACTCTCATACCATTTGTAATCACGACTGTAAATTCCATCAAAATCGGTAAAATGATTCAGATTAGTTTTAACATAATGTCAAATCGGAAATTGTATAGAAAAATGTTTGGGAGTTAAAATTTTAAGACTTTTGTTATTGGCGCTTCGACATACCTATACTCTTTTTTTTAGAGGCAAATTTCCAGGTTTGAATCAAATTTATTTATATGCCTCGGTATGTTTGTATGCTCTTCTCTGCGTTCAGGTCTACATCAAGTTAGATCCTAAGAGGATGAGCAGATTCGCTTAAAATTATGTACAGAATATTTGTATGTAATTTCCTCAGTGAGAATCTTAAATTTAGCTCATATAGAGAACTTCCAAAAAAAAGGTTTTGTTTTTCTTAAAAATTGATTATACTTTATTTCTGCAGAAAGCTTCAGAAAATATCTGTTCCAGCTGTACGTAATGTTATGTTTGCCTTATTTTCGGCTCATTTCCTTCCAATTTTTCTATGTAATTCATATATAATACTCGTAGCTGTGTTTTATTTTACCCCAGATGTGATCCAGATTGGATCTTCATTCAAAATCACATGTATAACAAAAACAACACAAGGCCAGTTTTGTTTGTATTTGTTGTTTTACATGATATTTTTGAAAAAATCCAATCTGGATCAGATCTGGGGGAAAATAAAATACAGCTAATATTGCTTTCTTAAATTAAAAATTAAAATTTACTGTTAAAAAAAATACCATTTATTTAGCTTTGAACCACAAGAAGAGTTCGTGTGATGAGTTTATTCAATGTCCTTAGAATTGTTTTCAATAAAATAAAAAAACAAAACATAATCATTGTAAGAGAGCTTCCGATTTAAGTTGAGCTAAATCAAAATTATAATTTCTCCTCTAGGGAATAAAAATGATCTCTACCAATTTTAAATCACATCCGCTTATTATTCATTAGGCTGTATGAAAACTTAAGAGCACCACGGAGGTTTATGAAACGAAACGTCTTGACGACTTTTTTTTATTTTCCGCAAACTTTCGTAAATGCACAAAAATGTGCAAGCTCAATGATTCGTAAGTAATATAAAATTCATAACACGATCGAAAAAAAAAAAAAAACAATCTGCGTTTGGCACTATAGCAGTGGTTTGTAATTTCCATTTTAAAAATTGGTAAACACCTACTACGTTATTGAGTTTACGCACCGTATTGACATTGTTTTTAAATAATGCTAAAAATAACCATGTTGAAATCAGTAACTGACTCATTCACAGAATTCTTATAATTCGAAATTCCTTCAGTCAATAGTTTCATTATTCTGTCCGTTTTTATACTTGCGACTTAAAGGTACTACGAGTATAAGGCAAGTTATGCATTCGTAAAAAAAATCGAGCTCAAAATTTTGATCAAAGTTGACATTACATTATTTTCCAACAGATCTGATCCGGATTGGATTTTGTTTTCAAAATAACATGTAAAACAACAAATACAAACGAAAGTGGGCCTTGTGTTGTTTTTGTTATACATGTAATTTTGAATGAAGATCTAATCTGGATCAGATCTGGGGGAAAATAAAACACAGCTAATAGCGAAGACCAAAAAAGTGGGTCTCGCAATTCTGTCTGTCTGTCTGTTCGACTACAGCTAAACGGCTCGGCCGATTTTCTTTAAAATTGGTTGATATGGGTTTTATTTTTTTCCCCCGGATGTTTTCTGATTTGATTTTTTAAGACCAAGGATAATGGTACCTGCCATACGATTTTTTTTCGAAATTTTATAAATATTTTTTTTTTCAAAAACTGTCCCACAGATTTAAAAAAAAAATACAAAAATTTTATATAGTTAAAGCTACCTTATGGTCGAAAAAAAATTTCCAAAAAAATTGTTAGTTTTGGTAATTCCCATGGAACCATTTTTTTTATTTTTGATTTTCTCAAAAACGGTACAACGGATTTTGATCATTTTTTTTTGCTAAAGGTCCCCAATAGTTTGAATATAATTGTGAATTCAAGTTTTCAAGAAATAATTTTTTGGATTTTTAAAAAATATTTAATTTTTTTTTGAAAACTCAATATTTCGAAAACCCCATTTTTGATTTTTTTAAAACTTGATAAATAAAAGTTTCTTAATATAATCTACAAGAAATGAGAAAAAAAAAATTAACGTACTCTCCATACAAAAGTTAAAATATGGTTTTCGAAAATCGTATTTTGTTTAATTTTTCTTTCGATTAATTTTTAAGATCTATAATTTAATAAAAAAATTGAAATCTAGATATTACTGACTGTATCTACCATAGAACGATTTATTCGAATTTTAAATTTCTCATTATCGGCATAACGAATTTTATTGAAATTTTTTAAAAAGTTTAAGAAACATTGCATTTCAAAACATTTTTTTGAATTTTGAAAAAAAAAAAATCTAATTTTTTTTTGGAAAATTTGATATCTCAAAAACGGATCAATATTTTTTTTTGTAGATTTAATTTTTATTCGTACATTAATAAAAACTTTAATTTGGCGTCCTGTGCTTAGCTCCAACTGCTAAAGGAGTTGGTTTAGTTATTTAAAAAATGAATTTTATCCTTAAGAACAGTTTTCTCTAATAACATTTATTTTTGAAATTCTTAGTCGCTTACATAGGAGCAAGTTCGTGCGATCTAGTCGTACATTTTATTCCTTTTTAATATTAGAATTTTGTCTTGAATATCACTAATCGATTCGTCCTTATCTTTGATCTCCTGAGCTTTGTTAATATTAAGCTAGATTCAGGCAATAATTTTCCATTTCTACAATCTTATATGTATTTGTATGATTCACTACAAAGTTCTATGAATGCTGTGAAGTAACATTGGAATTAGAAATTTAAGTATTTCAGAACTTTTGAACTTTAGATATTTCCATTGAAGAATTATTTTAAATTTCGATCGCAGCTTTTCTCCTGAGAAAAATCACTTTTTCAAAATTTTCTGGACGGTCCTTAGGCTTCACTCTTTACAATTCCCTTTGGGTTTGAAATTGACATGGTAGGACAATTAATATTTCCAATCATTGAATTTATCGGTCTATATATTCAGTTCTTCTAAAATTCCATTCAGCCCATGGATGAGTTAAAGAGTAGAAGAGTCTATTCTATCGTTAAATCTTCAAGCAACGTGATAAAAATTAAGCAGAATTTATTTTAAAGAGAAATAAATTTAGCTGTAGAAAAAAAAATTAAAAAGAATTTTTATCTAAATTCGTTTGAATAATTCCACAAAAAATAAATACAGTAGGTGAAATATGTATTGGCAAGTTAATTATTCATCAGATTTTTTAAACAATTTTTTATATTTTACTTCTTTTGATTTTAAGAGTTGAACAACATTTTGTTAATTTCAAATAAAATTTATATGATGTCTTAGTTATCTATAATTAACTTCATTTATTTCTCTCCCATTCGTCATATAATTCTTATATAATCTCTTAGATCTTACGATTAATAATTAAAAGTACATCAACATTAGTTTTTTTCCAGCATCCATCTTAAGATACGAAGTCCAAGGTTTTTCTTTAACACACTGACAAATCTCCACAAATCTTTCTTAATTTGAGGCACATTTATAAACTCACAGGTGTTTACATCATTGTCACCCGTAAGGTGACTTATACTCCATAATAGTAAAACTGCTTCTATAACGATGTAAACCGAATTTAAGATCAAGGGCAAGGAATTGAAAAGAATTTCAATGCTAAGACATTAATTTTAAAAATGTATAACATAACGTCAAGCTTGGTCAAGTCTTGCAGGAAGAAATACTCTATTGAGGAAGCATATCAAATAAAGTCTTACACATCTTTTATAGGAAATTCCTTCCTTCACTTTAAAAGACTTCCTTTTAAACCAGGAAATCAAAAAACTGGCATCCTCAATGTCTACGTTAAGGTTAACCCACCCAAAACTCCTACCCACACAACATACAACATATTTTCATCATAACTTTAATTCATGCCATTAGCCTTTCACACACCATCAAAAATGCCTGTATAGCCTACTCCAGTTCACGTCCGTGCAACTATCCAAAGACCTGCATTTCAACTCGACTCACTTAACCACTTTATTTGAATCTATTATGTAAGACACCAGTACTATGTTTTTAGTTGGAAAAAATTGCAACAAAATTGTATCCGTTGAGCCTTTGCATCGCTACCTGATGACCGACTACTTACACTCAACCTGGCTGGGTTACAATCGCCATAAAATACACGCAAGTTTATAATCCAAAAGATAAAACAAGTATAGTCTCGTTGTTTTTTTCTCGGTTTGTGGATCAACACAATTTCACAAATTTTCAACGTCAAATTCGTCAGCTTTTGAAAGAAACCTCTCTTGGTCTTGGTGTACGTGTACCAATCCGCATTACCAACCGGGAAAAGCCAGGAAATGAAGGTTTTGGCATACCATCCGACAGCATATAGCCTCTCACTCAGTATTTCGCTTTTACACACACCAAACGGCGAACACGACGACTTCATCCAAGACACATTAATGGCTGCCACTAAAACTGTAAATTTCGTAACACCTTTAACTTTAAATGGCTGTCTCGGTGGAATTTATTTGTGTATCTTTAAGCTCACTTTCACTGCTAACAGATAGTGACCGATAGAAGACACACAAAGCGTAGATACTTTTTTTTTGTTTGACTTTGTTAGCGAAGCGTCTTAAATTGTCGTTGGCTTTAAGTCTTTGCCCCCCACCTTGGTCTAAAGCGCACTTTTGAAGTTAGCCATCGTTGTAAAATTGGTTTTAGTCAATAACGATATCGCAAGTGAGAACGAACAACCTGTGCAGTCTGAGTCTGAGAGTTGACAAAAAAAATTAAATTTGAAATTTTTAAAAAGACAGAAATACAATCAAAAAATATCCGTGAATTTTTATCAAACGCTAATTTGATAGCTCAACGTACTTTCATCATCGTCGGTGTCAGCACTTTGTGATGTTAATTGGATTTTAAAAAATTAGGTCTCTGTCCAGGGAAAAAATATTCTTCACGTGAAAAAACCAATTAACAGCAGAGCAAGCGTGGAAATAAAAATAAAAATCTACCGCCAAAAATTAACATATCCTAATTAACAGTGAATTTATAATTTTGTCGTTCAAATATTGTGAAGAATAAAAGTGAACAAATTCTACATCAATATGAGGATGTCAACGATTGTATCACTTTCACTCCCTGCCATCGTGATACTGCTGATCTTCTTCCTCGATATGATGGATGAAGTGTTTGCCCAACAACCGGATCCGCTGTTTGAACTTCCGGTCCAGTTGATTGGGTTTCCAGTGATAGTGCTTTCGGTGCGGTTGTCACAATTCGCAAAGAAGTTGGCTTACTCTCTGAATCCAGGTTAGTACAATGGTAATTATATGTTGTTAACAATTCAATACGGCGTATGTTATTATCTTGATAGGCCATTGTTTCATAAGATTGACTCTGAAGGGGTTTAAAAACAATCATGACCTCAATTCTGTGCGAGAGTGCAATGTCCACTTGTTGGTTGGACAATTGAACTGGCCGGTTTTTGGCTAAACTGACTTTCGAAAAAAATTTCAATGTTGGTTTTTTATTCGTATGCATAGTGTTTATGCAGATTTATTTGTTCGATTGAATTGATGATGAAGGAATATGAATTTATATAAATATCTATAGGTGTGGTACGTGAGTGGCTTACGAAATATAAATACAAGCTATTGTTTGTCGTTTTGAATGAAATTCTCCAGGTGAAAAAAATTTTCCCTGGTTTCTTAGTTGTAAACGAACAATTTTTGACGTATAAGTTTTTGATTTCCGCGACAAAAGTATCATATCTATCCAAAAGATTCCATGCATCACGTATCTTATATTTATAGTTTTCATGTAAGATACTTAAATTTATAAAAACAAAATTTTTAAGCAAATGACATGAGGACCACAGTGATAAACAATAAAATTTGAAACCAAACTATCCTGATAAATTAAGATTGTCTTTGAAATTCATTAATTCAACTAAGATGAACGCTTTTGTCGAAAGCAGTTAATAGTTGAATACTCGTATTAAATAAAATAACCAACATATAAAAATAGTCAAATAGTAATATGATTAAAATAATAATGAAGTAATATAGTAAAATTTTCTTACATTAAAAACTTAACTATCGTAAAAAGTCTCCAATAGTAAATATGTATGTACGTAAGTTATTAATTCAGCATTGGTCCTAAGCACAGTAGTGTTAAAGAAGCAGAAAAGTTGAATAGTGTTTTTATTTTACATGGATTTTATTTACTTTACAAATTAACAATTATCGAAGAATTTCTTTTTGCCATCAGGATATCAATGTATTGGAATATTTTCATCAAAGTTGGTAATATGTTGTCAAACAGAAACTTGAAAATATTCCAAATCATTCCATTGAGCACAAAATTATCCGCTTTTGCGAATGAACTCATAGGTCACATACTTACATATAATGTTATACAATAAGCCGGCTTCAAAAACACTGTGATTGTCCTTGTTACGGTAAAATTTACCGCAACAATGACTGGCCTTCTATTCCTTCCTTTCCTTCCTTTCTTTGGTTGCGGCTGCGAAATTCTGGCGAGGTTGAGGGCAACCATGGTACCATCAACCATTGGTGTACTTAGTCAGCATTTTGCAAAAGTGACAAATACAGGTTTCGAGTGAAAGGGTTACGAGATTATACTTCAAAACAAAACGAATGCCAGCGGATGAGCTGAAGAGGTAACGAGTCAGGCGGACTCTTACCTATCCTCAAAACAACACAACATCCTAAATTGTAATTGCTATAACATAACGTAAATTCCTTTTTGTAAGCGTAAGGGTCCCTAACGATTAGAGTAACTTTTAGATTCTTTTTCTAAACATATTAATTCATCTATTACAAAAAGGTCCACTTCGAATTTAGTTCGCGTGTTAAAATTATGCTTTCCTCTTTCGTTTTAATATTATTTAGTAACAATGACTTCGCTCTTCGAAAAACTCGCGAATATTTAATGGTAACTAGGCGAATGCCTAGAAAAGGGCTTTTCCTCGATTTCTTTTTGATTTTTCTCGAGAAATTTAGTTGATAGTAGTCTGAACTCGACCATTTAGATTCGGCAAGTTTTGGAAGGTCATCCAACAACTTGCTGAATCCGTGAATGTGAGATTCGACAACTGTGGTTTTCTGTGAAACGAAAAAGGTTTCCAGGAAGCCGGTGTCCGTGACCGATGATCGTGAAAACGATTGGCTTGGTTTATGTATGTGTGAGTGACTGGAATGGTCGAGGGAGGAATAAAGGATTTTAAGCTAGGAAAGTTCACTCTTTGGAGAGCTTACTAAGCGATAAGGTGAAAAACAAAAAAAGATTATAGAAAGGATTCGAGAAAGTGAAAAAGAAATACATCGAGGAAAAGAGGATTGAATTTAAAAGGGACGAAATTCGAGGACAAAAATTTGTGAAGAAAAAGGATAGTGATTCGAGGATCGAGATCAGAAAAAAGAAATAGGAGAAGATAGAGGAACATTAATCGAGGAGAAATAAAAAAAAAAGATAAGTAAATCGGACATCTTGTCCAAACCTAAAATTTTACTGTTCGTGTATTTAAAAATTCGTGTGGACATTTATTTCTTTATTTATTCGCTATAAATTTCATTTAAATTTCGAGTTTTAAGTTTCAATCGTTAGAGACCTTATCGCGTATTCATTTGCATTTCCATTCCAATTGTACCTATTTTTATTTCGTTGAAAAAATTTTGGGTTTTTATCCAGGGTTCGCCCACGGTTTCCCAAATAAATTTTATTTTGAAATTCCCTAGTGGAAATATTAAAAACTGTTTTTTAAATTATCTTCTTTCACTCAATAATTAGTTTTGGAATTTTACTAATTTCATTCGAACAAAAATTCCTGGCGCCCATTTTTATTACAAGTATCCCACTGTACTTGTAATAAAAACCTTCTTCGTTTCATTAAATTGATTAAACCGATAATCAATTTAAAAAGTTCTAATCGCGAATTCTTCCACCTCCGCTGAACCCAACCCAGCTGAGCAGCCGCGGTGGTAGCTCATCTTAACGAGCTACAGGTTGCACTTTTTTGTTGTTCTCTTTCAATTTTCTGTTGATTTGGCTATCTGTCAAAATATTAGTCTAATACGCGTACGATCGAGTCGAGTTTCATTTGTTTTGTTCTTTTTTTTTAATTCGAGTTCGCGTAATTTGTTATTATTATCAATTCAATTAATAATAATAACAATATTAATAATAAAAAAAAGAGGTCGGACACCAATTGGCGTCGTGAGAAAAAGTACAACATCCTATATAATAATATATTCAACCAATTTATGTAAAAATAAATCCAAGCAGATTGCTATAAATGGCACCCGAAATAGAACTCCTTCCTTGGTTCATTACTTTCTCGTTAAACGCTGAGCTCATTACGTTCAAAAGTTATTCATAAAAGCTTCTTATTTTTTAAAAATATTGAATTAAATGTTTTTTGAAAATTCAATGAAATTCACATTCCAAATTTATATTTTGGTGAGGAAATTTAAACAAAAATATTTTTTGAGAAGACCGCTCAAACGATTTTTGAGTTCTTTTATTTTTATAAACTTATATTCACTCAAGTACTTTCGTTCTAAAACCTACGTAAAGAGGCATTTGAGCAATTTTAAGATAACTTTTTTTTTATATTTTCTCTAATTGCATACTTCATTGTACTCTTAGGTTAGTTTTGAATTTGAAAAAAAAAATCCACTCAAACTCTTGAGATCAAAATCGGTTTGTCTGCTTATATGTACATACATATGCCTTTATGTGTGCAAGTCTTAAAATCTGCCCTTGACCTACAGCCTAAGCCGTTGAAGAAATTTTCATAAAACTAAGTACTTAAGGGTCATCCGTGCTTACCAAGAGGAGAATGTTAAAGGTACCTGCCATGCAACCGTTATGAAAAAGCTTATGTATATCATAAACGGCTCTTAAAATTTTGATAAAAATTTTAGTCAACAAAAATTTTAAAAGAAAATAATATTAATTTTCACTTTCACTTTAATTTTTGATTTTTGACTTTCTCATTAAAAGCTTCTACTATTTTGACACAAAATTATACACAGGAGCTGCCTGAAATTTGAAATAATATTGTAGTTATATACACATTTTCAAACAAATATTTTTTGGATTTAAAAAAAAAAAAAAATCAATTTTTTATTATAAATTCAATATCTTGGAAGTGAGTGAACGTTCTTTTCGAAATTATTTCTTTTTTTTTGCGAAAAATTTTAAAGATATTTTATATATAAAACTAATTCACTTCTAAAATAACTATAACGGTTTGAACTTGCAGCATAATATATATACTATGTAACAAGTTCTGCATTCATTAAAAAAATCGAACTCCAAGTTCTAATAAAACTTGACATTACGATCATAGGGAAGACGAAAAAAGTGGGTCTCACAATTCTGTCTGCTCAACTCCAGCCTAAACGACTTGGCTGATGTTATTTACAATTGGTAGAACCTTACAACCGATTAAAACATTTGTTTATGCTAAAACTTCCAAAAATTTCATATGGTATTATGTATTAAAATTTTCGAAAAAATGTTTATTTAAAAAAGAAAAATTTCAAAACACAATACTATATACTCGACTTTCAAAAGCTCGATAAAATAACAAATTTTTTAATAAATTCTACAAGATGTGAGAAAAAAATATTATTTTACCTAAAAAAAATGGTACCCCCTCACAAATGTTAAAATATGGTTCTCTAAAAAGGCATCTTGAATTTAGAATACATTATTTTTATTAACTTCCCATAGGGAGTTATTGTAATCGGTCCGATTTGTCAAATTGGAATTTTTGACATTTCTCGACGTTTCAAGGTCCCTAGAGGCTATATCAATCATTTTTAGAGAGATGTCTGTGTGTGTGTGTGTACGTACGTTCGTACGTTCGTACGTTCGTACGTTCGTACGTTCGTACGTTCGTACGTTCGTACGTTCGTACGTTCGTACGTTCGTACGTCCGTACGTTCTTGTACCATTTTTCGTCGTCGATATCTCAAGAACGAGTAAAGATATCGACTTCAAATAAATTTTGTTTAATAGATAATAACTTCGAAAGAGGCTGAAAGGGCGTTTATTAAAATTCAGTGAGTAGTTTTTTCACTATAACGGTTTAAAAAAAAAGTAAAAATTTTGGTTAGTTTCAAATATCTCACGAAAAAATAATGCTATTGACTTCAAATAAAATTTAATGTACTCATTATAAGGTCATACAGATTTGATATGAATATGGAACAAAATAAACTTACCGTTATTTTTTTAAATTAAGAAAACTGAAAAACAAAATTTCATAACCCAGATATTCTAAGAACGGAAAACAATTTGAAAATCAAAATAATTTTATTTTACGAAAAATAATGTATTTGACAACTGGTGAAAATTTCAAAAAAAATCAGTTTACAGTTTTTTTACAAAAAATAAAAAACTATATAAAATTCTATTGAAAATTGGTAAAAATTGTTTTTCGACTCAAATTTCTCGAGAACTAGTAGTGATATTGACTTCTAATTTAGTTTATTTTATACATAGTATAATTTTGTACAATTGGTAAAATGTTGACAAATATTGAATTAATAGTTTTTTTTTTAAATAAAAAAACTATTAAAAATTCTAGTGAAAACTAGTTAAAATTGTATTTCAAGTCGAATTTCTTGGGAATGAACACCGATAGTGCCTTCTAAAGTATGTTGTTTTATACATCGATACCCTCCCGTAAGAATGTGTACTAAGCGACATTTCTAAAATTGTTCAGGAAACGAAAAAAACGAAGAAAGTTCTAGTTGAATCATAGTGTGCTAAGAGACAATTTTGGTTAAACTTAGTGACATCTAACAAATTTTTTTTGCTCACGATCAACATCAACAAATCTCTTTAAATAATTAAAATGCTTTTCAATCTTAAAATAATGTTTGTTTGAATTTTACAGCTAAAGTTTGTTTCGCTGAAAATTTGGTTATTTGAAAAAAACTAAATATAAAGTTTTCAAGACCACAAATGGGAAGTTATCAGTGTGGGTCGCACCCAGCCTCTTTTTTTTGATTTATTTTCACGATTTTTAATTCAATAAAATTTTGTTTGAAATTAAGATATTTGAAAACTAAAACAAAAATATTTTATGAATTTTTGAAAAGAAAAAACATTTTTTTTTTTTAATTTAATTTTTATTCGTGTAAAGAAAAAATAAAATGCATGACTGAGTCGCACGAACTTGCTCCTATGTTATAGACTAGGAATTTTAAAAACGAATGTTATTAGAGAAAACTGTCATAAAGATAAAATTATTTTTTTTAATTCTTTTAGTAATAAGAGACAAAAACAGAATGCAATGCATGTATGAATTTATGCAAGAACAATAATTATTAGTCATTGTAGTGGTTTCTTAAAAACAAGGTTTTATATACAAACTTTTTGAAAGATTTTTAAGAAAAAATTTTGGTAAGCCAATTTAAAGTTTTTATTATTATTCGAATAAAAATTAACTTTACAAACAAAATATTGAGCCGTTTCTGAGATATCGAATTTTTTCAAAAATTCAAAACATATTTATTTTGAAGTTTTGAAAAGCAATGTGTCTTAGACTTTTTAGAAGCTTCTTTATAAAAAATTTCATTAAGATCCGTTTTATAGTTCTATGGTAGATACAAGCTGTAATATCTTAATTTCAAAATTTTTTTTTATTAAATTAAAGATCGTAAGAATTAATTGAAAGAAAAAAATTGTATCGAAATTCTAGGCGCCGTTTTCGAGAAAAATACAATTTTTAAAAACCATTTTTTTTTAATTTTTAACATTTGTATGGTAGGTACCCTTATTTTTAGGTAAAATAATTTTTTTTTTCTCACATCTTATAGATTATATTAAGAAACTTTAGCATGGGGTTTTTGAAATATTGTTTTTTGAAATTTAAAGTTTTTTTTAAAAATCCAAAAATTTTTTTTTTGAAAATTCGAATACACAATTCTATGTAAGTTTTTGGGGAACCTTAGCAAAAAAAAAATGATCAAAATCGGTTGTACCGTTTTTGAAAAAATCAAAAACGAAAAAAAATGGTTCAATGGGGGGTACCCTCAATAACCATTTTTCGGAAATTTTTTTCAACCATAAGCTAGCTTTAACTAAATGAATTTTTTTTGTGTTTTTATTTTTTAAATCTGTCGAACGGTTTTTGAAAAAAAAAAATATTTATTAAATTTCAAAAAAAGCCGTTATTTTTGGTCTTAAAAAAACAAATAAAAAAAAATCAAGTCCCCCCTCCCCCCGGATAAAAAATAAAACCCATATTCACCAAGTTTAAAGAAAATCGGCCGAGCCGTTTAGGCTGTAGTCGAACAGGCAGACAGACAGACAGAATTGCGAGACCCACTTTTTTAGTCTTCGCTATCATCGTAATATTATACTACGTTTTCACCAAAGGTAAATCCGGGATTTAAGTGGATTTACCTTTACCTTTAAGTGGATTCTCCTTTAAATCTCGTAGATTTACCATACAAATATAAATCACCTCAAATGAAGATTTAAAATAAATCTCCTTGAAATCTTCTCACAATCAGAAGATTCGCAAAACAAACAAACCTTATTTTGTAGAACGCACCTATGAACGGACCTTTCTTTATTGAGAATCAACACAAAATAGAAATATCTGTTTTTTTCCTGTTTACTATCCAATTCCAATTTTTTTTTCTCTCGTTCAAATTGACAATTGAATGACATGACAGAGTGAAAACGTCAAATAAATCTCAGTTTCTTTGGTGAAAACACTTCAAGATTTATTTTAAATCTCTAGCGGATTTACTCTTGGTGAAAACGTAGTATTAACTTTGATCAAAATCTCGAGTTCGATTTTTTTTACGAATGCATTACTTGCCTTATAGTACCTATAAGTCGCAAGTAAAAAATAAAAGTTGGCGTTGCAACATTTTTTTAAAGAATGTTTTAAAAATTTTGTATGCTTATTTTTTTTTTAAACATAAGCTAATATTTACAAAAAATCACATGGCATCCTGTTCTAAAGTTCAACTTCTAGAGGAGTTGTTTAAATGATTTAAAAATTAATTTAGTGGTTATGAACTTTTTTTTCTAGTGACGTTAATTGTTTTAATTTTTAGTGTTTTACGTTAAGGTGAGTTCGAGGGATCCAGTCGTGCATTTTATTTTTAAAAGCAAAAGCTTGTAGAAGATAATACCGTACAGCTTTAGGGCACATACATATATTTCCTTCTGTAAGTTTAACGAGGAGTGAAAAAGACTTTAATAAAGATGTGAATTAAAGTAATTTTACTTTCAAATTCCATTCCGTGGCAGAATGATTAGTGAATTGGATTTTAACACCGAAAGTCTGACTGCCATTTTAATGCGCAAAATTAAAACAAAAACTAAATACATATATTTGTTTTTTTTTTTTTTTGTCAGAGGTAGGTACTGCCTTTTGTGATGAAGTCAAAAATTACACAAGAGTGTCTCTTGTCATGAAAAAAGTGTTCTCACCTTAGACGATCAAACTCCGCAGAAAATTGTAAGTCCTCTCCATTATTGCCACAACCGCAAACCGGTCGCACAAATGATTCGTAGTTGTATGTCAATAGGGATTAGTTCTCCACAAGCGGTTGCACCTTAAATTAATTTATTTATTTTAGTTTTTATATTTAACACTGATTTTTAAGTTTTTGAAAGAAAAAGTTCAAAAGAAAAAATATGAAAAAGTGCAACCACAGTTTGGGAATGTAGCCAGACTAGTGCACGATACTTCTCATTATGATGTACTGTTATAATTAGTATGTAATCTAAGAATAAAATAGAATATAACGAAAGAAACTAAATTCGTCAAAAGCTGATTTTTTATCTCAATAATAAAATAAATGAAATGCAAATTCTTTTTTGATCATTTTAGAAAAAATTAAATCCAAAGAATGTTATTATAATTAAAATATTTTTAAAGTTTTCAAAAAAGCATCTTCGCTATTAACATATTTGTTTTATTATTTTATTTAATTTATCATTTTGCTGGCATAGATTAATTTTATTATGTTTTGTTTTTTAGCAACATACCGAGCCCGAATGAAACGCGATTTACCCTCGGAATACTTTTCCCAAATGACTGTTGATCCAATCGTTGCTGAAAAAGAAATCATAAGGGAATTCGGTCCAAAGGCGTGCATCCTTGAAGAACCATGTCGTTCAAATTCTGCACGTTCTGCCAAGAAACCTGACTGGGAAGAAATCGTAAGGTTAGTAGTTATTGAAACAAAATAATACAAAATCAAAAACAATAAAATTTCATTCGAGTTCTTTATTGCTCATTTATTTTAATGCTTCTCGTCATTTTCTCCATTCGAATGCATAAAGTTTCTTGAACTGCAACTGCTATATGTATATCCTTAAGAACATACATACATACATATCTATGTAGGTACCTTTGAATATTAAGTAATAACAAATCCTTGTTCTCGAATCGAAACAATAAAATGATTTCCAATCAAAAATTTTTATAACAAAATGCTAAGTCATCTGTAAATTTTCTCCAGTTTCATCTGTTGCACAATATTATAAGGATACTTTGGGAATGCGACATCCTTTCGTGTGTCTGCTTTGTTTCCTTAACGGAGCAGGAGAATGCAATCATCATTGTCCAAATCATCGTTACAGAGATGTAGATGTACTTTATTTTTTTCTTTCCGAGTCCTTGACGCCAGTAATAAAGATTTTTACTGGCATTCCTTTCGCCTTCTTAACCCGAACAAAACGTTGCAATTTAAAGTTACCCCGTTCATTTTAAATGCCAGGAGAAAGGAAGAGCACCAACATCAAATTGAATAAGTTTTATTTTTGTGCAGTTTTTCTGCGAGTCACTTTGCTTTGATTCGCAATTTTTTTCATACATTTTTAAAATGACTTGCATTGTATAATTGCCAGAAAACTTAAAATTTTCATTGATGCACTTTCTGGTAAAGTCAAGCAAGTTTAGAGGTGAATTTTGCAAGTTATGATGTTAAGGTGAAAAAACTAAGTTTAGTAAATATTATATTTAATGAAAATTTTTAGGTTTTTGAATTTTGGGGCGAATGGAAACGAAGGCTTAATATAATAACTTAACAATATTTTCTAGACATGGAAACAGGCTTACCTTTAAGCGAGTTTTTCCTCAGCAAGATTTACATCAGAGCTGGTGTTTGGTACAAACGTGGCGAGCCATAAAATAATTTGCTTTCTTACGTCCACCTCACATGCAGCTAAGACTGCAAATGGTTGACTTATTTTCTTAAGATTTGGAATGAAAATATTCTTTAAGCATTTTTGTTCCACATTTTAAGAAAATAGGTTTACTTGGGTAGGTTCTAGCTTGATGTAATATGAAAGTTAGGATGCCAATTATTTTATGTTTTTACCAAATACCACTGATATTTATGAGAAAAATGCATTTCAATGTCTAGAAGAACTTCCCAATGACGTTAATTTAGGCAAAAAAAAATTAAAGTTTACTTTTCGTTTTTGAATTTGATATACCGGCTGTATAGATTTTTGGTTAAAACTTACAATTTGCCATCTGTTAGGGTATATTTCCTTTCCAAGAAAAGTTCATCAATTTAACATTTTAGGGAAGAAAAAGATTGTTAGTAATTGTGCTTAACCCCGTTAAATTTATTTATTTATTCATCATCTTCAAGCTTAGCTTAACAGATAATACAAAGTTTATGGTGTGGGGATGAATGGCAGCATATTCGATCGGGAATCTTGTTTTCATTGAAAGTACAGGGTGCGCCAGAGAAACTTACTTATTTGAAAAAATTCCCGCGCGGTGATTTGCGCGGTTAGAGGGGCGAGAGGGGCGCATCTGGAGGGGGAAGTTCCCAAGTTTGTTTCTCCCTCCAGTCAGTTGCCATCATGCTCTGGTCTAGAGAGCAGCGGGCCTTCGCAGTCGAGAGCTTCTTTTCTTGTTGCTACGCAACGTGCCTTCCGCGCTCGCTTTGAAATTCCTCATCACAGACTCGTTCCTGGCCGTAATTCGATTCTGTCGTGGGTTAACTCATTTCGGGTGTTTGGAAGTATCGCTAAACCCAGAAATGGACTTCAACGGACCATCAGAACTCCGGAAAATATCGAAAGAGTGAGGCAGTCAGTTGTGCGTTCTCCCCGGCGCGCGTTCGGCTCGCAAACACGCAGCTGCTTTGGGAATTTCTGACACCACTGTTCGACGAATTCTCCATGAAGACCTTCAATTTCATCCCTATAAATTGGCTGTTGTGCAAGAATTAACTGAACGCGATTTTGTTGCCCGTCAAAATGCATTTGACATTGCCAACATACCGATTGATATGCTGCAAAATTCAAAATTCAAAATTTCAAAAATCGACTTCATCAGTGTATGCGCAATAGGGGTCGCCATTTATCCGATGTCATTTTCAAGACTGCATGAAAAAAAAATTGGGATATTGTATTCTCAAATAAAAAAAAAATTAAAACAATAATTGAAGTACTTTTGTTTTTATTGACCTTTCAAATAAGTAAGTTTCTCTAGCGCACCCTGTACAATGAATAATCAAGACTATCTAAACATCCTAAGCAATAACCTTCAACCGACCTTACACAAATTAGGGATGCTTAGTAATTGGATATCTTAGCAAGGCAATGATCCTAAGCACACCTCGCAGGACTTCAAAGCACCTCCACCACCCTCCCCAATCACCGGACCTAAGTCCCATACTATATTTATGGGATCATTTGGACCGGAAAATTTCACAAACGGGCCATCAAGAACAGAGATGACCTTAAAAGGCTTTAATTGGAAAATTGTCCCAAATATCCTCCGATGTTAGAAATAACATTGTTGTTTCCATTTCACGCTGACTAAGAGATGTTATGAAGTCTAAAGTTGATCAAATGAAATACCCAGTTTTTTACTTGAGGTACTATATTTATAGATAATTTAAAGATATAACAGATGTTTACTTACTTTTGACGCGTAAAATATGAAGTTAATTAAGTTTTTATTGGGTAAAAATGCATTAATTCGTTTTTTGAATTTTTATTTTGGTTTTGATGTATTGCTATTAAATAAAGCTTTTATTTTATAGTATTGGAATTCAATTTTTGTTTATTTTTTGGTTTCAATTCCATGTAACTCTAGAAATCCTTTAGGTGCTTACTCACTTTTGACGCTCACTGTAGGTGCCAAATTCAAAAATATTTATGTAAAACATGCTACGCTCAAAATATCGTTAAATGTTAATTTTCGAGACAAAAAGGTAGGTCTCGTTTTTGTTCTATAAATTTAAAAAAAAAAGTATTCAGACAAACGGTTTTAGCTACATATTCTACACATATTTTACTAGAAAAAAAATGGAAAAAAAATGCATTTTTGGTCGCCAAAAAAGGAGAATGTTTAAATCATGCTGTACCTTTAAGCAATCCTTAAGGCTTAGAGTTTTAGATCATCTGCATTATATTAAGCATTGATAAAAATCAATTCTACACAATATGTGATCACTAAAAATTATGAACAATAACGGTCCTACATGACTAACCTAAGGCACGCCAGAAGTGTAATTTATAGATCTCGAATATTTGTTGTCCATAGTTAGAAATAATAGTTAGAAATAAGCAATCAAATTAAGCATTGCTGAGTCGAAACCAAAAATTTTCAAGTTCTTAACGAGAATGCTGTGAAAAACTAAATCAAACGCCCTGCTGAAATCAATATGTATTGAATCTACTTGCGATCTATTTTCTATAAAATTAGCCTCATAAGAAATAAACTGTACAAGATTTAAGACAGTTGATCGACCAGTTAACCATGTTGATTTTCGGATAGCTTATCTTTAATTTGAAGAAAGTTTGCAGCTAGAGTTTATAATTAGGAGTTACATGGAGGGCTCACAGCTGTACCGAACCAAGTCATAAAAAAAAAATAAAAACAAATACAAAACTAACGCCAAAATTTCCCCAAAATCGAACTATGAGGCGTTAGTTTTGGATTTGGATGAAAAATATGTCCGTGTGCATTGTTTTTATCACAAAACTAGATTCGAATAACACCCTTAGCGTGATCTTAAATAAAATAATGTGTATATAATACTTCCTTTTAGATAAACACTCATGACTTTTCGTGAAGGTACAGGGAAATAATTCCACGGGGATCTGGTCTAAATTAAAATTTATTCCACCTCACATGAGAAACTGTTTCACTTTTCAAAGTATGATCAATTCCCATCTAGAGTGAGATTTCTCTACACTTTTCAGTGATGAAGACATTAGTTCCTGACTGGGCAACAGTGTGATGTGAGTGGTAGAGAACACCCGAAGGGTGGGAGTTAAGATCTGAAATTCATGGAACCCCTGTCTCAGAATATAATACAAATTTTTCCTACTATGAGAAACAATTTCACAGAATCTAAGGTCTAATAAATTCACTCTTTTAGCGAGAATCAACTCCACTTTCGAAGCCTATGTATAACGAATTCACACTGAAACAAGAATAAATTTCCATGTGGAGCATATTTACGTGGAATTATTTGAATGCTTCTGCGGAAATATCAATACATATTTTATATTTCAAATAATTGTAAACACCTTCTTCATAATTCTTGAATTCTTAAATCTTTTGTTATGAAAAAAAAATCTTAAATATACGTCCAAAAATTGAAAAATTATTTGATACCATAGGGCTAATTTCATTTTCTATTTATTAATTTCATAGTAAAAAATTACATTTCCCTTACTTGGGAAATCGTTTTATTATCTGTTAGTATAGAAATTTCATTGGGGAACTTATTTTATTTGACCTACGATAAATGAAGCATGACTTCATTTAGGATCCGTACGTAATCAATAGCAAATATTTTGTCTTTTATCCAAAAAATAGGACCAACTCTATCAGATGTTGAAAAGCACCCCCAAATCATGATATTGCATCCACCATATTTAACAGTCTTCATTGTGTACTTTGAAACGAAATCTGCATTCTTAGGTCATCTGACGTGCGTTTTTCCATTGGAACCAAATAAATTTATCTTGGTTTCATCCAACCATTAAACGTTGTTCCAATTTGAGCGTTGGAGGTGTTTATTTGTAAGATTCAATCTCTGTTTAGTATTTTTCTAACTCAAGAAGAGTACTTTTCTGGGACTCCTTCCAAAGAAGCTTTGCTTCTTTTAGCCAGTTTTTTACTGCGTGACTTCGCGCATTCAACACAATTTTCAAGTCGTTTGAAGATGAAAAAGGCCTTTTTCTTACACAGTCGTACTATTGTCTTATCAAACCGCGATGAAGCCTCTTGTTTCTGGCCTTGGACTTTAATGAAGAGCTGCGAATATCTACTTCTTTTGGAACACGTTAAGGACATGCGCTATTTTATCCACCGTTTTCGCATTTTTTCGGAAGTTTTTTTTATTAAATCGCGCTCAGTATAATGCATATAACCATATATGTATAACTCTGAAGTCTGAAGCCACTGTTAAGGTGGTTTGGTTTGGTGGTCCCCTTATTTCTCTAGATTAATGTAAGAAACTAATATAAAAAAATGTCATAAGCCTGGTTATGTAATATTGAAAAATTTGAATGATGAGGCTTGGAAATCGATTAAACTAAAAAAGATTAAACAATGAAAGTTAAAAATAAAAAAAAAAAAAACAGTTCTATGGCATCAATGTGTTTGATGTATTACTAACCATTTGAAACAAAAATCAAAAATCAAATTCAACAAGAACTCCCATGGTGAATTTCAACTTACAAAATGCACTTCCAAGTCCAAGTTAAACTCTCAGCATTTTTTGACTGAAGTCAAACTTTTCTTCACTATAAAATGCGGCGATGGCTTCGGACGAGTAAGTAAAGTTCATCTGAAGTTCAAACATGTTAAAATCATTTTTATTTCAAAATGTTTTGCCATACGTATACTCGTACACCGTTCTACCACTCACACACAAAAACACAAAACACACTTTCCAGCAGAATACCTCAACTGCTTCGAGAAACTTTTGCAAAAACTTTTAGAGCTGCTAAAATTTTACGTAGCAAAGTGACGGGTGTTATAATGTACAACCATATACAATACACTTCGGTTACATACCTATAGAAGTTCAAAACCTCGGGTGCTATTACAAATGATACAATGTGAGTCCTTGGACACCACTCTAGAGATTTTAATAGGTTTTCGTTTCGCAAAATGTTATCTTCGTTTAACAATTGCCAAAGCATTGTACTGGCTGTTTCTCATGAGATAACAAGTAAATTGTATATCTAGTAACCGTGTCGGTTGTGTGGTAATCCTGGAATATGCATAATTTTATTTGCACTTGCAGTTATAGCTAGACCTATGTATATAACATACCGAGGACCTATCATCATATTCTGGGAACTTTGCAACGAAACTGTCCAAAATATTACAACAGCACATGCATGAGTGGTGGACTAACATGAGGATGTTGCCCGGATGTGTCAGGAGTGCTTTGTCGTCTAATCAGTTTCGATACATAAATTCTGATGAAAAGTTCTCACTCTCTGTCTCTTTGGAACTCCAATCAACTTGACTCCACCACGAGTCCTTTAGAATGCAACAATGCACAAATAGTTTCAATTCTAATTTTCAGGATTCTCATTTCGTCCTGTAAATGTTAGTGTATCCGTATGCACAGTCAAGTGGACATATTACAACCGAAATGGAAATGGAAGTTCAGCCTCGGTTGGTGTTTTGGGTCATTGTCAGGACTAAGATGGGTTTTGCAGGAGCATAAAATGGGATTAGTTTAAAGTTTGTTTACCATTTCATCGTAACATTTACCTTGTTTTCTTGTCAAAATTTTATGATATCCATGTGAAGTGATTTCACTTAATTTATGGACTCGTAAAACTTTTATTATTTTCATGGGGATACATTTTATTCAACCTTTGCAACAGGGATACCGATGGCAGATTTGTATATAAGATATATGTTTATCTATCATTTCGTATTTCATATTTTTGATTGATTTTTGTTTGCGTCGTGCTGATGCACTTTCATATAAAAATATATCACTGTGCATTTATATTTTTAAAAATATTCAAAGTTTGATGTTTATTTTTACTAAAACAAATATGTATTAGCTCTGGGATAAAAATGCACTCATCTACATATATTTTTCAGAAATTAAATACAAGTTGAATACTCCATTGACAGTTTATTTATTGGTTTGGAATGAAATGCACAAACCTAACACAATGCTATGAAATATTATATATTATATACTATTTCGGAAAAAGTATTAACTTTCAATTACTTTCTAATTAAATCTTAATAAAACTGGGATTGACAAAAAAAATATAATGTTTCAAAAATGAAGAGGAACAGTGTTGCCATCGTATTCAAACAAATTTAATTTTTATGTTCGCTAATTTGATGGCAGAACATTTTTTTTTTCGGGACCTTATCACCAATTGGGCACTAGCTGCACAAAGTTTGAACTATGCCAATGACTAGATATTGAAAATTTCAAAACTTTTTGTCACTTATCTCTAAGCAAACGAAGCATTTACTAAACATTTTAAAATGATCCATTATGATATTTGCAAAATCTAACAAATTTTGCCTCGTTAGTGTCGAATTATTATTTATAAGATTTTGGGTTTCTTCCACTTAACTGAACTTAACGTTTTAGAATTTTAATGCAATTAGTGTATAAGGTGCCACAGAAGTTATCACCGTATCGGAAAATGCTTTAATTTTTGCAAATGGCGACATATCATCGCTGTAGATCGAATACCTTGTAACCCAGAAAAACCGATTTTTAGGTAATGATGTAATTATATTGCGAAAAAATTTCCGGATCTAATGAAAAACATCCTGTGAACCTAAAAACTATAATTGCAGTGCCACGCGCATAATTAACAACACGTCTCTCATTGCCTCTCATTGATTTATTAATAAGTTTTTTGTCTCTCCTGAAAAATCGACTTTTCTGGGTTACGAGGTATTCGATCTACAGCGACGATATGTCAATTCTGCAATTAAGCAAACTGATACAAAATACATATCAACAAAACATGCACGCACATTTCTAAAAGAATGCAGAATAATTGTATCAATATTTTGCGGAATAACTCGTTGGTTCGTCCTGCAAGAACTGGGCAAACACTAGAATTTTTAGCCGCTCGTCTAGAATAATATGAAACGTTGCCAGATCTGGCCTATAGCCACTTTGCTGAGAACATCACAGGTGTGCCTGAAGAAGGGTCCCAGGGTATCGATCTGGCAGCACGCCATGCAATGGGACATCAATAGCCGGTCTTTACAGAGAATTTTGATGAGAGGCTTGAAGATTTGGGACGGCCTAAGCAATTTTTTCAGATACTTTAGCTGGTCACTATACTTTCTCGATATAGTGACGCAGACTCCCGTTCAAATTCAATTCCAAATTCAATTCTTTTCAGAATGCGAATGTTTATCCCGAATAGGAAAAATCTATCAAACTGAAAGAGAATTCATGTTTTTTAATTCGAGCTGTAAAGAGGTTACTAGGGTCTTGGAAGTAAGTTTCCGAAGCTATAATGCCAACGCTATTGAGGAAACTCATAATAAGTTCAATCAAGCTAGAAAGACCTGTAAAAATCATATTTGACGAACCAAATTTTCGAATGACCAACAATTAAGGCAAATAATACTGCAATGTTCGAAAGTTAGTAAAAATTTTTGGTCACAAATACTATCTCGTCTAAGGTTCCAACGTTCGTCTTCAATGATACTCCTGAAACACAGTTTGCTTTTAATTAGACGCTGCCAGATAGTGTCATGACTCCTCCTGTACTCGAGACCGTTAACGGGTAAAATCTTCTTTCGCACACAGTTCCAAAGAAGTTGCAAGAGTATTGAAAGATCTCGATAAACAAAACTCCACTGGCCCGCTCATTTTCCGACCCATTATTCTGAAGAGTAGTTCTTTAACGCTGGCAAAACCATTGCGTAAGCTTTTGCATCCGTCCTACTCTACTGGTTTCTTTCCGAGTGGTAAAAATACCTGTTGTCCAGATTATAAATAAATAAATTTGGTGGAGCAACAGCTCAGAGTGAACCAGGACTTAGTAACTTACCACTCTCAACCATTCCTGAGTACGTGTTACCAGGAACGGAGGTCCCACAATTTTCTGCCGATTCCGAACGGCTAATGAGCAGCACTTTCCATGACAAGAGATAATCTTGGAGAATTTGTCAATTCCTCGCAAGAGGCAGTACACCCCTGAAAAAAACTTCCTTGCAGCGGCTGAGAATCGAACTCGAGACCTTCCGCATGACATTCCAACGCACTAACCATTATGCCAAGGGGTACCAGCCTACTCCTACAAGTATGCCAATCTTCTTACCACTATCTTACAATTGCACCTACTTACCTTCCCTCCAAGGTCAAGAAAATGCTGATAAATTATCAGCTCAAGAAATATCTTGAAGAATGAAAACTTTTCAATGACCTGCAGTATGACCTTAATAACAATAGGTCCACTATTGATCTGATGGCTTATCTCACCGAACAGTGGCCAAATCTTTATATCGTTAATAAGAAAATAAGATTATTCCACTTTATATTTCAGAACCATCAAGCTTTCTTTTCAAAATAGTGTGCATAAAATAAATACTGGTGTACCATAGGGCTCCATTTTGTCTCCCTCTCACTTTCTTTTATTCATCAATGATCTTTTGTCTGAAACTTCTAATCCATTAAATTATTTTGCTGACGATAACACTCTCATATTCGTTTCCTGATTTATGTCCTTGTTCTTCGGAAGTGAATCTTAAACGGTAGCGTATTATAAGATCATTAAATTCTGATAATATCGATAGCACTGTCAAATGGGAATGCAAGCAATTTTTCACCTCTTCTGATTTGACTAAAATCTATAAGGCTTTTATTCATCCAATCCTTGAGTACAATTCCTCCTTTTAAACAATTCGATTGTAATACGCGCTTCAAGAAATGTCCATCAGTTCACCCTTGAACCAAACTTTGGACCTACTGTTAACATCAGGGAGTTTTTTATTAACCGCACTACACGAATGTGGAATGCTTTACCCGGCCCAATATTGCTCCCTCAATGTGATTGTGATGTTCAGATCAGACATTTAAAACTAATTTGCATCGGTATCTCCTTTTAAATCCTCTTCAACTTTCCAAAACGCCGCCACTGTGCTTAAAAATTTAAGGGTAGTCAAAATCATTTTAGTACGCGTACGTAGAAAAAAGACAGTGCATCTGCTATAAGCTGTTGATGGTCAATTACGAGTAACTCAATTAAAAACTCAAGTGACCTCAACTTCAAGGTGTGTTTCGCCCAGGTACGACAGTGGGCTCATCAGTTAGATGCTGCTGTACCCTTCTATAAGACGCAAATATTGGTCGATGTTTACCGACTCTTTTAAAATTTACAGCATTAATAGACTGGGAATCTTATTTTTCTAGGGGAATTTAATTAGATTTAGACATCTAGAATAATAATGTCCTTGGAGTTGAAGTCACTTGAGCTTTTAATTGACTTAAATTCAATCACTCCACTTAAACCGAAATAATTTTCATATCTTCATCAATTACGTGTAATTTTCACTCAAGCCATACTGAATCTCTGTTACGAGGGGGCCACAACCGAAATTCTGAAGATTTCATTTCCCGGTCGCCAACTCTCCCTAAGACAATATTGTAAGTTGACTCAGAATAAGAGAACTTGTAGCTTTGATAACATCTAGGATTTTGCAGCGCGTTAAAACTGAAAGATTAGATTTCTTGGCTGGCCAGGCCATACTGTAAGGTCATCGCTATATTACTAAGTTAATGCCATTGATATATCTTTGACTTCTAAAGGTTGAGTTTCTTTATCCAAAAGGGACTGGAATGACAAACGACGTCGACGAAAGAATTCGACACAACTATTTTATCTGATGCTCTACGTCTTTTCGGCTACCCGAATTGGTTAATATTTTTCAAACTGAATTACTGAAAATTAGAGAATCATACAATTTACTCAAACAAGATCCAAAACGGGACCAAAAAAAACGGCTATTATCACAGATAGTAAGGCAGCTCTTAAAGCCCTTAATTGATGGTAATGATCGGACTGAAAAGTTGGCTTTGAATAGTTTAACTTATACTTAATATACACTCCTATAATAAATCACTAACTTGTGGTCTCAAACTTAGACATAGGCAAGAAATAACCAGTATCGTTGCTAACTGTAGCAGACATTGGTCAATAGGAGAGCAGGCAGCAAGCAAGGCATTTTTTACAACACTCACTGCAACAATTACTGCAATTGGGTCCGGCAGGAAAATGAAACAGTCATTAATTTCCTCTGGAAATGCGCTGCTCTGTCAAAATTAGGGCACACTGATTCGGAAAAGACATTTCTGACGACATTGTCTAGCGTTCAGAAATGAAGCTCAAAAACTTTATCACTTTTCTCTAACGGCACAAAATGTTTCTAGGACGAACTTCGATTTTTCTCTGCCATTTCTTTATTCCTTTGACCATGATTTAGCAGACTGCGGTATTTGCAAAGGTTTATGGTTCACTGTGGCCAGATGATCAATCGATTGGAATAGTTGCTGCTTCGGCAACAGTCAATAAGTTGATAGTTTAACACATTCTGTTTCGGATGTGGGTGGTTGTCGGGTTGAGTAAGTGATCCCTCTTCTGACACGCAATAAGACACATGAAAAACCTGTTACATTCTATATTGAACTCAATCCAAATCACTGGATGACTTCAAGAAGATATGTCCACAATTCTCCAAATCAATTCCTTCCACAAGTTCAAACAAGTCATGGTAATAAATCGATGCATTTCAGCCTTAATTGACCATGGTCAGTATTTCTAACTAATATCTTTGACAACCCATCATGATCTCTTTCTGTCTTTTTATTAAAAGTATTCAAACAAATAAGAGCTACCATTGCTAAGCTTAAACTAACCCTTATCACCTACTCCATTTTCTATAGTTGTTCTGCATGCGCTCTCAGATTTAATGATATTTCTTAAAGCTCTTAGCATAGAAAACCCCAAGTAATGTCGTTGTTTTTTAGGTCCTTTACTTAGATTAAATTAGATCCTCCAATCTTTACAATGATGATTACAATTCCAAGTTAACAGATGAATGGTAAATGCTAACTCGCAGTTATCCATCGTTTATTAATGGGGGCTTGGAATATTTAATTTCTCACTTTTTCAATCAATTTCGATGAAATTCGAACTTTTGGATTCAATTGAAGCTAGTCCTAATCATTTTTTTCTAGTCGCACCAATTTAAGTCTGATTCCTGCAAGTCTTAACTTTACTCAAAACAAATTTTGCTGCGTCTCTAATCTTCCCAATTTTTACATTGCTTGCAACCATCAACCATCATCTAGCCATCTCCTTGGTCTTTATATTTAATTCCATCAAACGAAGTTGAGAAAAGTACAAACCAAAAAAAGTACCAAAACACATCCCAAGATCCATTGTTCCTATTTTATCAGAGGTTTGCCGGTTGTACATATAGGTTGGTAGGTATGTTCAGATTTAAGCTTGGTCCTCACATTTTGGACACTTGAAAATGTGATTTGCTTGTTTCGAGAGACTGGCTATGGGATGAGCTGGCGATAAATGATCAAAAGATTCCAGAGCCATGTATAAACAAAAAGTGAATAAGCTTCCCTTGCTACACTGCAAGGATGAGCACATTGCCTTAACATTTGTACCTACATACATATATTACTGTGCATACCATGCCTAATGTGATGACTTTCTTCTTTTGTCTCTCCCTTTCTCTCTTATAGGAACTACAAAGTTCAATCAACCGGCATGAAACAGTGGTACCTCCTTTCGGTCTTCATGGGTGATGTCATCCGAGATGCGAGATTGTGCAAGCACCTGGCCAAACGCTTAAAGTGTGGAACTGATGGACCCGAACAGTTCCTCCAGCCACAATTCACCAGGGATTAATATCGTTCAACCGAGGCTGCTGTCGTTGCCACTGTCGGATGTCCTCCTTGTCATTTAGCTTTGGACCATCATCAGGACACAGGAGTGCTTCGGACGACGACAATTGTTGCAACAAGCGCCGCGCATCCCTCCATCACGAAATGTAAATAATTATGTAGATATATTAAAATCCTTTCTCCCTCCATCAACCCGTTACCCGTCCGTTGTCATTGTCCTCGTCATTGGTTTGTGTGGCAAGTGCTTTATGAAGTCCAGAAGCAGTGTCCTGTCCCATCCATTCTAACGCGTTTCCATTGCAATTTCCAGTGTGGCGGACTTGTAGTGTTTGCCAAAAGTATTTTGGGATGCATAAACCTGGTTTTGTGCAGAATTACATCCTCACATTCTAGTCTTTCATTCATTTCATTCGTGTACTGTACACATCCAGAGATGCAATAAATATTCCCGAGCAGGACATTCCCACTGGACTTTGTATTCTACGAGTATATGGATATTCTGGACCCATTTATAGACTTGGTTTTTTATGAACGAAGGTAGAGGATAGGGAAGGGGTGCTCCTGCAGGAGAGTTTCATCAGCTCAGCAAAAGGTATTAACTTGTTGATTTAAAATTTTAACAAAGTCCCAGGTTTTGTGTACAAAGTGCAATACTTTTTTGTTGCTTTGTTCCACTGCCTTGCATTGTGAAGTTTTTGTCCAAATTTATTGTCGTATATTAAAATGTTTTTAAAGGGTCCTTCTGACTGATGAAATTCTCTGTATGCAGATAGTATTAAGTTACAATGCAATGCATGTCTGTGTGTTTTTGTATACTTTGTCGTCCTCGTTGCAGCGAACGACTTAACTAATATTTGTTTTTATTTTACTTTTTTTGTTTTATTATATTTATTGTATTCTTTTGTTTTATAGAAAAGGTATTTTTTGTTTCAAAACTGTAATATAGGAGAAAATAAATTGTATAACTTTTAAGATGGTTTCAATAAATATTTAAAAATTTTATTGATTAAAATTAAGCGGAGATGCGTATTTTTACTCTTTTTAACTTTGATTATATGAACAGGTATGAATATTGAACGTTACAACAACGAAGACTATTTATGTTCTGGTAAGGTAAGTATGAAACAACACCATTTTTAAACAAATACAATTCTAATGCCTACCAAATAGCTCGAACTAAGCCCAATTTCAGTGCTAAACTAGAATTAACTTAGCTGAAATACGTTTTTCAGTCAATTTAAAACTGGAACTTATGTTACTACCTGGTGATATTTTTTAAAATGCTGAAATGGAGATACATAAATAAGTAATAAGCAATTAATTTATATTCACTATGGTGTTAATCAACTTAGGACTATAAAACCCGGCTTAGGACTTTGAGTTATTCTAAAACTAATAACCCAGTAGGAATGTGGTGAATTAACACCGAATAAACTCGGGAATTTGAAATTTAATGCCAAACCTGTTTCCAGCTATGAATCAAGAGTTAACTCAACTTAGAGTCCGACATTTGGATGATCTCATAATCTTGAAAAAAAAATCAATTATTTACTCAAAACTCAAAATTTTACTTGACACAGGAAACAACTAAGTAAAACTTTTATTTTAATATGATCTTGGAGATATTGGATTCTTTCAAAAATTAACTAAACTGTGTCTTATTCAAAAATAAAATCAATGTCAGTTTTACATTTATTGTTGTGCTCAATACCATTCTTATTTGATACTAATTTGCGGTCCTGCAGTGTACTTTACTCTACGTGATGATCAAAACGATATCTTATCGATTTTGTAATAGTACATTTAGGCGTAGGTGAGTGGCTATTATGCGATGCAAAACCAAACATACTTTTAGGGAAGGGAGAGCAACATTTATCAAAAATAATCATTAGTTAATCTGTCTAGATCGTAAACAAATGCAAAAAAAGTACAAGATTATTCAGATCGTAAAATTGTTCTTTGGAATATTTTTTAAGAAGTCGATATTGACCATTTGATAAAACATAATAATGGATTGCTCAAAATACAGCCGATCCAGACCATGCGCAATGTTGTCAAATATTTTGTAATGCAGGATCAACATTTCACATGAAATTCATTAACATGAAAAATACCAAAAAGATTTAACCATTTGTATGCTAAATAATATGTAGATACAAACGCTAAGCCAAATAATAAGTGGAGATGCAAAACAAAAACAATTAATGAAATACATGATGAAAATTGCGAAATTAATTATGCGAAATGCAATTCTGCAAAACAATAATGAAGCGTCATGAAATACATGATGAAATTGCGAAATTAATTATGCGAAATGCAATTCTGCAAAACAATAATGAAGCGTCATGAAAATTTTACCAATAAAAATTACGTATCTAGTTCAGTTGGCAATTAAAACCAGTCGGGTTCAAGACCTCAATCACTAAGATTCTTCAAGATATGGTAGTCCCTAGAAGCCCACTTTCTCGCAACAAATTGACTTCCACTTGCGTGTGCAACCTGAGGTAGGGTCTTCCTCTATTGCACCGAAATTAAAAATTAGGAGTATTATGGAATCTTGAAAAAACTGGTCATCACCACACCAAGCTTATTTGATAAGTTGTAATTTTAAAAAAATTATAATTTTTTAACCCGCCAAAAAAAACGAGGATTTCTTTTATTACGGGAATTAGAGAGTTGTGCAGTCAACAGACCCTGAAAGCAGTCGATGAATGAAGAGAATGTCACTTATTGCTCTTCGTTCTTCCAGCGTATTCAAGTTAATTAACAGAATTCAGTCTCGATACGGATGTAAAATAAAAGGGTTATTCCAAGACAGACGGCGAAGTGCCAAACGTAGGAAACGACGTTGAATGCTCTCGATTCTGGATATATGAATTTTTTGATAAGTCGACCTTACGTGATCGGCGTATTCAAGAAGGTTATGTATAAAGATTAGGTCACGTAGGGGCCAGAGAATTCTTTGGCCCATCGTTTCACAAAGTAGAGTTTTCCGTAGGTATAATCTCGTGAAAATGTGTGAGAAAGTTGAGCTCTCTATCACATAAAACACCAAGGTCCCAAATTGACTCAGTGGTGGATATGGGTTGAGAAGGTAGAGACGGAGAGGATATTTAATGCGTTTTCGTGAAAAAGCGATTAAATTACATTTGGAAATATTTAGTTCTTAATCAATTTTTCAGGCACCAGACGGAGAAAAGGTTGAGATCAAGTCGTAGAAGAGTGGAATCAGGTGTGAAAGAAATGGTCTTGAAAAACTTTGTATCGTGTCGGCGTAGAGTGATATATGGGAATATTTAATGACAATTTTAATATAGTTCGTTAATAGTAAGAATAAAGAGGAGAGGTCCTAAAAGGCTGCCTTGTGGAACACCGGAGGTAGATAATAAATCATCAGAGAAGGTGGATCTAAATTGAACTTTGTAGTAACGTGTTTTCGGTTAATAGAAATCCATCTTAAGGTACTAGTACGGTCTAGAAATCGCAAAAAACGCATGATTTTTGGGAAATTTTTTCTCGGAAACTTTATAAGATAATAACATAATTTTTTTTTAAATAATAAATACATGTGTCAAGAGTATAAAAAAAATTTGTTTTTCGAATTTTTGCTGAATTATAGAGGGTGTCAACGTCGACACATCAAAAAACACATTTTCCCATGGCGGACAGTTAATCTCCGGATCTACTGAACCGATTTTCAAAAAACTTGTTGCAACTAGATTTTTTTTATGTTTTCTAAGACAATTTACCACAATTTGACCAAAAAGTTATGGATAAAAAAAATGGCCAAAAAAATTGCCAAAAAAAAATTTTTTTTTCAAAGCTCGAGATTTTTTTTTGTTTTGACTTTTTAAGCAAATTGTGGTAAATTGTCTCGTAAGAAACCTTCTTTTAAATAACCCACTTTGGTTTTTTTATTTCAGTCCAGCCAATCCTGAGATTAACTGTCCGCCATGGGACAATGTATTTTTTGATGAGTCGACGTTGGGCCTTCTATAATTCGGCCAAAATTCTCAAATTAAAAAAAAAAATTTTTTTTTGTACTTTTGACGCATGTATTCATTATTTAAAAAAAAAATTATGTTATTACCTTATAAGGTTTCTGAGAAAAAAATTCCCAAAAATCGTGCGTTTTTTGGCGTTCTAGACCTTACTAGAACCTTAAGAAGGTAGGTTCAAGCCCAAGGGTGGACAGTTTGAATAGAAAAAGCTTATACGAGATTTTGTCAAAGTTTATCAATAGGACGATAATTTGTAACTTCACACTTTGGTCCATTTTTATGTATTGGGGTTATAAAAGATGTCTTCCATAACTGAGGGAATTCTCCCTGAGATAGGTATAAACCGAAGATTTCCTAATAGTGGAAGAGAGAGCAGTTTTTGAGAATATACTCTTCATTGAGTTGATTCATTTTGTTTTCGATGCGATAAGAAATGCTTCAAGGGTATGAGGTAGACATATTCAAAGGACAAAGTTTGGGTAATACTTAGTCGAAAAAACAATTTCGTGACGGAAGGCGATAAGGAATAATATTTTCTTTCCAATAAAACACTAAAAAATTACAAAAAAGTAGTGGAAAATAAAACCTGTCAACAAAATTTCTTGCGTAGATCCTCCATACGGTTTTCTTATTTGTTACATGTAATAAAAATAAATATCAGACAAAACAATTCGTAAGAACCTAGGACCTACTGAACTATAAATAGTAACCATTACTGTGTGCTTTTTTGTTTCCAGGAATGGAGGGGACCTACAATTTTCCACCGAGTACAACCGCAGGAAAATTAGTATTTCAATCGAAAAAAACTCCGTCGATTTTGAATTTTGGTGGCGAGCTTTATTTGAATGTTTTGAAAATGTCATAAAAACTACTCTCAATTTGGACCGGGGCTAAATTTTTTTTTGTAAAATGAAATCCGAACTAGTTATTTAATAAGAACCATTTTTAAAATGGCGGCCTTTTTATAATCCCTACCAGAACAGAAAATTTACTCTTTAATATGGAGATGTTTCACACAAAAATTAAGCCAACGAAAATTTTAATTTTATTTTATATACTTTTGACCAAATGTTCTTAAATTTTTTGCATGTTTTTCTCCAAATTTACCTTAACATTTTTTAATTGCGATATAATAGGTTTTATATGCTAAATTATGCATTCCTTAGAAAATCAAACTCGAGATTGTGATCAGACTTGACATAACGACGATAGGGAAGGCGAAAAAGTGGGTCCGCAGTTCTATCTTTCTGTCTGTTCGACTGTAGCCTAAATGGCTTGGCCGATTTTTTTTAAATTCGTTAGCTAGCTTTTTTAATACTGAAGATAACGGTATCTCTTACACACAATTTTGTTCGAAATTTAAAAAATATTTTTTTAAGTGTTTTACTGAATAAAAAAAAAATCTTTTTCTTTTAGTAAAATCTATGTTGTCGTAAGTAAAAACTGGTTAACAACAGTTCCTCTTATAGAACTATTGTGTGTGAGGTATTAAAAAAATTCTGTTTTAAGTTGAAAGGCCCATTATCTATGGAATATGGCATTTATAAAATGCCCGCCTCGGCTTCTTTGGGTGGCACGGATCCAAGTGGTAAAATTCTCAATTCTCTCCGCATAGATTCGGCTGAATTTGAGCGCCCATCCTATGTTGACCTTAAGGTGATTACTGATTAGTCATTCATTGTTAGACCAGCGACCTTAACTTATCCTCGAATCGTTCATGCGGAATATCACTAGTGGCGTCGTCGGCTGTGTGGCAAGTAGCGCCGTTCTTCTGGAACCACATGTAGCCTAGGTCCTTATGGTTCAATTTGGGCCATAAGAAATTGGTTTACATAATTCTGTAGCGCTCGCTACTGACAGTGATGCCAGTCTAAAAACATGCGTTGTTTTTGGTAAACTTCGTGTGGATTGGTGTCGTCCCATGTATGGCAATTTTTCCCATTAACACAGCAATTCATTAAAAAAATGTTCCTCGTCGTTAATTCGCCCAAAACGGGGGTCCTATGCCAAACGCACCAAAGCAGAATCAGCGAATAAATTACTTTGTATATGGTCATCAATTTTGAGTTCCTTGGTCACAGTTGGATGTTGTATGGACGCAGCCCCAAGTTCCGACAAAAAATTCACCAAATCGAAAACTGCGAAAGACCAAGTTCTTTTGCACGAAGAATCGACTGCCTCGGGTTCTGCGATTTGGACGAGCTGTTAGATCGTGATACTTACCATGGTGATTTGGCATCAGTAACTTCATAATATATAAGTGATTTGGCAGATGTGACTAAAGCAACATGGCTGCCACAGGCCTCCAAAATTTATCCGCGCCAAATAATAACCCTTTAGTAGATCTCTTCTAGATGGAGCCTACGTCTTTAAGACAAAATCAGAACATGTACCTACAGAGAAGATTAGTAATCAATTTTTTCTCATCCTCATTCATCCAAAATCGTTTGACAATACTCCGAGTCTCGTTGCATGTTTTCCTATCAGTCAGTGTCCGGTTATATCACCTACTACGGAGCCGGTGTGTAATCTGCTTAGAGATAATAAACACTTAGAGAGCTTCAGATCCAGCTGAAGCCAGATTTGTTTTGTAGCCAGACAAGTTGTGATGTTTTCAGAGAATACAATCAATTAAAAACTTTTCGTAAATAGGTAGTTCCTTCTTAAGTTCAAAGTTACCTGTTGCAGTCTTAAAATTTTTATGGAAATAATTATTAAAATTTCCAATATTGTTTAAATTAAGTTCAACATCAAATCAATTTACAGCAGAATCTTCCAGGAGTTTCAACCCATAGTGTTTCATAATTTCACACAATACAATAACACCCACAACCAGTTAAATGATCTATTGCTCCATCTAGCTTGCCGATTATCGATATACCTAATCGAGCATTACTCTACTAAGCTTATATAGTCACAGACCTAAAAGGCAAGAGTTACTTCATCCGCTTTAAAGTAGAAATGCAAACAAGACCCTCAAAATATTATGTGATGTTAAAACCATACATAAATTATAGCCATCGTTATATGGTTCAACTTCACGGGCAACTTTCACTAACACCTAATTTGTACCTTCTACTCATGGCATATAGCATTTTGTGTCGTCGCAATTTTCCACTCCAACAAACGTTAACTTGGCCAAGACCCATGAGTGACTAAGCCGTGTAAAGACTGTTTTTAGCTAACAACTATTCACGATTCGTGAATGCAGGTTTAGTAACTACATATTGTTAACATGTCCCGGAACTGGTCATGACAGCTGAACCAAACGAAATGTACAGCTCCGCGGATTTTTATGTTTACATTTTGTATCCACAAGCTGAGGAAACTCCCTTCTTCTTCGATTCATCCAAACGAAAAAAATCCAAAAAATGTGTATCCGAAGTTCAGAGTGGGTTGTTGGCAAAGAAATGTGCATAAAACGTTGGACCGCTCATTTGGTAACTTCATCTTAAATTCAACGCACGTATCGCGTTCAACAAGCTTGAAACTACTTTGACGTGGTGTAGCTTGATGGTATTCGACCTATAACTTCTTTTTTTTTTTGTTATAATTAAGTGAACCCACACCTTCTGATCTGATCCTTGTGGAACTGAATTGTCTCGGGGAATTAATTCATAGACTCTTCGTCTTCGTTGAAGACTGAAGCAATGAAGAAGTAGAAGACGAAGGTGACATCGTCTACCGGTGGCAGTGGCATAATTAACAAAAGTGACGTGCAAATCGTAGTGAAATATTCGTATTTTTTATCATCCTTAAGGACCTTAAGGAGAGTTTTCTCTAATAATACCACAGAGTCGAGAGTTCGAGGCATAGTGTTGGCAAATAGCTTCTGTGTGTGTTTCCAAAGCTATTGTATCTTGAATTGCAAGTGCTTCGCAGATGTTTCATGCTATTTTTTCTACAAAAAACGAAAAAAAAAAATAAAACTCATCTCATCTCGTCGTCGTTGACGTTGGTTGTCGTGTCGTGTCGTTAGAAAATATTATTATGAGAGCAGAAAACTCAATTTGATTTCACGTGAGAATAACACAAAAGTGAACGCTGAGCTTTTAATCAGAGACTTTCTACTTCGTCCTTATTCTTCGGTTGAGAACTGAAACATTATAACGTTAAGAAGTTATGATATCAACCAGCTCCGGTGTAGCTGGGATACGAATACAAATACGAATAAGTGGATGTGATTTTCTTGGGCATCAAATTAAGTTTCAACATCAGAATGCTCCCTAAAATTATGCATCATTGCGCATTCTTAATTATAGCGTTTTCTTCGTCGTACATTTTGTGCATACAAAATGGAAAAACTGTTTCAGCGTCAGCATCATCTGTTGACAAACTGAAGAGGTGAGTTAGTGTGAGGTCGGGTAGTTATTTATGAGTATGAGTGAAGAACTTAATTTTTTTAAGGAATGATTAAGTTTGAAAAACTAAACAGATTGTGTGCGAAATTAAGAGTGAACGCAAGAATAATATGAAAAGTCCAAGTAGATTATTATAATTTAGTCCTTTGTGTCAATTTTGTCCTGGACAGTCTGACACGATGAAGGACTTAGATATATTTTGTGTGAATAAAACATAAAACATAAGTGCTGAATAATGCTGAACATTCTTCATTATAACACTGGTGAAGAATGAAATCTTGTGTGTTTCGGTGAAACTTCTGATGAATAGTTCATAAATGCACGAGCCGTAGTCTTTGAAATCTAGTGTCAATTTATTACATTATTTTGCAATAGATGAAAATTCTAGAAATTTTATTTTTCAATTAAGTTATAAATATTTTTGCTTTATTTTATAATAATGCTTAGATAAGAAAAAATAAGATTATTGAAGGCTTATTCTTAAAATGAAGAAATACCCTTTATCTGTCTTTCGACAAATTGAAAACAAAAAGAGTTTTTTAAATTTAATTAACAAGTTGTGCGTGGGATATCACAGAGAACTTTTGGTTTTATTTTCAACACATATCAATCACTATATACGCGGTAAATGGCTGGAGCCATATCTTCACTAGGTATTACGTATATAATATGAGGTTTTGTGCATAATCAAGCTGATTTTATCACGCACTTCGAAGGCACAGATCGTTTTCGGTTTATTCACATTGACTTGCGACCTAGGACAATCTCACAAGACAAAGTTTGACAGACCCAACTCACTGGTTTACGAAACAGTGACTTATTGCGGATAGATTGCAATTTTGTAGATTGGCATAGGTAGTCCTTAAGGGCGATCTTCCTTGTTAAAAAGTACCCGTTGATCCAAAAATGTTCCTCATCGCTGAAGATGATTTTTGTTCGTTTAAATTGTAGTCGACTTTCAACTACTGGATATCATTTGCGTTGTGCTCAACGCAGTATTTTGTTTTTAAATAATAAAATAGAAAATTAAAAACAACACTGCGGCCTTAAACTATCAAAATCCAACCAGAAACCGGAAGAAAAAGCCTTTATAAGAAAAGTTGGATATATATTGCAAAAAGTCTAAAAAAATTTCCACGGAATATGAACAAAGCTACATGTCAATAAATATTTTCCGATTTTGCAGTGTTGATACAAAGATCTCTTTAAAAAAGAGGGAACATAATTGTAAGCTTCTCCTCAAAACATCACACTGAATTAAATTCGATATTTTTGTAATTTTTGTATGGTTAAATCAGATGTACAGATGGTTATTTATGGTGCACAGTTCCATCAAAATGAAATTGACAATTGCTAATAGTCGCGATATTTGCAATTGTACAGTAAGAAATTTAAAAAAAAAAGTCTGTAACCTGTCTTCTTATTTCACTTTTGGTACTATCGAGTTGCGGTAAAATAATGTGAGAAAAATGAAAAAGATTGGAAACAAAATAACTTGTACCAAAAACTAATTTTTGTACATAAAATGGACAATTTTCAAGAAAATATTATTTCTATATCATCGAAAAAGTTTGTCTAAGTTTTGTTTATCTTTTTCATTTATTCAACAATTTGTATATTGCGAATATTTTAGTTTCAGAAACGGGGTTTGTTCGTAGAGTATGGAAAGGAGGCTCACATAAGAGATACATCATCGGCGGTGGGATAAAAAAAAATATGATTTTTTAGCTGAATTGGATGTGGTTTTTCGTTGACTGAATGTTGAAGTTGATTGAATAACAAAACTTAAATCCGGGTACATACTATATAGATTTCCAAAGATTTTTGTTTGTTTGTCAAATGATCAGAAATTATCAAAATCCATCTTTTGACAGAACTGATGGATAGAAAAAATTATTTGTTATTGTTTAGATAAATTTGGCAGGTATGTTAGTTCAATCCCAAATAAATGGCAAATATATACATACATTTTTCTTCAGATCAAACTTTACTTAAATCGAACTGAAATAAAATTAATAAAATTTCTTTGATTGAATCGAATATAAAAATCACCTTAATTTGTCCATGTAAAAGGAAAGTACACTAGTCGCTTAAAGGTTTTATATTTGAATAAATGAAAAAAAGAACTCTACGAACAGATTCAAAAAGGCAATGGTTTTTGAAACTCAATTGAAAATAAAAATTTTTATACTATTCAAAACACATAGCCATAGTAATAATTATGTACATACAAGAGCCGATCGCAAGAGAATGAATGGAGTCACAAAAATTCCAAAATACTCGAATAAGCAGCATTCCCAGTAGGATTCTTCCTTAGCTTTTATTCGCCAATAAAGCATTTGTTTTTAGTGTACGAGTACGACCCTATTTACAACGGATAGCTGTCAAAAAAAAAAAATATTTTATTATTTTTGTATATGGTATGCTCAAAATCTGAGTAATGCTAGAAACTATTGATTAAGGTTTTTAATTTGTTGTTTTGGCTGCAAAGAAAATGCGTAGCTAAATTAGAAATAAGGACATCATCCGGTAATGGGCCCTTAGTGAATTTGCTCACATAAGAATTTTTCTTTTTATGTTAACCGCATGAAAAAAGATGCACCTCTGTTACAGACATAAGAGTACATTAGAATGGAACAACACCTAAGCCCCCTTCTATACTATGACACAGAAAATTAACACATTTTTAATCTAGGACTAGTTGATAACTTGTAACTATTTACAACTCTTCACTAAACTCGATGGGCTGCCTTGGGGGAAACTTATGCCAGCAACTAACAAAAACTCGAATTTAATCATTAACTTTTTCAAAACTTTAAGAATTTAAAATATAAACCTAATAATCATAATTGTAAAACCTAATTTTTTAAATATCAAAAATTACTCTAAAAAAAAAATTACTCTTAAATTACTCTAAAATTTAATATTAATTTATTTATTGTAATTAAACCGAGAAAAAATAACTTTTAAATATTATTAAGTTTCAATGTTTATAACTTTTCATAAATAAGGCAATAAATATATAATAATAAAAATATTGGGCTTAACAGAAGGTTGTGTAAAGTTGTGCAATGTTTCAACTTACCAAAGTTAACATTGCCCGATTGTTCGAATCCCTATGTACCGATGTTATTTTAATCAAATGTGATTTCTAGATAAAGAAGACTATCCCTTTTAATTATATGTACTTGTTTTTTTTTTTTATTTAGCAACAAAAAATTCAGGCAATACGAGTAGATCCTAGTGAAACTTATAACAAGAAGAAATGCTTAAGCTCACTTATTCACTATTTTATTATTAATTAAGATTTAATTTCGAAGTTGGTGCAATCATGATAAATTCATTAACATGCGATGTCAAAATCAGTGTCTTACATTTATGTGATATTTCTGAGCTGGCTTTTCAATTCATTTTTCAAAAAACAAATATTAGACTTTCACTTCGAAAAAATTCCGACAAAAATAAATTTTGGTGCAGATTTTTATTTGCATGTCTTAAGTTCAATTTTTTTGAAAATTTCTTGAAAACTATCGGGGTTTTGTTTTTTTTTAATGTGAAGGTTAATATTAAAGCTTATCTAATTCTACAAAAAAAAAAATATTTTAACACAAAAATTAGGTTATAGTACAGATTCAGATTAAATTTTTCGTTGACAAATTTTGTATACGTGTTCGGGTGCATCTTCGCATTATAAATAAAAATTTTGGGGCGGTAGGGTAAAGAAAAGGAACATTTTTAAAATGCTGATGTTTTCGTTTTCATTTTATAACTCGTTCGAATTTCATTTAACAACAAAATGGCCTGACAAACACTTAGAGAATGAAATCATTTAAAATAAAATGCACGACTGGGTCGCACGAACTTGCTCCTATGTAATAGACTAGAAATTTTGAAAACGAATATTATTAGGGAAAACTGTTCATAAGGATAAAATTATCATAATTTTTTAAATTCTTTTAGTAGCAAGAGACAAAAACAGAAAGCTACGCAAAAATAAATTTATACAAGAACAAAAATTATAAGTCGTTGTAAGCTTATACAACATTTTTAAGAAAAAAATTTGGTACGCCAACTTTAGGTTTTTATTATTGTACGAATGGAAATTAAATTTCAAAAACAAAAAATATTTAGCCGTTTTTGAGATACCGAATTTTCCAAAAAAAAAAAAAATGATTTTTATTAATACAATGTTTTTTAAACTTTTTAGAAGCATCTTAATAAAAAAAATTTCATTAAAATCCGTTACGTCGATAATGAGTAATTCAAAATTTAAAAAATGGTTCTATGGTAGGTACAAGCTGTAATATATCTTAGTTTCAATTTTTTTTATTAAATTAAAGATCGAAAAAATTAATTGAAAAAAAAAATTTTTAATCAAAATTCTAGGCGCCATTTTCGAGAAAAATACGATTTTGAAATCCATTTTTTAACATTTGTATGGTGGGTACCTACCTTTATTTTTAGGTAAAATAATTTTTTTCTTTTACATCCTGTAGATTATATTGAAAAACTTTTATTTATCAAGTTTAAAAAAAAAATACAACATGTGGTTTTCGAAATATTGAGTTTTGAAAAATTTTTTTTTTTAAATCAAAAAATTTTTTTTCAAAATTTGAATACACAATACAATTTAAGTTCTTGGGGAGCTTTATCAAAAAATGATCAAAATCGGTGGTACCGAAAATCAAAAACAAAAAAAAATGGTTCAATGGGGGGGTACCCTCAATAACCATTTTTCGGGATTTTTTTTCAACCATTATACCTAGCTTGAACTGAATGAAATTTTTTTTGTATTTTTAGTTTTTGAATCTGTCACACAGTTTTTGAGAGAAAAAAATATTTATAAAATTTCGAAAAAAAAATCGTATCGCAGGTACCGTTATTTTTGATCTTAAAAAAAAAGAAAAAAATGTGTGGGGGAAAAAAATATAAAGTGATATCTATCAAGTTTAAAGAAAATCGGCCGAGCCGTTTAGGCTGTAGTCGAACAGACAGAATTGCGAGACCCACTTTTTTAGTCTTCGCTATCATCGTAATGTCTACTTTGATCAAAATCTCGAGTTCGATTATTTTTGCGAATGCATAACTTGCCTTATATGTATAGTACCTATAAGTCGCAAGTAAAAAGTTCTATGGCAGCTTATGGTGGTATTGATCATAGAACACACATTTTCAAAATATATCGAGGCAATACTAAAATGAAGTATCAGCCAACCGTCTACTCTGAAGGTCTGAATGCATACTGATAGACAGACACGCAAATAAAATTCCGGGATGAACGAATAACTTGTTCTTTGTCTTTTTAAAGGCCCTGGCGATTTTATCAGGTTTTGTTGATGTTAAGGTCCAAGATTAACTTATTCAACAATTCGGACAATTCAACTTTATGCAAAATATCACTTATATATTTGCTACTGCACTTTTGCTCAAATATTTTTGAAACATATATGTATTTTTCCATAGAACTTAATCTTATGAGGCTATACAACAGTAATATTTTTTTTCTTTCTATTTTCAGAAGACATTTTCATCCCTCCGAAGCTCGGCAGTCGTTCTTCCATCAAAACAATTTCGACAGTTCAGGTTTTCAGCCATCAAATGGACCGACAGGTTTTCGATTTCCTGACAAACATGAATACAATACAAACAGTCCAAATGAGCTGCTGCCATCATCATTTGGATACCAGAATCCTTATCTAAACAATCGAGAAGTGGCAGATAGTAATGAAGGAGCAAATCCATACAATTTAGCCTTAAACACGGGAGAACACTCTACCAACAACAACGCTAATAATCTCAATAATTATCCATATCAACAACATGCGAATGCAATTGCCGGCTTTGGTCATCAACGGGACTCACCTAAAGTCCCGAATGCAAATGATTTCTATCTCTCCCATCAACAATCACCATCATCACTGCTGTACCATCAGCATTTGAATAACAAGAATCCTTATTATCCCTCTCCACCACAGCATCATGACTATCAGCCAATTCAACGAAGGCCCACCTATGCCCAGACCTTCGGTAATTATTTGTTTAACGGACAACCCAATTACAGCCGACGAAGAGCTACTCCGCCGCCCCGACCACCCCCCCTTGGGTCAGAACCATCTTATAGTCCTTATCAAGACGGACATTTAACGGGGCCTTATCCTTATGACGATCTAACATCACCGTCTGGACCTTCAACTTACCCACCCCAGTATGCGAATCAATTTGGTAATTTCGGCAACGGTGGTGGTTTCGGAACGACATCGGCGGCGGCAACGACGACTGGTTCGGCTAATCCCTTGGGAAGCTTATTTAACAGCATTGGAGGACCGTTTGCAGGCGGACATCCTCTTAGTATGCAAATCATTCGAGGATTGGAGAATATTGCACGCAATGACGATTTGCAGTGTGTACCCAAGGTGCTGTGTCAAATGCTTGGCTCACCCACCCGCCGGGCGTTATTGCCCGGCTTCATTACATCGCCGGTATTAACAAGGTAAACAAAATGCATGAGTTTGCTAATTATTTATTATGTAAGCCTGTGGTAAGGTTTAGAAATTATTATTATTACAAAAAAATTTAAATTAAAATATTTCATATATGTATAATTGGTTTACAAGCTGATGCTAGGATTAATATTGTACAGCATAGTGATTTAAAAACAAAAAAAAAGATTAACCTTTTAATCGTATGTGAGGACTTATAGTGGGTGAAGCCGGACTAAACAAAATATGGGGACTTCATCATATAAAATTGTAGTACCCCACAGCAAAATTAACCCTTTTTAAGAAAACCTATTAATTTCGAAAAATCGTATACTCTGTTCAACAAAAATTGACAGAACACGCCTTATGGGAGAGCTTTTTCCAAAACAGTGGCGCCTGATGCACTCTCATTACACTACGTTGGGAAAAAATGTCACTTAAAAAAGAGCAAGCCACTGACTTTCCTTAAAGAAGTGTTGTTGTAATTCTTCGCAAAAAGTTGTATACCCCAACGCGAGCGTTGAATCCCACTGCTGAAGGGATACTGTCCAGTATTACCACTTCCGGGAAAAAAAGTCGAAGTAGATTTGAAGAAAAAAGTGAAGTAAATTGAGAAAAATCGAAGTAGAATTCAAAATGACTTTTTACTTGCTTTTAGAAAAAATATTGCATACAAAAATTTGTTTCCTTAAATGAATATTATTAAATATTTAAAATTCTCAATTCAATTCTTTTAATTTTAAAGAAAATTCGTATAAAATTACTCATTTGTGTATTTGTATCGTGTTGACGTTCTTTTATTTAATGGTATTTATGAGGTTACATACTTCTAGTGCAATAGAGAAAAAGAAGTAGATTTGGGCTGTATTTTGTAAAATTGAAGTAGGTTGAAACAGAGGTTTCTGAAATGAGGTAGATTTCAGTATTTTGCTAATGGTGCGAAGTATAGGAAGTAGATTTTTAAATATTTTGAAAAAAAGAAGTAGATCTAGTTCAATTGAAGTAAAGTGGTACCACTGATACTGTCAAGTCAATACGATCGTGCGCTTGATATATACATCAAAACAGAGTTACCATTATCATTCTAAATTACAGGCAAGGAGCTTATTCAGTGGATTTTATTAAGAAGCTTTTGACAACAAGTTTTATGGAGTTGAGAATGTTGAGTGTTGGCGATTTATAATGTAAGCTAGGGAAACCCTGTGAGAGTTTTAAAAGGCGACACACTTATGCAAGCCAATGGAACCAGAGTGAGAGGCAAACGTCCTATATTCCCTGTACTGACAATTTTCGTTGAACAGAGTATAGGAAGAAAAATGTAGTAAGTGAGGGAAGATAGGTGGCGTCAAAGTATTTGATTTTCTGTATATTTTTCGTTTAATCAAAAAGTATTATTTAGAACTTAAATCTAAGGTAAAAAATCGCCAACAATATCAATACTTGCTCTGATGAGTACAAAATATTAAACAAATACGTTTGTATGGAGAAACAATAGAATCCAGAAGCCAATTTTGTGTTATATATCAGCAAGTTTGACTGATTTATTATAGAAGTCTTAGTAAATAATTTTGTGGTCATACTGTTTTTGTGATACAAAATGGATCTCGCAGTTCTATCTATCTGTCATTCTGTTCGACCAAAAAATGCCGTAAATTTTTTTTTAAACCTGTTCCACGTATTTGGAAAAAAAATTCATTTAAAAATAAAACGAATATTATGGTAGAAAAATTTCCGAAAATGGTTGTAAGCGTCTCATAAAACTATTATCTTGTATTTTCGATTTACTAAAAAAAAACTGTAATACTGATTTTGATCAATTTTTATGTTTTAAGGCTAATAAAAGTTTAAATTGTATTTTATAGTCAAATTTTTGGTTTTGTTCGATTTTAAGAACAAATTAAATTTTATTTAAAAAAAATCCAACATTTCGAAAATAAGAATAAGAATTTTTACTTGCGACTTATATGTAGGTAAGGCAACTTATGCATTCGAAAAAAAAAATCGAACTCGAGATTTTGATCAAAGTTGACATAACGATCACAGCGAAGACCAAAAAAGGGGGTCTCTCAACTATGTCTGTCTGTCTGTTCGACTACAGCTAAACGCCTCGGCCGATTTTCTTCAAACTTAGTAGATATGGGTTTTAATTTTTTCCTCCCGCATGTTTTTTTCTTTTTTTTTTAAGACAAAAAATATCGGTACCTGCCATACGAATTTTTTTTCGAAATCTTATAAATATTTTTTTTCTCAAAAACTGTCCCACAGATTAAAAAAAAAAAATCAAAAGATTTCATTTAGTTAAAGCTAGGCAAGGGTTGGAAAAAAATTTCCAAAAAATTATTATTTTCGGTAGGTATACCCCATAGGAACCATTTTTTTTTTGTTTTTTATTTTCTCAAAAACGGTACGACTGATTTTGATCATTTTTTTTATGTTAACGCTCCTCAGCAGTTTCATTATTATCATTTCGAGTTTTCAAAGAAATTTTTTTTTTGGATTTTAAAAAAAAAATTCAATTTTGTTTTTGAAAACTCAATATTTCGAAAACCCCATGCACCTTTTTTTAAGAATTGATAAATGAAAGTTTCTTAATACAATCTACAAGATATGAGAAAAAAGAAATTATTTTTCCTAAAAATAACGAAAGGTACCCTTCATACAAATGTTAAAAACTGGTTTTCGAAAATCGTATTTTGCTCGAAAACGGTTCCGAGAATTCCGTTAAAATTTTTTTCTTTCGATTTATTCTTTTGATCTATAATTTAATAAAAAAAAATTGAAAACAAGATACATATTACTGACTCTAACCGATTTTTTCGAATTTTGAATTTCTCATTATCGGCATAACGGACTTTAATGAAATTTTTGTATAAAGAAGCTCCTAAAAAGTTTAAAAAACATCGCATTCCAAAACTTAAAAAAAAGAGGCTGGGTGCGACCCACACTGATAACTTCCCATTTGTGGTCTTGAAAACTTTATATTTAGTTTTTTTTCAAATAACCAAATTTTCAGCGAAACAAACTTTAGCTGTATCTGTACTGTATCTGTTGTAGTAATTGGTATGATATTTTGTATACATACTTCGATCATAGATTTTTTTTATATTTTTGTTAAAACTGTCAATTTGATACTTGTCAAAATTTAACCATATGTTAATAATTGTATTATGTCGATACCTTCCCGTAAGAATATACTAAGCGACACTTTTTTCGAAAATGACTTTTTGATGAGGAATTATACTATATGTTAAGGGCCACGTTTTGGCCTGGGTTTCGCCAACCTATTATGCATGAAAAGGAAACTAGAGTACAAATAAAAAAATTTATCAACTGCCATGTTTTCTCATTAAAATAATGTTGCCCCCTGAAATTTGTATTATCCGCCAAAAAAATTATGCTAAGCGACATTAATAAAGATCTCATTGTCGTGAGCAACAAAAAATTTTGTTAGATGTCACTTAGTTTAACCAAAATTGTCTCTTAGCACACTATGATTCAACTAGAACTTTCTTCGTTTTTTTCGTTTCCTGAACAATTTTAGAAATGTCGCTTAGTATACATTCTTACGGGAAGGTATCGATGTATAAAGCAACATAGTTTAGAAGGCACTATCGGTGTTCATTCCCAAAAAATTCGACTTGAAATACAATTTTAACTAGTTTTCACTAGAATTTTTAATATCTAGATTTTTTATTTAAAAAAAACTATTAATTCAATATTTGTCAACATTTTACCAATTGTACGAACGTACGAACGTACGTACACACACACACACAGACATCTCTCTAAAAATGATTGATATAGCCTCTAGGGACCTTAAAACGTCGAGAAATGTCCAAAATTCCAATTTGACAAATCGGACCGATTACAATAACTCCCTATGGGAAGTTAAAAATATTTTTTCAATTTTCGGAAAAAAAGTCATTGTTTTAATTTTTGGAAAATTCGATATCTTAAAAAAGGCTTAATATTTTTCTTGGAAATTTAATTCTCATTCGTACAATAATAAAAACTTAAAGTTGACGTACCAAAATTTTTTCTTAAAAATGTTTTAAAAATTTTGTACATAAAAGCTTATTTTTTAAGGAAGCACTACAACGACTTATAATTTTTGGTCTTGCATAAATTCATATTTGCATAGCATTTTGATTTTATCTCTTACTAGTAAAAGAATTTAAAAAAATCATTTTATCCTTATGAACAATTTTCTTTAATTACATTCATATGATTCACACGCGCTCAAGTGTTTATTGAGAGAGCTTTATAATGTTAAACACAGCACGAGGGGTTACTAGGGGAGGGGGGAGAAATGAGGTATCGATGAACATTCGTCTTATTTGTTTGCAAATTGAAATAGCAGGAAATGGCATATGGTTTCAAGAAGCTGGCACTATGTGCCACACAGCCCATTCCAGAATGGACATTTTGCACGAGCGATTTGCGAGCATGATTATCTCATGCAGAGGCGATCTGAATTGGTGATTGAGCTTGTTTGGTTTGAATCTTCTTATGGTGTTTTCTTAAGTCAAAGTTCTATTGCAATAAACAAGAAACCACCACTGCCAAAAATAACAAGGCCATTGGTCAAAATCAACCTGTTTTATGCGCCAGAGTAAGGGGAAAACTCGGTAAATTATTATGGTATCAAGATTGAATAAAGAATTATTTTTTGGAACCAAAAAATATTAAATAATATTTTAAATACATACATAAAAAATATTTAAAACATTGTAATGAAAAATTATAGTACGCCAATGTTAAATTAATTTAATTAAATTGTGAAAGTAAAAATAAAACTTTTGAATAAATGAAGATGAACAATGTTTTTACTAATTTTCAAGGTACAGCTCAGAAACCTTATGTCCCAAGTTCAAAAAATCTATTATGTAGTCTAAGAAATATTGGCGCAAAATTTTAAACAGCCTATTATTAAGGTATTAGTATGATACTACTTAACAATTTGCTAACTTTATAGTAGTTTACTAACTCATTCTTAATTTTAAACATTTTCTAACTAGTATCGTACTAAAAGAATTTTCTTAGTAAATTGCTTCTGAACACACCTAAAACAATGACATTTCGTGTAAAAAGTAAGTACACGAATCTTTTTTGATGTTTGCAAATGCCCAAGAGTCATATGAAGCTAGCACGATACTTAAAAAATAAAGTAGGTGTTCGATGATTTTAACTTTAATAAAAGGGTAGAGAAAGTATGATGCTATATCCGATTAAAATTTGCAAATTCGTTGTATTAACCTAGTATCATACTAAAACAGCTTTAGCATCGTACTAATTCAATTAAAATTTTGCGCCATTGAGTTTAAAAAATAAATTTGATTTTTCTTAATCCAAACAATTTTTTTTAAATTGAAAACACTACTTTAAAAAATGGATTCTATTTAAATTTCTCTTTGATTTTTTTGTTTGTAAGAATCTGTAGAACAGTTTTTGAGAAAACAATATTTTCCTAAATTTAAAAATTCTATATTGGGCATCGTTTTGGTTTAAAAAAAAAAGAAAAAAATTCTATGAGAGGGTATCTCTTTTAACCCGTTTACGCCGGGGGGAAGTTTTCTAAAAAGTTGACTTAAAATATACATAAAAAGTATTTTTTTTAATACTCTATGATTTAAAAATTACGAGTATAACTTAAAACGTGTTATATGTTATATGTTGTGGAAATAACAAAAATTAGTTTCCTTTAAGGCACTAGTGATGCATGTTTTCATTATTAAAAAAAAAAATTATGTTATTACCTAATAAAGTTTCCGAGAAAAAAATTCCCAAAAATCTTGCGTTTTTTGGCGTTCTAGACCGTCCTGGTACCTTAATTTAGTTTCAACCCATTGTTCAAGTTTCTTTTAAGTTTTTTTTTTAACTTGTAAACAGTAGAATACGAAATTTAAAAACTGAGAGAAAATAATATATTCAATATATGTAGCTAGGTTTGCTAGTTTATCCCTTTTCTTTGTCTTTGTATATCGAATTTATTCGTTTAATATTCTGTCCATCTTAACATTTTTTTTTTCATCAACTACATAAATACAAATTGCTAATAAACATTTCCCTCTAGATTTGTAGCATCATTACCTTCTTTTTCGCCGGCACTTATCTACGGTCGTGCAGCGCTGTTGGGTCTCAGTGGTGGGGAATACAGTTGTGCTCGAACTTACAACAAATGTCCACAAAACGAGGTAATTTTTTTTTTGCATTTCTAACTTAATTTAAAATTCCATTCAAATTTTATACATGACATCTCTTCCCACAGGATGACATTCTGTATTATCTCAATAACCATCGCGGAGGATTCTTTAAGTTCTTCAGCGAACCTGATAGCCAGGATACTCAGCATCAGGACACAACTCAACCACCAACCACACCATCGTACCAGCAACAATCGCAAGAACCATCAATTTTTAATTTCCTGACAGGACTTAGTCCCACATCCTCCGCCTCGACGACAACGACCAACACTAATCAAGGAAACGTGAATTCTTTTATGAGTGATGCCGTAACGAATGGAATTGGAAGTCTTTTCGGAAACATCATTTCGGGCTTCTTGAACGGACAAGGGGCCACAAGACGGAACGATGACGAAGATGATATTGATGTTGATGAAATCCCAGAAAAATATTCTGATTTAATTGAATCGAATTCCACGACAACAGAACCTGATGACGAACAAGTGGAGGGGCGAATACTTAACAATAAAAGCAATATCCTGGCCTATGCCGAACCAGTACAACACGATAATCCAATAAGTTTCCCCCCGGAGACTGGCAATGACAATTACGAGACTCAACAATTCCAATCGGAATTTCGATTCCCTAATACTCGTTCTCCTCATAGGGATACTGATGATGATGAGCAAAATGAGGGAGACAATCGTAGGGGAAAGAGGGTGAACTTTATTGATTCACAGGATGATTTTCATCGTCCTTCGTATGGAACGAAAATGATTTTTCCCGATCGAACTGGAACTGGAAATTTACGGTTCGACAATGATGAATATTTTCGGGTGGGAAAAATCCTTAATCGTCCTTCCGATTCCAATCGGGGTTTTAGGGAGCGAGAGAACTACTATAGAACAACGACAACAACGACTCGAAGGCCTTCAAATTACTATACCAAACCGAGACCGGGAGACTTTAATCGATATGCTTCGAGTAACTATTACAGGCAGGATTATAATCAAAATCAAGGAAATGCAGAAGAAGATACTTCGGGAAATGTGTATGTAACAAATGGACAGGGAGTAATCGAATACTACATCAATGTCAGTGGGAAGAAAATTTATGTTTAAGAAAAAATGCTTTTGCTAATATTATTATAATTTATAAAAATTAAAAATATATTAATATATAACGACTTCGACGGAGTTGTACCATCTATAAACTGTGTGAACCATCTCAAGACTCGTTAGACGGTTTTGTTTCATTGGTTGCTTGGGTACTCCTGCTAAAAGTAGTTTTAAATCTAATCTAGTCGTAAATTTGTAAATATTTATAAACAGATGTTAATAAAATCATTCTAAAAACGGGAAGAATGTTTTTTTTTTTTTAATTTTCTTCTTTACTCTCTTTGAGATTGGACTTTTTAAGAGAGATATGATGAAATTAGCTACAGCGACATTGCTAGTGACAAGATGAGCAGCTGGGCCTTTAACGAAAATATGACAGAATAGAAGTTACTTATAGTATAGTTATAGTTGTAGTTGTCTCAAATTTGAATTCAACTAAAATGTAAGACATACCAAATTATTTCATCATTTGTCAATGGTAAGCTTCATTAGAAAGAGCCGCATTATCTTTGCAAATTCATACAAAAATAATCGATGTTGTTCTTTTTTGGAGTCTAGGTAGGTACATATAGCTAGAAATGTCGGCCGAGAGCTTGTCTTTCTCAGTGACCAAAATTTAGCTGGAGTGCGCCGTTTTAATACTTTAAATACGTTCGACCTGTGCATTTAATGAGATATGATGAAGGATTCATCTACCTGAAGTAAGTTAGCTCATAATCTTAAGATCGAGGAGTACGCGTTACAGAAGTCGTCGAGGTTCATCTTCGTCATATTCAGATAGTTCGTTAACGTCGTCAAGAAATAACTTTCCGAAGAGTTAGGCTCTCATTCTGACTATGGCAGGATAGAGGGGTGACTGTTTCATTTACCTACTGATCTCCACAGATACGACAATGAAAATTGTAAGGAAAGCCCAGCTTCGCTGCATGTACACCTATTGGCCCATGTCCAGTCCATGTTGCAATTACCCAGACTATGTGTTGTGTGCTTGTGTCTGCAAGAATTTTTAAATATTAAATTAAATAAATTAAAAACTGATTTTTGTTTTATTTTATTTAATTTTAATTTTATTCATAATATTCACATTCTATTAAAGCTGTAAATTTTATAAGAGTCGGTAAACATCGACCAATATTTGCGTCTTAGAAGGGTACGGCAGCATCTAACTGATAAGCCCACGGTAGTACCTGGGCGAAACGCACCTTGGAGTTGAGGTCACTTGAGCTTTTAATTGAATTTCATTCAATCACTCCACTTAAACAGAAATAATTTTCTATCTTCATTGAATTAATATCACATCTTTATTTTTTTTTGATTAAAATTAAAAATAAATAAAATAAGTTGCCGCAAAAAAACTTACTTTTTTTAAAAGATACTTTTCTTCTTTAAATAAAAACACTTTTTTCCCATATGGCACCACACAAAATATATGACTTATCAAAGTCAGTACTTAACACGAACAAAGAACCTTTGATTTTGACTCTCAAAAAAAATTTAAATTTACATTCAAAAAAAAAAATATGCAGTTAGAATAACTATATTTTCTCTCCTGATAGTGAGCATAGCGAAAAAAATATCGTATGTTCTTTTCTTCAGTAAACGCTCTTTCAACCGGTAACTACAAATCCTACTCTCACTATTTGTTATTTTGCTGATCTTCTGAGGACCTCTGACAACAGAAAATTGAACTTTATCATAAATAAACTGTCGATTCATTCATTTAGACTTATTACCTTGAATTTGGCATACTTGCTACACATTTTTGGCACATTTTTTTTTTTATTTTTTTCCACTAGTCGCCGCACTGTGCGTCGCGGTCGTCTTGGTGGAAATTTCAATGATGCAACTCTAGCTGTATCATTATTATTAAGAAGATGGTTCTACAACCCACTAAGGATAGGAGGAAGGAACTGGATCATTCGCCTGCAAAATCACTATTAATTCAACTTTACCTTTTTATATTATGGAAATAATAAATAAATTAAAAAAGAAATCACTAAACCGTTTTGGAAATACAAGTATCGAAGTTTCAAAAAAAATTTTGAATTTTTTTACGAATGCATACCTACATAATTTGCTATAAAGTAATTGCATATGGCAAGTTAAAAAGTTGTAACAACTGGTATTTTTTTTTCAGAGTTGTAAGTACGTAATATTATATAAAGCATACAAAATAAAAAATATACAAAACTTTCCTTAAAAAATGGTGAGCAGTACAGTTATATGATTACTTACTTTTTTGTGTCTCAACCGCTTTTTGTGATTCCACATTATTAGATTACTTTCCTTCCGAATATATGTGTCCCATGTCTATATCTTTGGTGTGTCAGTAATAATTAATGCGCCATAGCAAAAAGTTTGGTTTTTAAATGATAAATAAATTACTAGGTCGTATATATTGAAAAGAGTAAAACATTAATATTTGAAAACTGATAAAGTTTTATTTTAACAATAAATGGATTTTTTTACTTCCGATTCAAAGGTACTTTATAGCAAGCTATGCAATATGCATGCATTAGTTTAAAAAAAATTAATTCGAGATTTTTATTAGACTTGAAATAACGATGATAGGGAAAATCTACAAAGTGAGTCTTGTTATACTGTTTGTCTGTTTGGTTACAACCTGAACGGCTCGGACGATTTTCAATAAACTTAGTAGATATTATTTTAAAATTTTTCCATCTACACGTTTTTTTTTTTTTAAGAATAAATATAACAGTCCATGCCATACATTTCACTAAGACAGTGCACTAATTTAAAAAAAAAATATCAAAAATTTCGCTGGGTAAAAGCTTGATAATGATTACCAAAATTTTATTCTAAGTCTCCTTAAAAGTTTGAATAATATTAATTTAATTTTTTTTTTAATTTTCTTATGGTTTACTTAATTTTTACGATCAATAATTTTATAAAATAAAATGCACGATTGGGTCGCACGAACTTGCTCCTATTTAGTGGACTAGGAATTTTAAAAACGAAAGTTATTAGAGAAAACTGTTCATATGGATAAAATTATTGTTTTTTAAATTCTCTTTGTATAGTAAGACATAAAAACAGAAGGCTATGCAAATTATGCTACAACAAAAATTATAAGTCGTTTTAGTAGTTTTTTTTTAAACAAGCTTTAGTATACAACATTTTTAAAACATTTTTAAGAAAAAAATTTGGTACACCAACTTTAAGTTTTTATTATTGTACGATTGAAAATTAAACTCCTAAAAAAATATTGAGCCATTTTTGAGATATCGAATTTTCCAAAAATAAAAGACTTTTTTTCCAAAAATTCAAAAAAATATTTTTCTTAAAGTTTTGAAATGCAATGTCATTTAAACTGCATCTCTAGAAAAACTCTCATTAAAATTCGTTGTGTCGATAGTGAAAAATTCAAAATTAGACAAAATGGTTCTATGGTAGGTACAAGCTGTAATATCTTAACTTAAAATTTTATTTATTAAATTAAAGATTCTAGGCGCCGTTTTCGAGAAAAATACGATTTTTGAAAACCATTTTTTAACATTTGTATGGTGGGTACATACCTTTATTTTTAGTTAAAATAAAAAACATTTTTCTCACATCTTGTAGGTTATATTAAGAAACTTTTATTTGTGAAGTGTAAAAAAATCTAGCATGTGGCTTTCGAAATATTGAGTTTTGAAAAAATAAATTTTGAAAATTTTCTTAAAAATCAAAAAACATAAGTTTTGAAAATTTGAATAAACAAATCTGTTCAAATTGCTGGGGACCCTTAGCTTTAAGAAAATTATTAAAATCGGTCGTACCGTTTTTGAGAAAATCAAAAACAGAAAAAATAGTTCCCCCCATGGACGCTCAATAACCATTTTTCAGATTTTTTTTCAACCATTACCTAGCTTTAACTAAATGAAATTTTTTTGTATTTTTAATTTTTAAATGTGTCGAACACTTTTTGAGAAAAAAAAATATTTATTAAATTTCGAAATCAATTCGTACCGTTATTTTTGGTCTTAAAAAAAAAGAAAAAATTGTGTGGGGTTAAAAAAAATAAAGTGTTACCCGAATGCATAACTTGCCTTATAGTACCTATAAGTCGCAAGTAAAAAAAAATTAAATAAAAATATTTTTTGCTGTACCTACCGTAAAACCATTTTTTCGATTTTTCACAGAAAATACAAAATTATTGTCAAAAAACAAAGTAAAAAGACCTTTTTTGACGCTTATGAATGTCAAAGAGTCATATAAAATTAGCTCGATGATTAAAAATAAAATGATGATTTTAACTTTAATTAAGAGCTAGACAAAGTTTGATGCTAAAGTCGATTTAAATTTGGAAAGTCGTCGTTTTAACCTAGTATCTTACTAAAACAATTTTAACATCCTACTAATTCTGCTAAAGTATTGCCCTCCATCGATTTAACGACTAAATGATAATGAGGACAGAGCAAAAAATATTCGTTCTCTCGATGTTTTATTTTATTCAGGAGATATTAATAAGTATGTGCATACATAATGTAGATCAAGTTTCCTAACTACGATATTTTAATCACCCGGGCATCAGTTGTCAGGGATCATTCAGAATTCATTGTTGACTCCAAATGAAAGTTTTAATATAAGATACCTAACCTGCATAGCATGTCATTCACCTCTTTTCATAATGTCATAAATAACATAACGTTCCATCACTGAATGTTTGTCATTTTGATATGAACGAAAATATAATAAAATATCATGTCAAGGATTTATATTAAATACGGTGAGTAATTTTCTTTAGCCTCGGTCGCCTCATAATCTGTCATTCATTCATCAGCCAACCGGACATGCCATCATGTTATAAAGACTCACATCCTTATTGTACCTATGTCCTTATATTAAATTGCATCATGGTCGTTATTTATTCGGTCTGATGTTGAGATACTTTTATCCATCCATGAATTCCTGTAAGAAATGTAATAAATATATCTTTGGGTTATTCATAATCGTAAAACATCCAATGCGGAAAACTTCTTGCACACAATTCATAATATTAAAAGGATGTTAGACATGTCCTTGGCAGTGGAAGAAGGAGTGCAAACATGACCATCGTAATGATGACCCAAGAGCCGCCCCTTACGGTTCGTTTATTCAGCATCGTTTAAAAAGCCCTCTAGATAGTTATTTTATTATTAAAAAAGATGTCGTTTTGCTAACTTTTTGGGATACATATTTGCGTAGGACATGTGTTTATATGAATATCATATCAAAGTAATGAGGAATCCCTAATTATTATTATACCTTCCAAGCTCTATTTTATTACTACTCTATAGTTGTTGTAAAAAGCATATTAATTACAAAACGTCGAGATAGATTTTTGCTTTTAAAGAGCTATTTGCCTTTGCATACTCTTATCTATAGCTCACTGTAGCGCCACCTATTCAACTTGAAGTTGTTAAATAAATAATTAATTATTAATACTTCCACTATATGTAGACGACAACGACGCAATGCTGCAAGTCTGTCAGTTCTGCTATTATACGTGAAAACTTTACCCCCACCGAGCATATGTAAAAGCCGAACCGATGCCTGCTGCTGGTGTATCTAATGAATTTTTAATGAGCATAACTTCGACGAGCTTCTACGTATATGATATTGAATTTGTTTGGTAATTATTTGATCATTTAATTAAACCATCAGGATGGCATGGAAGCTTGTGCGTATAGGCATTTGCATACGAGATTTTAATGTTTCTGCACCTGTACCTAGATTTTGCCATACAAGGCGAAAACGAGTATAGTTAGGTTAATGCATTAATTTATTAATCGTGTGTCTTTAAGCTAAAGATATGCTGATTGAGTATTTTAAAACTTAGGTATCCATATTTTATTTTTACATACTTGTAAATGTGTCAATATGAAGAAATGTATTCAAGCTTGAGTAAAATTACATTTAAATTTATAAATCACATCTGTGAAAGTTCCTTTTTAAAACTTAGTCATTTTAGTAATGATCAACTCGCTATGATCCCATTTGCAAAACATAAGCCTTATTTGCGCACACACCTCTACCGATGAAGAGCCTACCAAAAGAGAGTTTTATTATTTCTTGGACGTCAAAGTCATATGAGGACTTATATGCTGAAATTGGAAGCTAGATATATTCCGCAGATTAGTTGGTAAGCTCAGCCCCTAGAAACCGACATTATATTACGGTTTAAGAAAAAAAAAATAGACCTTATAGCTTATAGCAACTCGTACGCACTAAGATCAGGATTGTGATGTGCTTTTTGCCTTCCAGCCGAGGTTTTGCTCGCCGGATTTCCAGGGTCGCTCTGAAGAAAAACACGAAACTTCAGTAGGAAGGTCTTTAAAACCTTATACAAAATCTTTATTAAAAAAAATCTTAAATTCATATAACAACATAAATATTCTTGACTTTCAATTAATTACACCCTGCCTGGTGTATCTGGTAAACATCGGCTATTCTCCTTTTATTGTGGTCCTGCTGGTTTCCTTTAGAAAGCTCTATTCTGGCATCTGGTTACGTCATTCACTGGCGTTTGGTATCGGGTTACCCTTTTATAAATACGGACTACGCTCTTGGCGCTTACAAGATCAGCAGGTTTAAGGGCCCTGGTAGGCACTAGATCGACAGGTTTTAGGCCCCTGGTAGGCGCTAGATCGGCAGTATTTAGGGCTCTGGAAGGCACTATATCAACAGGTTTTAGGCCTCTAGTAGGCACTAGATCAACAGGTTTTAGGCCTCTGTGGTAGGCACAAGATCAACAGGTTTTAGGCCTCTGGTAGGCGCAAGATCTACAGGTTTTAGGCCTCTGGTAGGCACAAGATCAACAGGTTTTAGGCCTCTGGTAGGCACTAGGTCAACAGGTTTTAGGCCTCTGGTAGGCACAAGATCAACAGGTTTTAGGCCTCTGGTAGACACGGCCAATGTATAAACACCGGCAGATCAGCCCCTGGTGGCAATTAGGACGTTTTATTCTTCGAACCAAACTGATGGAACTAAATAGCTGGACAATTTCAGATGACTTGTAAACTAAAATCAAACTCGTCAGCTTCGACCATAGCAAACAAGTGACTTTCCTTCCCGAAAGGAGGTCCTCTTGTTATATTTTTCGTATAAACTGTGTGTGAACTATATACTGGTCGAATGCAAATCACCCAATATGTTCAACCGGCTGTGACGTCACGATCTTATAGTGACTGCATATTGTATTAAGACAAGGTATAAAATCCCTTTATCTTGGCGAGGTAACTGGTGTCGTTGGTAGCTGCAGCGTTGTATGGTGTCGTCGGTCGGTGCTGCGGCGGCGGCTGCTTAGTCATGGTAAATCAAATCACCCAATGTGGTCAGTATTGGTAGAAGCATGGAACGCTTCGTTACAGGATTCACAAAGTAACCTGGTGCTTTCTAGACAGTACGACTAACCAAATCGGCCAGAACTAATCGATGTAAAGGCATGCACCTGACATTTTAAATGTGCGTACATTTCAAAGTGCTAGGGAAGACTCCTAGACTTCCCAGTATTTAGCTAGACCATCGAACGAAAAAGAAGTTGCGAACCACCAAGAAAAATCGTTGGAAGCCAAATCGTATCTGGAATCTACAGAGAGTAAGTGAGTAAGTGCTCTCCGCTGAGCACAGACACCAAGAATCAGTGGTCTAAGTACCAGGATATCATCAAAGTTCAAAGAGCCAGCCATAAACCGACCGTAGGCTACCAAATGTCCCAGAACCCGTGGTATTATGATCAATGCTTTCAACTGGGAAAAGTGACAGGAGATACACACATGTCAATAGCTGCAAGGAAAACAAGAGTATCCAGAGAAGAATATCGATCAAAGATATGAGAGGAAAATGACCCTTACTTTGATTAGAAAGCATAGTGTGTGAGTGGCATCACAAAATTAAAATAACGAAGCGTCACGCGGTCGATCTAAACAACAACCGGATATTTTAAAAAAATATGCCAAGCAACTGCTTAGTAGTCTTATGGGCCCTCTCGAAGATGGCCTCTTGATGGCCCCTCAGATATTGAATGACATGATAAAGTCGCTTCTGCAATGTATCCACAATAACTAGGGGGTGTGGACGCAAGCCATTTTTCCCACTATCCCTTGATGTCCATCAAGATGGCCCGTCGAGTAGAGGCCATTAGAATCAAAATGCATAGGTAACCAAGTTAACGAACCATGGTCTAACAAAATCAAGAAATAGAGCAGTAAAAGAACCCAATTTCATTTCAGAACGCAGCTATAAGAAAGCTTAAGAACACAAAAGTCATGGATCTGATGGTTTGCAGGTGCTTTTCAAATAAGGGAGTGATGTTTTGTTGGGGTAGATGAAAAAATAAATTTTAGGTCCAACAGCTTTTGGAAAACCAAAGGCTAGTAACAACTCTCAACCATACCTTTAAGCATTTGGTTCGCGGGAATGGAGATATACTCTTATGGAAGATACTCTTAGAGGACTTTTCACTTCCTCATACAAATCTACGAGTAGTACTCGAATTAATGGCTTTTACAGCCGCCTGACTGTCAGTTATAATAGCCGTGTATTCCGGTTCTGGTGTGGATCTTCTTTGAGTACCTTGCATGCATCCCTGATAGCCAGTAATTCAGCTTGAAAAAGTCTTGCAAAGTCGGGTAGCCTAAACCACCTAGATATATCTAAAATCACAGAGAAGATTCCTGAGCTAACATCACACTCCATCTTTGAGTCATCAGTAAAGATAGTTGTGTCGAAGTATTTCGTCATCATCCCAGTCCTTTCTTGATGGGAACATAACCTTAAAATCTTTACTGATTCCCATTTTAGGGGTGCAGTAGTCAGTAGAGTCAAAAAGATCTCTATTGGAATCAACTGTTTAATATTGCTGTGGGTATAATGTTTGGCAATCCTAGAGTTCCTTTAGCCTTAATGCACTGCAAGATAGTAGATAATTAATGTATAAATCAAGTGGTAAAAGGTAGAGAAAAACGCTTAAGGCATCAGTTGGGCAAGATCTTAGAGCCTCTGCGGTGCCAATGAAAGCAGTTCTTTGTACCTTCTTTTGTTTATCGATGTTACATACACCGCCATACAATCGAGCCAAGTGTGAGGATTAGACACACCGCGGCTGTGTATTTTCACAAAATTATCTTAGATTGAAGACCCCACTTTTTACCAAAGGTTTTACTACAGGCGTAGAATGCTATGCAGGCCTTCTTAACCCTTTCTTCAACATTAATTTTCCAGTTCAACTTAAGGTCCAGAATAACACCTAGATATGTTGCACTGGAAGAAGCCAAAAGTGTTTGGCCGTTGAGTCTGGGTATAGCGAAGGACTGTTTCTTAGTATTAGTAGTGAATAGCATCAGTTCAGTTTTGATTTGGTTAACAGCTAGTCCACGACTCATGGCCCAGTTAATAAGTTTCCTCAAAGCTATTTCTGTGATCTCACTTAACACAGGGGTGAACTTTCCTCATACTAGTAGTACTATGTCATTAGTGTCGCCATTATTAGCTCCCAGGACTCAGCTGGAGAAATTACACATTGTGCATCAGACTTTTTCAAGAATGAAGGATTGCAATTTTCTCTCGATGGAACTTTGCCAAGCCAGAATGTTTTGGCAAAAGCTACTCTTGGAGGATTTGTCCGTTCCTCGCAAGAGGCAGAACATCCCTAATCATTTTTATTTGCAGCGACTGAGAATCGAAACCAAGATCCTCTGCGTTTTTGTCCAAAACTCTCACTATTATGCCAAAGGGTACTTCACATATTAGGGATAAAGTCATGCGGTTGCGCTATCATCTGAAGCGCGAGTGAAGTTCCCGCAAAAAATTGTTGGTTTTGCTTAAAGTAAACGAAGATGAGACCAAGTCCATGCTATGTTTCGTAGATTGCATGAACTTGGTCTCTGGAACCAATTAGGAAAAAAAATTAAAAGTTAATAGGAATCACTTCGAAATAGCTAAAATTATACCTTATTAGAGATCCTAAGAAAAATTACTTTTGGAAACCGAAGATACTACAGTAAATTTGAGAAGGCATATGAAAAGCTGAGGGTAGATTCGCCAGCAAAAGAATGAAGTGTATTGGAGATTTTCGACAAAAGATCATTTATAAAAATGTGGAAGAGAGGAGGACATAAAACGGAGCCCTGGGGAATACCATCATTTATTATTTGAAGATCAGAGTTGAAACCATCCAATAAAACATGTATTGACCGATTCAGAAGGTGATATAATATCTTAATAATCTTACTTCCTCAAAAACAACGTAAAGATCTGTGCAACTCTTCGGTAAGGTATGCTATCAGATCACTAGTGGAACGATTGCTGCCAAACCGTATTGCCAGTCACTAAAAAGCTTTCGATCTTCATGATATTTCTTGAGCTGATGATTGATCAACGATTTCATTATCTTAGAAAAAAGAAACGGTAGAGGGAGGGAGAGGAAGGGTCATATTTTTTTAGGAACAGGCTGGGCAAATGCTGTTTCCATCTTCCAGGGAAGATTCCAGTACAGTATAGGAGCGATGAAAATACCATCAGAAAAATCGGATTTGTTTAAGAAGGTAAGTCAGGAATAATCAAATCATTTCGACCAAAAATACTCTCAGAAGTTTTGGTTTTTGTAGCTGAACGATTTTTCTGTAATTTTTATGTTTCTAAAACATGGTTTACAGATATCTACTTGAACTTTTGTTAGCATTGAATTGTATCTATATTAAACATATTATGTACCCTTGTATATCCTTTGAAGAGTAAATAAAATTATGAGTACAAAATCACAATGAATAATTTGGTCAGTTGATAACTGAAGAAAAAAACCCAAAACCTTTATCCCATTCACTGCAAAAACGTTTCCGTCAATCCGATTAAGAAATCTCCCTTGATTGGTGTTGCAATTGAAGCGTTTTGCACAACCGCTTGCCACAAACTACATACCTATTATCATGAAATGCCACGTTGTTGATAATGTAATTTTGTCTTTAAAATGCCACGTGTCCTCCTCGCAAAGAGATTGCTCTTTGGAGGATTGACAATGCTCCCCGATGCCAAACAAAAACCCTTGAAATCCGACACACTTTCAGTATTGAAGTGTGCACGTGAATCGAACAATAGGTGGTCGACGAAGGGCGTAGATTATTACAATTTTATTAAATTCAATTGTAGAGCAATCTTTTGACGACAAAGCAAAAATACAAGAAAAAAAAACGTGAAAATCGGTGAGAGATTTTCCACCTTTTGTTTGGATACGGAAATGTCAATTACTGCAACTAGAACTGACTCTAAATATAGAAAGAGCTTTTTGAACGACGACGACAAAATACACACAGCTGGATACCACAAATGAAAATAAAAGAACACAAATTAATAGCAACCATGTTTTTTCTATGCATTCAAATTATTTTCCAGGAAGCTCACATTTTTTGTCTATTTTAGAATATTACCCTCGGGGTGTTAAAGGAAGCTAAAAAATATTTCGAAATTGGCAGGATAAATATGCGAAATGTAACGAATAAAAATTGCTTGTCTATTTTGTATCCTTCAGGACAACGAAAACATAAGATAGTGTGTTGTAGGTTGTGTGTTTGTGGAACGGAAATTTACCTTTAGTGGAAAATAAAAATCAGTATTTACGCGAATGTTTTTCTAAATTTTTAATTAAAATTTATGTTTGCGCAGACATTCAGCTGTGTGGGAGCCTGCTTGGGTGTAATTTGTTTGCTATTGGGTTCTTTCTCTTATTTGCAAGTACACATGGGTAAACAGGTTGGTAAGTTTGGTAGGTACGTGTAAGCCCGAAATGCACAGATGATTTTTTAAACTTATTTCTACAACAATAAAACGGTACTGCCTTCCTGGCAACAATTACTGTCATTTTATATATTTTTTGTACTTTTATGTAACGTGTGTTGGTTTTAATTAAAAACATGGAATATGAGTTTTGCTTCCCTGTGATTTAGATAGCTGCTTACTTGTATAGGTAAATAGTCTTTGATATAAGTTTGAAAAAAGATGGTTTTGAAATCTAAGTACAGTGAACAAAGATGTATTTGAACTGAATACGGACGTTGACGTATTGAAATTGGACGTTACTGAAAATCCAGGTAGTTATCTACTCCAAATATATTATACATAGCTCAGTGCATATAAAATACTGATGATTGCACCAATCACAGAAAATATTTCTTTTCTGTGAGTTTTGAAAGCTCAGTATTATTCAGCTTTGTAGATTGTTATGAATACAAAATAAATTCGGCAACAGCTTGTACGAAACCATGGCATATTGACTAACCAATTTCAGTCATTCCTGTGGGAGCACCCAGGACCTTCAAATTTTGTTGGTGAGTCCGAATGCGGCTAAGATGAGAAAAGTGTTTTGTCTTCCTCCCAAGAGGTGGTACCCCTGGAGAAGCATTTTTTGTAGATTTATTTTAGGTCGATTAAAAATAATTGCAAGTAAAATCAAAAGACATGGTAGTGCCTTACGAAGTTTTAACATGATTATTATCAACCTATTTTTGACCCCCTCTAACTTCGGTACCAATAAATTCAAAATAATGTTTTGAGTTTCTCCATTAAAAATGCGGGAAGTCTTCGTATTTTCTCAGAATTAATATCAGTTATACACATCACTTCTGATCATCGAAAAATGATGAAACTTAGTAGAGCGGTGGGTCGAAAATTTGAGATTTTCAATTCAGGGGCTTGGCATCCAAAAAATCAAAAATGGTGTTCCGCTATAGAATACGAGCTTTTACCCCTCAATTTTTACTTGCTGTATACATAATAGGAACTACCTATTACTTTTTTATTAAAAAAAAAAAAAAAACATTGGTTTTGAGTGGTAGCAATTTTAAATTGGACCTTTAAATTTTTCTCTTTTTAGTGGAAAAGATGATATTCGTAGAGTGACTGTGGCTCCCGCCAGTGTTGATACACATTTGTTCCAATCTTATGACATTTTCGACGACTTTCCGCAAGATTCCCCGAACTGAAGATTTAGCTTTTTAGAGTAAACGTAAAGTTGGAAATGCGATTTTCGACAAAAAATCGTTTTTTCACTAAAACTCGCTGTAGGGTCGGTCGGTCTGGTGATGCCCAATTGCATGGCTCGTCGTCTGGTTGATGTTTCTTCGTTCTCCAGCGACATCGGCAGCCACAGCCGCGATATTCCCCACTGAACGACCAGTCCGGTGGCGGCCACGGCTTTCATAGTCTCCTGTGGCTCCAGTCTGTTTGAGTTGAGTAGCTAAGCGCCGGAATGTTTGCCCAGTTGACAAACATTCACACGATAAGAAAATCGACGTCAAAATTCACGCTGCGCTAATACCACCGAACGATTATTGGTCAAAAAAATCGGCACAATTGGTCGACGATTGGGAAGTCAAAAAGAGGGGTCTCGCAATTCTGTCGGTCTTTATGTATGTCTGTCTGTCTATATCTATATGTCTGTAAGCCCACCTGCAGACTAAAGTGCTGGAGCTTTTTTTCTTCAAACTCGGTACTCAAAGGATCTTCGGTAATTCCGTAGAAGGAAAATTGAAATTTGGTTTTTAGCTCCAAAACGAACAGAACGTGCCATACAGCCGTTATGCAAAATCTTATTTACCTCGAAAACGTCTCTAACGATTTTGATTTTGTACGCATGGACATCAGTCATGCATTGATATTAGTCAAAATAATTTTAAGAAAAACTGTTAACGGTACCTGCCATAGAACTGTTTTTTTTTTTTTTTTTTAATTTTCGACTTTCTCGTTAACCGCTCTAACGATGTCGGAAAAAAAATATGTACAAAAACTCCTTTGAATTTAAAATTTATATTTTATAATTTATATTATGTATTATATATAAAATATTTCGAAAAAAAATCCAGGTTTTGTTTTTAAAAATTAATATCTTAAAAACGTGAGAACGCTTAGTTTTTGGAATTGCTTCCTAAATCATATAATAAAATGGCGAACATGTTTTTTGTGGTACACTTTTCGTGGCCCACAAAAACCGAAGGGGAATTAATTAATATTAAACGAAAGCATTTTTTGCATAGATGTGCAAAAGTTATTTAAATATACTACACAGAAATTATTTAAAACAATAAATAAAAATTGCAAACAAATGCCCGGAAAACAAAAACAAATATTAGAAATGTCAAATCGACTGACACATAAAATGTCAAATCCAGAATATGAAAAATGAAAACATTCAGCGAAAACCCAAAGCCAGAACCCGAAACATTAAGGTGGATTCACATTACACAAATCCGCCAACACTATAAAAGTTGACGAAGATGTTGTTGAATGTGAACCCCCCTAAGTGAAGAAATATTATCAATATAAATATAAGGCATGCGTTTTTTAGTAAGTAGTTGAGCTCTTACAATAATATTTTAGAACATTAAGCGTTAACTACAATCGGCACTTTTTGCAAAAAGTGAAAAAGAATACACACATGCACTAGCCACATACAGTTGTTGAAAAGAGCGTATAATTTACACCATACAATTTCAGTTCAGACATCTATCGGTGATTTTCTGAAAAAATGTATTCCATGTAATAGTGTTTTTCAAAAAAGTAAAAAGGTAGAACCATTTAAACCATCAGGCGTTAACTACAATTGGCAATTTTTGCAAAAAGTACAATAAGTGAAAAAATGAAAAACAATACCCTAGCGACATCTGTTGCTTTCAGTTTGACGACATCTATCGGTCATTTACTGAAGCAATTTATTCAATGTATTAGTGTTTTCAAAAAGTGAAACATTTACTTTTTGGTTTTTGAGATGGGAGATAAAATTTTAAATTGAGTTGGAAAAGGAGAGCAGATTTTTTTAACATTTTTACTTTTCAAGTTCATTGCAGTTATGGCTTTACAATAATAGGGGTATTCATGCAAAAGTGTAAGCTCTGCGTATTTGTATAAGTCAATTATTTTCAAAACTTATTTACATTTGTCTGCATTTGAATTTTAAATATTTGCGAAAAAAAAGAATACAAAATACTAGAAATGTATTTGTCAGCGAAAGAGAGAAGATAGAAAATGCTGAGGTGAGACGTCGCGTCTTCAAAAATGCGGCCGAACACGACTTACGATACAAATTTAAATCTCCATGGCTGAATGCGTTCCATGGGCTCAAACCTATTACCTACGTATGTGTACCTATGTATGTGCGATGCAGTTTTTCCCTCACACTTTTTTTTCTTTTTTTTTAAGACCAAAAATAGTAATATCTGCGTTCCAATTTTTGTTTTTGAAATTTTAATTTTTTTTTTCTCAAAAACTATTCCATAGATTAAAACAAAAATTTCATTTAGTTCCATTTTTGGAAAAAAAAACTCGAAAAACTTCTTATTTTATTATATTTTCTGTTTTTGTTTTGCTCGAAAACGTTATAAGTGTCAAGTTTTTTATGCAAATACTCCTTTAAATTTTGTGTAGTTTTTGTACGACAAGATAATCCAACGAACTTATTAATATGCCAAGAATTACTATCACGGTTTAACATTTATTTTCTTTTCAAAATATCCAAAAAATTTACATATTTTCAATTTAATGTTTCGTTTCTTTAAAAATAACAAAATTATATTTTATTTTACAATAAAATAAAATATCATTATATAAGTTAAATATGACAACAAAATTGTAAGATTCTAAAAAATTTGCTTAATTTTTTAACCCGAATCTAGATGTTAGTTCTTTATCACAGAATGTCCTATTAAGGAACTTAAAATAAACCTAGATCAAGATTTAAAAATAATTAGTACTTTCCATACAGTTTGATGATTAAATACTTTATATTAAATTCCTAAAAATATTTTTTTTTGCTGGAAAAATCTTACGACCTATCCATGAACTTTCATTCACAAAAAACTTACTTTCTTTGGTCACATGAGCAACAAAAACAAAGTTCATGTCTATGTTTTTGGCAGCCAGAATAATAAACCCAATCAGTCGTTAATCAGTCCTTAGAGTTACCAATTAAATTAAGTCTTTCTTTCTTATATTGGTAAGCAGAGCAAAGTAGTTTTTTCTTTATTTACAATCAACCCACCCCATTGTGAAAATAAAATCCCTCCTAATTTGATAGAATATACAACAAACTTGTTAGAGAGGATTACCCCAGAGTAGTACAATAGTCTTCCTACCCCTAACCATTATTGAATATTTTTGTTCAGGTTTGCTTATGTGCACAACACGTAAACCTGCACTAGAGCATAATGAATCCGCATGCACGCCTAATCTGTCCCAAAAGAGGTGGAGGATTTGAGCACCCGCATAACCCATGAGTGCGTTTATGTCCATCACCATCGTTTTCTTTGTTATAAATTTTCGCCGCCGCACAAAACTTGATAACAATAAATCCTAATCGCCAGGAGTCTTGTAATAACCTAATTTACTTAGACCCGCCATGTCCTCTGTGACGTGGCTGTGACATGCATGCATTATTACGCTCTGTGTCATATAAATACCGAGAAAGGTTGTCGTTAACGTCTCGAATTTCAATAACACAGTCGTTTACTGCTATTATTTTGTTTTTCGTCTGTTATAATAATTTCCCGGGAAAATTACTCTCTGACATGCAATTCAGAATTGAAACCGAAATCTCAATTATTATTATATCCTTATGTTTTGCGCACCAAGAAGATCGACATAACACCACCGTCCATGGCCAGTGAGACACCCCTTCCTGTGGCTTAGCTCAAAGGTCCTGTCTCCTGGCCTTCTGAGGTTGGATTGAAATACTCACTACTTACAGTTTAATGAGAATCCGAGCGCCGTCGATGGTCGGATCGTCAACTATTGTAAGTGAAACCACATTGAAATTATTAGTTATTAATAATTTTCGAATTCACCCGCAAGGCCTTGTGTTAAGGACCCGATACCCGATTACATGCAACAAGCATACAAAATTCATGTCGGAAATGTCGACGGTATGCGTATGACATGTCAACTGCGAAAAATAAAACAAATCTGTCAATCAAAGGAGCATAATTTGACACCCATTTAGAAAGGATTTGTGTTCGACAAAGGAGTGGAGGTGGTTGCTTGACATGCTATAGAGGATTGCCACTCCCTTTGATGTGAATAGGTTTTTTTTTTGCGGGAGTTTTATGTAAATCCTGGTTAAATTAAACGAATATTGCTGAGCAGCCATTGATACGGATATTTTGCTAATATGACATGTGCCGTGGCAGATCTAATGGCCTGTTATCCTTTTTATTCCAATATCTAATATTTTTTTTGCTGACAATGGGATGTTTCGAGTGTGGGAAAAGGGATAGATCCTGTGGCAGAAAACATCAACTGGAAATAAATTGCCTTAGGCCAACAAATGATGGGCATACCTGTTTCATACGAAAAACTTCGATTTTCCAGATTTTCAATATCGAAACAGTTTTGTTAAATTTCAAATATTTGATTTAAAAGTCGGATTAAAAATCGAATAAAAAAATTTAACCGAAACAAATTATAAGTTCATTTTAAGCAGTATTGTATTTAGCATAGTGTCTAACAGTCACACCTCCACAAGCAAAAATCATGAGTACCTGAAATCATTCTAAGTAAAAAAAACTTACGTAATTTTCTCGTTTTCCATTCGTTTTGGAGTTATATAGGTTTCGTTTTTTTTTTCTTAGACCCTGATTCTTTCAACTGGGTCCCCTTTTTAGCTTGCAGGGCACTTGGAGAACATGAAAAAATGGGGTCCCGCAATTCTGTCTGTCTGTATGTCTGTACTTCGACCTGCAGCACAACCCGCTGAATCGATTTTTTTCAAAATTGGTTCTTAAGGCTCTTCGGTGATTTCCTAGAGAAGAAATTGAATCTTTATTTTAAGTTCTAAGACTGGTACCTACCATACAGCAATTATGAAAAATTTTATTTATTTCAAAAGCGGCTCTTAAGATTTTGATAAAAAAAATTGTATACTTTTGCAAACATGGTCTACAATTTGGTCGACATAAAATTCTAAAAAAATGCTACTCGTAACTGTACTTATCATAGAACGCTTTTTTTATTTCAATTTTGATAGCATCTTGTAATCATTTTGACTGAAAACTTTCTCTAAGATTATTTTTATTAAATATCTTACTAACTTACCAATTAAAAAATGTGTTGTGCAGTTTTTAGACGTTTTTAGTTTAATTATTTAATTGAATTACCCCCAGTTTCACAGTGAGAGTTTAAACATAAGTTCTGCTGAACCTGAACTGGAGTTTAAATTTGAAGTTCAACTCGTCCGGTTTCTCAGTCTTATCTGAACTAAAGTAAATTGTTTTCTCTTTCTATCTGAATAAAAGAAAAAACAATCAAGGAAAGTTTGCTTTGTTTCAGTTGTGACCTGTGACAGGAAAACAAATTTCAAAATGAAAAGAAATTCTATTTTCAAATGTTTGAACGGGTTGTCGAACTGAGATTTAAACGGCAGAATAGTGTCGTTTAACTTAAACTACAGAATGAACTCTGTTCAAGGACTGTGAAACCAAATTTATTGCTGAACTGAAGTTTTAATCAAAAGTGGGGTTAAACTTCAACTGTGAAACTGGGGGTTAGTGTTTTATCATTTCTACGTGAATAAAATTTAAGCTCCAATACAAAATCCTTTCCAAAGCTTAGCCAAGTTAAAATTTAAGCAAGCATTTTAGCCGATAGGCGCTCATTTACGGCAATATTTAGAATAGACAAGAATTCTCTAGCCCATTATACTTTAGCTATATTTTGGCAGTTTCTGCGTTTGTGTAACTTCTTTTGAAAAAATTAAGATCGAAAATTAGAAACATTTGGGGACAAAAAATTTATCACAGCTAAAGGGAAGAATCGTTTTTAAATTCACTTCAAATTTTGAAATTTTTTCTTTTTTAATGATTGAACAACATTTCTTTTCGAAGCACACCTGCTTTCTGCGATATATTCTCTACAAAATTTATTTATAATTTTAACTGATGTTTTCATAGAGAAGTATAGGAGGTACATACATTTCAGGGAGGTTGGCGTACTATAGGCTTAATTCCTTGGTATATTTGCAGCGCCATCTATTAAGAATTGTTGGAAATATTTTTTAAAATTTTAATTATATTATCTATGTCCTATTTTTGGTATAGGCCTGGGTTTATACAACACTGCAAATCATTATGTTTTACAGGTATAACAAAACAGAATTAAAAATGCTTCCCAATTTTGATATTCCAAAGATTGAATTAAAATATTAAAAAAAATTATTTACTACGAGTAACTCAGAGTTTTTGAAGTCTAAAATCTACCGCATAAAAAATAAAGATCTTAAATACCAAGCTATTTCTTTGTGAAATTTAATCTGATCTGGAACAATAAGAAAATTGAAGAAATGTAAAACCTAGCAAAAAAGAAGCCACATTTCTTTGTGGTGTCCCTCAGGGCTCAATATTAGGCCCACTCCTTTTTTCTTCATTTATAAATGACCTTCCCGATGTTTGTCATGATGTTACAATGGATCTGTATGCTGACGATGCTCAGATTAAATTCTCAAGACCTATTGGTCTGATGGAAGACTGTGTGGCGAGAATAATTGAAGACTTGGAGCGCATAAACGAATGGGCTAATGCAAACAAATTGTAATTAAACCCTCAAAAATCTAAGGGGACAGGTTATTTCCAAGGACTTTATTGACGCTTCTACTATATCAGCCCTTATTTTAAACAATAATATAGTACCTTACGTAGATGAAGTAAATAATATTGAAATTATTATAAATCGTAAAGAAAATTTTGAAAAAAAAGTATATAAAATAATATTTAAGCAAATGTGTTAAACAACCTCAACTCATATGAGATAACTCCCTGAATTTAAGCATATTAATGAGGGAAGGAAAAGAAACTATAAACTTTCATGCGAAAATCATATAAATTTGGTTGTCAAAAGCATTTATTATGGTTTACGTCAGCTTTATTTCTATTCCAATTTTATTCCGGTCTTAACTAAACTGCGCCTAGTTCGAGTACTCTTCTTACTTTTCATTGATTATTGCTCAGTAGTTTATAGTAATCTCGATGCGACTTCTTTTCGTAAACTGGAACTTGCATTTAACTCTGCAATACGTTTTATATATGGACTTCGGAAATTTGACCATATTTTCAGATTCTCTTCTAATGTAGCTGGATGTTCTTAGAGGCCAGACAAGAAACCGAAGAATCCATTAAAAAATTAATACTTATGAAAGTTTTTCAGAAACCTTTGTAGCTGTAATGACTCATGTTTGAAGCTTGTAAATTAAAAGATAAAAAAACTATCTTGTCATATATTTTATTTTCCATTGTTAGTTTCATCGTAGTTATTTTGTAAAAAACTAGAAATTTCAGTATTTAAAACTGATGGTAAAAAAAACACAAATTTTCTCCATATAAAGTAAATAGGTATTAAAATAAATTCAATATCAATTTTGAACCCCCAAAATCTACATTCGAAATTTACTAGTCTTTAAATAAAATTAAGGAACATATGTGGTAAATTAAAATTTGTAAAATGGAAACAATGCGCTCGGACGAAAATTCCAATCGGAAAATTTATTTTATTCATGCTATCCGAATCGTAATAGAAAAATAGATGTGTACTGACGCATTCAATTGGCATAAAACATAGGTAAAGTAAAAAACAAGTAAAGTAAAAAAGCGTACCACTATTTTCAGCAATCGAAAGATATGAGCAAAGAAGAGCAAGTTGAGAAAAATCAGAATTCTTAGAAGACTTTTGATCAACTCTTTCATGAAATCATCTTTCTTTAAATTCAAAATGTTTAGTTTTCCCCAAGAGTCATCACTTGGATATTGGATTATCTGCGAAAGAGTTTCTATCATGTGGAATTCAGATATTTTGTTTAAGTCCATTCATCGTAAAATCGGGAGTTCCCCAAGGAAGTCACTTAGGACCGCTGCTTTTTATATCACCTATCAATTGTGTAACTTTATGCATATACATCAGCGACGTTCTTATTTTTCTTGATTATTAGTGTTATAACAACGGTTTAAATCGTAACCTATTTAAAAACGAGACCATGGCTCTTTAAAAAAAAAAAAAAAAAAACTATTCCTAATGTATACGGTTATTGACTTTCACAGTACATGTACGTCTGATGAGTTTCAAGAGCTTGTACTGATTTTCAATTCTAGATTAATCGTCAATATGGCATATTCTATGCCAGGTGTAAAGATCTACGTTACGTTCGCTCTCGATTTCGTCCCCATCTTGAATATGAATACGTATCGCAGATATTGACCCCTTTTTAATAAATTCATAATTACAAGAGATATAGGATAGAAGCATTGCAGCGTAACCTTATTCGATTCGCGTTGAAAAGGTTGTATTGGTCGAATCCTTTTAACTTCCCACCTTATGAAAATCGGATTAAGCTTTGGGACAAAGGAGGATAAAAATTATTTCGTATTTATTCACAAAATAATACCTAGTGTAATTGATGCACTTTATTTTTTCAATTTATTTAGTTTCGAAGAGGAACTCACAAACTTCGTTGAATTATTAAATTAAAAAAAAAAAAACATCTCTTCGATCGCAGAAATCGGAGAGAGTTATACCTCGATCGAAACGCACTTTGGAGTTGAGATCATCTGATCTTTCAATTGAGTTAATAGACTACTTTATAGTTAGCAAATTGTTAAGTAGTATCACATTAATACCTTAACACAAGGCTGTTTAAAACTATGCCCCAATGTTTGCTCTTTGTTTTGTTCACCGAATCTATACTTACTTTTTCTATTCACCTGTGTCTTCTAAACCACAAAAAAAACTTCCCAAAGATACCACAGTTTCCAAAACATGAGTCACAATTCCGAGCCGTCAATAAAACATCTAATTTAAAAATGCATGAATAATATTTATATTTTTTTTAATATATATGAACATTCATGAGATCATAATTATGTTTATAAAAGTGCATAAATCAATTTATACTGCAACCGCATATATATTCCTTCATCAATAATAATGCATAACTGCAATATTTAATATATATATTTTTTTATATAAAAAAATCTTATCAACTATGTTTACAACATTCAAATATTCAACAAAAATTATACTCTTATAATAAAAAATTGTATTTAAAAAAAATCAAAAGAATTTGCTTCTCTTGTTCTATTCAAAAAAAATTTACAAATTGATTTACTTACAAACAAATAAAAAAAAAAGTACAGAAGACAAAAAAATATTGGCTGCATTTACAAAAAATGCCATTATTCGTAAATTGATGATTCGAAAGTTGATGGATTCTCTAAGGACTTCTATAATCCTAACATCAAACTTTAAACATACGAACAAAAAATTAAACTAATTTACTTATCTATTATAATATATATATATTCTTTTGTATAAATGTAAAAGTGTATTTACACATACAAATAAAATGCAGCAAATGGCATATTAAATTTTATAATATTTTTATTATACTGGATGAATTATGCATTTTAGTCTTAATTTTTTTGTATATTTTGTATTTATTTTTGTGAAATTTGTACAATTTGTCGATGCAAACCTTTATGAGACCAAAAAACAATTCTTCGATTGCAACAAGCGGAATTATTTTGTTGTTTGTATAAATTATAATTTCCCTTTTTTTTTCTAAATAAAAATGCTCTATCAACCTTTAGTTAAATGTTTCTTTTTTTATTTTTCAAAAATTTTATTTAATTTTTGTTTAAGAGAGCCAAATTCGAGATCATTTGAAAACTATTGCAACTAAATAACAATATTTGTCAATTCAAATATTATTTCTTAGTCAAATGAATAAAATTTACAAAAGAACAACAAGAGTTATAATTGCATTTATTTAATTCAAAAGACCATATTTAGCTATTTTGTTCTTATATTTTTCTGAAACCAATTTCTTAACTAAACTTATTTTATTTAAAAATTAGAAAAAATATGTACAACCCCAAAATCAACACTTTTAGTGTGATTTTTGTGTTTTTATTTTTTTTTTATGAATTATTTCATACGGATTTATTTGTTTTGTTTCTTTTTTAATTTGCTTTGTGTAAACATATAATATATCTTTTATTTTTTTTTATTTATTTGTATAAATTTGTGTTTTATTTTTAAAAAAAGTTTGAGATCAACATTTTTTTGGGAATTGTTTTAATATCGATTAGAATTTTTATATATTATTTCTTTTTTCATTTCGTATATAACAAAAAAATTGTATTTCTTATATAATTTTTTTTATTTTCTTTTTTTTTTAAATTGAATTCGTACTTTAAATATTTTCAATTAGTTTTTTTTTTCGTTTGACAAATTTTTGTTCTATTTATGTAGTGTATTTTGTTTTTTGATAAATTTGAATGGAATATGAATTTTTGAGTGAGTTTTTATGTTGAGTTGAGTGAAGCTTTTTTATGTACAATTTTAGTAGCAAAAATGTTTTATTTAAAATTTAGTTTTTGTAATCATACTTTGGTCTTTTCTCGTTCCAAAAAAAAAATGGTTTATTTTTTTCTTTTAAGTTCTAACAATGATTTTTTTCTTTTCTTCAAAAACAAAAAGTTTTAATAATATGATCACAATACGCTTCAATGAGCCTTCAAAACATTCAGGAAAAATATATTTGAAATTAAAAAAAAATTAAACATTTACAAATTTAAATGGGATTCAATTTAAAAAAAGCACAAAATTAAACAAAATTTAATTTTTAAGAAAAATACTCGTAAAAACAAAACTAATGAAAATATTTAATGTCAACAGAAACAATTATTTAATATTGGCGCCATTACTATTGAAAAATGGAAATGATATATAATTACTAAAAATATAATATTTATATATTTTTTTTTAATTTAAGAAATATATTAAATTATATTTCTGTTTTTTATTGAACAGTAAATTACTATTGAGACCAATTTGAAAGTCTGTTCATTGTTATCCTTAGAGCACAATGACATTTTAAGTTTTCTATTTTAACCATTTTTTAATGTCTGCTTATAGATTTTTGTTTCGAGTTTATTTAGCAAGATTTCTTGGATAAATTAAAACATTGAATTCCTAAAGTATAATTTTCTTATTGTTTCTGATTTTCGAAATATGTTGGTATTCAACAGAAGCCTACAACTTAAGACATAGTTGAAAAAGTCAGAAACATATGTATAAACGTTCTAGAACCATAATTATAGGATCTTATGTCCCACCAAAATCAAAAACTGCGTTTGAAAACACACATCCCGCCATAGAGAAAAATAAAACGCAACTAGTAAATTCCATTCATCTTGGAAGTACTGTGATTGCAAGCCTGATGAGTCAGGGACTCTCCATCGGTGTCCAAATTTGAGGCGCACAGTTTTTTGGATATATAAAATGTTTGTACTGCTGATTCCTACCTACAACCTATAAGGTAGAGTATTACACTTAAAAAAAGCATCAAGGCTGCTCGAGATGGTGTTATTGGGTTGTCAAAGTAAACCGGCAACAATTTAGCCTAAGATGATTGCCGTTCAAAGCTTCTAGAATTCGTTACTATTTTTTTGACAGCAACGTATTATTATTTCTACCATTTTAAAATTGGATTCCACAATTGACATAGGTTATCAAACTTTAAATTATGTAGAACAAAAGAGGGTTTAACATCTAAAAATTAGAGGCCATGACGGATCACAGAGAGCCTAAACCCATTGAGGTGTACTCTCAACCAATTCTGTGTGCGTGTTTGGAAAAATGCAGTGAGACTAACAATTTTCTGACAAGATATACTCTTGAAGGATTTGTCAATTCCTCGAGGTAGTACACTCCTGAAAAACTTTTTTGCAGCACTTGAGAATTGAAACTAAGGACCTCTCCAACGCACTGACCCCTATGCCAAGGGGTACTATTAGGCTTAACACCTACGTGGTAAAAAAAAGAAACCACTTTTTATGAACTAAAGAAGTTGCAGTTAGCAGTAAAAGGGTCAGTATCGCTCGATCTCGCGAACACTCGATCTCTCAATTAATGTATTGTCGTTTTGACAATTTCTCTCTCTGTTTCTGCCTATAAATGTCCTACGAAAAGCGATAGTCAAAATGAAAAATAGACTAGCAATTATCGGCTAAACCGATTAAATCCAAGATAGTAGGTAGGTTGAGAAATGCCTAGACACGTATCGAGTAAGATTCAATATTTGCTGTCTTTATCATACCAATCAAGAAATTTCGAGAGAGGGATTGTTAAAACGACAATCAATTACTGTGCGTTCGCTTTAGTCTACGTGATTCGGGCCCTGGTTCTTAGCTCAAGTAAGTAGCCTCCTTACCTTTTCAAAATTGTTGTTAGACCTTTCGAAAACGTTAATTTGATTCGAATGATCGTCATTTTTTGAAGAAGATTCTAATATCGTCAAATGTGTAATCGAACAAAATCCGTTTGGTCAATGTCAATCAATTTTATTGCAACCGAATTTGACATTTACGAAAACGCTCTCTGGCTTATGAATATTTTTGTCGTCAACACGATTTTTTTACTTCAGAGTTGCGCCGGCAATGATGTTATCCAACATTTGATTTAAGCATACTGCGTTTTCGACAATAATCATGTCTCTCACGAACTCCATCGTAATCGTAAACTTTTACGAAAACCGAAAAAATCTATCACCAAATCCGTTCGTAATCCCATTTTGTATAAAATTTTCAGCTACGATGGATTCTGTGACAGTTTTTTTTTCAAGATTAGTAACAAGTTTTACAATTACGATGGAATTAGTAATAGAGCTGATTGCTTTTGCATACTAAATTTGTTTGAGTTTTCAAACAGCTGACTTTTGCAGTTTGCGTTTTAGAACATCTTGCAGTTGCATTTCTAATGGAAGGGCCGTTTTCGGTCATAGATTTTTCCAAAAAAACGATTTAGTCTTAGCAGAATCTTGTCCACATCTTTTGGTAGGAATTATAAATATCCCTCATGAACCTTTCAAAATGAGTTTTTCTTTTGAAAATGTTACTATATTTATTTGATTTGAAGAATAGGCATCGGAAAGACGGAAGTACTGAAAGGGTTTTCTTTTTTGTCTTCAATTTTAAAGTATAAAATTTTTAAGAAAATGTGAACAAAAAAAAATTTAAATTTACTAAAAGAAGCTCTAAGAAAATATTGTTGACGAGCTGTTTGTATAGTTATTTGAAGCAATTTTCGAGATATTTATAAAAACGCGTTTTTTTCAAAATAATAGAAGCGCCATTTCTCCAGCTAAGAACCCGACTAGAAATTCCAATATATCAGTATGTTTTTGAGAAGAAAAAGACCTTCTGAATTTTTACCCTCGAAAGTCGACAGAGGTTCAATGTGTTAACTCCATTCATGGTAAAAAAAAATATATGGTGGGATCAGGGTTGCGAATTTTTGAATTAAAAAAACCATAAGTCATAAGTCTGTAGATGATTTGTGATTTTAAAAAATTTAATTTATAAGTTAGTTAGTGACTTATGATTTAAAAAAAATTTAATTCATAAACTACTAAGTGACTTATGAATTAAAAAAAATTAATGATTTAAATTTTTTTAATTCACAAGTCACCAACTGACTTATGAATTAAATTTTTTTAATTCATAAGTCAGTAACTAGCTGCTGAATTGAATTTTTCTTAATTCATAAGTCACCCACTAGCTTGTGAATTAAAGCCCAGCTTAAGCTAAAAAGTAAATTAAGCTTTTGCAACCCTGGGTAGGATTAATGTACAGTGCACACCTAGTATATACATTTAAGACCGTAGGACCTTGGTTAAAATATTTTCACTGATTTCTTAGGTAAATCTAAAAATGTAAACAAATTGTATTCTCAGAAATTGGTAATGTTTATCCAACTAAAAAAATTATAAAGTTTATATAAAATTCATTTTCTTAAAATATATTTACAATATATTTTATACTTAAAAAAATTTCCTAAAATCAATGATTGTTTCTTCACTTCAATTGGAGGAATCAAAATTTCCAATCAAAATAAAAACAACTCCATTTGAAATAAATCTTCAAAATTAAAAAAATCATAAATTTTCAAAATAAACTTAAAACAAAAATCTATCTCTCGTTGTGCTTTAAGAATAAGAATTAACATTTAACTCAAAATTAAAACTATTTATTTATAATTAAAAAGAAAACTCGAATCGATATTAACAAAAATAAAAATAAATTTTCAATTCACCTATACAAAGCATCATTAAAAAATAATTGATAATTTTCTACAATTCAGTGACACTAAAAAAAATCTATATTTATTTTTTTATAACTTTAAAAAATAAAATCATCACAATGGCAGTTATTTCACTTTTTCTATATGCCGCTCAGAAATATAAATTGAAATAAAATTATATTGTAATATGTATAATAAACTTATGAACTAAAAAAATAATATTCTGTTCTCTTTTTCTTAAATATAATATTTTTTTTTATTTTTTAAATTTCAAAAAATAAAAATAAATTCAAACTAAATTACAAATAATTTTTAAGATAAAATATTATTTTATGATAGAAAATGATGTATATTGAATATAAAATGAGAAGATTCAAATATAATAATAACAAACTGAAAATAATTACTCTATTAAAAAATACCAGACAAAAATTAATTTAATTCGAGTTTATATAAATGTTAAAAATTATATATTAAAAAAAAAACAAATTGAGGGAATAATTCAAATTTTTTTTTCTTAGCACCTCATCTTGTCAAAAATGACCAAAAAATGTTTTTTTCTTGTATTATTAACTTTAAAAATGTCAAGTGAAATTTTAAATATCACCAATTTAACATTTATGTTTTTTTTTATTATTTAATTTTCAAAAATACTTTTTTATAATTGATTTTTCAATATTAATTGATTTTTTTAAGTATAATCACAATTGCTTTGGGTTTAAGGTGAATAACACCGGATTTATGGATCGAACCCAATAACTGACGGACGATCGCTTGTGGAAGATATTGGAAAGAATCAAAAAATGTGTCATATTGATTCATGTAAGAATAAAAAAAAATTAAATCACACACCATATTCGAAGGATCTTCGTGATTTCATATGAAGATATACAATTGCAACGGAAAAAGGCCATAAGTAAAACAAAAAACAAAAATAAAATCCAAATACCTTCCACGAGCTTAACACTGTGTTGTTTCACCCTACAAAAAGTTTTCGAAATTTTTGGAATATTTTCGATATTTTTTTTTATTTTTAATTTGATTATTTTTATTACACTTAGATTTATATTTATATGAAGAAGCGATTGCTATCATGGTTGAGACTGTGTTTTTAATTATTATAAAATTGTAAAATCAATACAAAATATTTTCCACACTTCATTTTATTTTATTTTGTTTAAATAAAACTCTTACAAATATATTGAATTGAAATACTGAGTATGTTCGTTTTTGTTTTTATTTTCTAACTTCTTTTTATTTATGGCAGTATATAAAATACAAAAATTCATCTAAAAAATTAATTTTATTTTTCTATTTTAGTGTTTATTTGTTTTAATTATTTTATTGCGCAAAAAACAAGTTCAAAAGCATTTGTTTTTTATTTGTTTATGTTTTTTTTTTTGCAGAAGAAAAATATTCGAAAAATTCATATAAAATATTAAAAATTTGTATGTTTTTTTGTTGCTTGTTTATTATTTTGTTAGTTTATTTTTTATTTGTACGTAAGAGTTTTTTGTATTTTGTTGCTGTTTTGTATTTATTGTTAATTGTTAATTTAAAAACAAATAAATACAAAATTGAAAATTCAATACTTATTATTTTGTAGGAGTCCTTTGTGTTGGTGGGGGCTCACAGGCAGGATATTGTTATTAATTTTTCGTTTTCCTTTTTCTGTCTTTTTTTGTTGATGGTGTTAGTGACGTTGCTTGTTTTATCATTCAGATGTTAAAAAAATTAAACAACTTGATTCTATTTCAGTGAGAAGTTTTGTCTTCTACTTTCCATGAAATGTAACTTTTTTTTTCTTTAATAAAATTTAATTTATTTTTCAAAGCAAATTAATTCTTTTCTGAATGGTTATCTATGCTTCCAATGATGGTTAGTAATACGGTTAATTTATTCTTTCGATTAAACTTTAAAGTCATCGAGCAACAAGAAAACCACAACCCATGGCAACAACGAATACTGTGACTACGGTTGGCCAAGTAAAGCTCTGTTCCTGAAAAAAAAAAATGGAAGAAAAAAAAGTTGTTAAATTTAAAATATTAATTATTAATAAATATTATTTATGTTTTAATTAAATGAAAATGAATTTTAATCAATTTGTTTGAATTGAATAACTGAAAATATTTGGAACGCCAACTTAAAATTTTTATTTTTGTACGAATACACTTTAAGAAATTGACAAGTTTTTGAGATATCGAAATTTCCAAAAAATATTTTTTTTCAAAAATTCAAAAAAATTGTTTTCTAAGTTTTGAAGGGCGATATTAATTTTCAAAATTTTAGGAGATTCTCTATATACAAAGATTCATTAAAATCCGTTTTGGCACTACGAGTATGATAAGTACAGTCAGTAATATCTTTCTTTTATTGAATTATAGATCTTAAAAATTAATAATATTATCAAAATCTTAGGTACCGTTTTCGAGAAAAATTTGGTTTTCGAAAATCGTTTTTAAAATTTGAATTGTGGGTAGCGCTTATTAGTTTTAGATAAAAGGCAATACAATACAAAAAACTCTTAACTGTCCAGTTATAAAACAATTGACAATGATGTTTTTGATATACATAGTTTGAAAATCTGAATACACAACAGTGGCGTGGCGTCCATATAACACGATTCCTATCGTCTTCCCTTTTAGAAAATCCACAAATAACACAATCTACCAAATAAACATCGAATAAGTTTAAATTTTCCATTCTGTTTCTCGTTTGTATCTTATACTTTATCCAAACACATTCCACAATCCACAACCAACATTAACCAAGAGAGTCACAAAAATACTCTGACATTAACTTTTCAATCACCGTCTTATTTATTTGTTTTATATCCCTTTCTTCCCCAAGCATTGTGTTTCGGATCCTCTTTGTTCAACATCCGCAAAAAATAAGACGCTACATTCCGTCTTATAAAATTTTCGATGTATACCAGTAGGAGTTGGAATTATTTGTATTTTATTCTCCCTGTAGCAATTAGCATTGCATTTCAGTAGGAAAATAATACATTGCAGGAGTTCAGGTGTTCGCCATTTTTCAACCTTGTGTAAGAAATAAGACGGTGTTCTTCGACTTATTTGTTTTTTTTTTCTTTAATACATACATATGTCATACCTATATGTAAATATAAATATGGCATGTGGGTATTGTAGTATTGTTGATTCTTGATTTTGAATTTGATGTTGGTTTGCATGCTAATGTAAAATGCTTTCATTTTTCTCTCTCGTGATAGTTTTTAATATACACGATTGATATTTTTGCAAATTTACTGTGATAATTTTGAATTATGAAATAAATCATGGTAGAATATACATATGGCAATTTGTCAGCAGTGTAAATTTAGCATATCGCTGAAGAACACTTCTGGTCAAATAAAATGCATTTGTTTTTATTTTTTAATAGGAATTTAAATTTAGATTCAACTGGCATTCAATAAAAGACCGTGTTGCACAGGTTCAATAACTTCAAATAAATTGAAAAGCCAATTTGAACTTAATTAAAAATAGTGAAAAGTTAGATGTTAAAGTGAAGATTTAATTCCTTTTATTATCCACTATATTGATAAAAAAAATTGGCTTCTTAATTTTAGTGCACTTCTAGATTTTGTTTTTTGTCTTTGATAAATGTAGATTGCTGTTTAACAGATTACCTATCGGAGAAACCAAATAATTTTAGTAAGGATGGTTGATAGTTTATATTTTATCCTTTTTTCCTTTACTGACCAAGGATTTCGATCCCAGATCGAAATTTTTTGTTTAGTGTGCGTGTTTCATGAATACATGTAAATCCCACTTGATACATAGTATCGCGGCTATTATTAAATCTGAAATTAAAACAGAAATCATAGAAGCCCGGTTCGTGTCGATCGACGAAACATCAGATTTAAGTCATAGGGGACAACTGAGTGCCATATTTCGGTTCTTGTCAGAGAATGGAATACAAGAAAGATATCTTGTATTTTTTGACGTTAGGGCGAGTCTTAATGCAGATAAGTTGTCCCATCATATATTTAATATTCTTGACACATGATTGCAAGGAAAAATTAATAGAAAATTCATAGGAAGGTGCCGCAGTTATGTCCGACGAAAGGGGTGGTGTCTAAAAGGAGGTCCTTTTTATTATGTTTTAAGCTCATTGTTGATTGAAATATTAATGTCTTGAAGTATAAAAAATATAGTTACACATTTTTTGCTTAGTATATATATCCCTTAGTAGATATATCCCTACTAGAAATGTGGTTTTTAAGGTTCTAAGATTTTTTTTTTTTTTCATTTTTACAGGTGACAAAATTTTATAACGTCTTCCCATTTAAAATTATCCACGCCACGCCACTGATACACAATACTATCCATACTTTTGGTGAACCTTAGCATACAAAAAAAAATGATCAAAATCTGTTGTATAAATTTTTTTCAAGCATTATTTATTCTCAACTAAATAAAATTTTTTGATTTTTTTCAAAAAATCTGTGAAACTATTTTTGAATAAAAAAAATTTAAATATAAAAATTCGAAAAAAGGTTCGTATGGTAAGTACTCTCGGTCTTAGAAAATTTTCAAAATACTATCTATGAAGTTTAACGAAAATCGGCCAACCCGTTTAGGCTGTAGTTGAGCAGACAAACATAATTAACTGACGCACTTTTTTCGTCTTCGCTATCATCGTGATAGGTCTGATCATAAATTCGGCTTCCCCTTTTTTTTAAGTTTTTACGCAGGTGAAAACCCGAACTCCTTGTTTTGGATTTATTGAGTTTTCGAAATAAAAATTAAATTATTTTTTTAAAAATCGTAAAAAATGTTTTTTTGGAAACTTTGAATGCAAGATAGTATTCAAACATCTTAAAACCTTTAGTATAAAATATAATATAAAAAACAGTTCAATCGCTTTTGACAAAATCGAAAACACAAAATGGTTCAATGGGAGGTAACATTAATAATCACATTTTAGATTTTTTTTACCATAGGCTAGCTTTTTAATTTAATTTTTTTTTTTTTCAATTTATAAATACAGTATTTGAGAAAAAAAAATATTTTCTAACATTTCGAAAAAATTATATGGCAGGGAGCTACATATATTTTTTGTCTTAAAAAAAGAAGAAAAAGCGTGCCGGGGGGGATTTAAAAACTCCATCTACAAAGTTTAAGAAGATCGATCGATCCAGTTAGACTATAGTCGGAGAGCCAGCCAGACAAATAGCCCGAATTGATAGACCCACTTTTTAATCTTCCGTATCATAGTAATGTAAAATAGGATTAAAGTCTCGAGTTCGTTTTTTTTTACGTATAACTTATTTATAAATTATCATATAATACCATTGTAATTGCAAGTAAAAATGGTTCTATGAGAATTGCCATTGATTTTTCGGAATAATAGTTCTAACCAAAATGTAGATTTTTCTAATAACCATTGAACGATTTTTTTTAATCTTTGTTAACATTTTTGAGGAAAATAAAATTTTAAGATGGCTTTCAAAATTGGTACAGTAGATACCACTATTTTTGGACTTGAAAAAATGTCGGGAAAACTACCAAAAAAGTCCATTTATCAAGTATGCAAAAATCCGGTCCATCCGTCTTACTATCTAAGCTGTAGCAGAATAGAGAGACGTACAAAATTAGAGGGCCCAATTTTTCATCTTCCCTATCACAGTTTCATCAATTTTTGAATCTTGAACTTGCAATATTGTACCGATATATTGCAAGTAGAAAACACCGAAAAGGAAAATCTTTCGGTTATATCTCAAATGAAAATGCAGGCAACATATTTCGATTGTTTGATCTTCACACTCACTGTTCTTAATAAAAATTGATTAGATTGTTCATACGTGCAAGATTGAAAACCTGCACATGTAGCTCAAAAGATTTCACAGTTGTTGATAATTGAATTAATTTTGCTGAGATCCATAGGCATAGGCAGGTTTGTGGTGCTTGTGCAAGAATAGAACCCGCTAGAATTTATTTTGTGTTCTCTTTTTAAGAATTATGTAGGTATTCAACATAATGCTAAATTTTGTACGATACATTGATTCTACAGTGCCTGTTAACATGGCTATAAGAATGTAAATTTAGAACTGTAAATGACGTCAGTAAAATTTGTGTTTTTTTTTTCTCAAGTTATTTTTTAGTCTACTTAACTATTGCAAATGAATGTGTGTGTCTTACAATTTACCCATTCTGAAATCTCAAATTAAAATGTTTTGCTCTCCTAAATTCTGGAGCTTATAACATTGACAGACATTTTGGATAGACTTAGTAAATTCAGAACCACGAGGCTACATAAATGGTTCAGTTTAATTTTTTTTGTAAGAATAGAATTTTTTTCATTTAACATTGACATGAAAAAAAGTTCCCAAAGTGTGTATGTATGTAGAAATCTTCGGTTAGGAAAAATAATTATTTCCAAAACACTCTCCTGTGGAAACAACCCCGTTCAGACTATCATATTATTTGGTTCAGGGTAAAATTGAAAATTGTTACATAAATGTAATTGTTTCAAACAAAACTATCCCCATAAATCTTAGGATTATCGAAGTTCATTTCCCCCCAAACTCTTACCATTCATCAAAAACTCCTGGAGACCTTATTAATGGGTCAAATAAAATCCACTTTTATCCTTAAACAAATAATATTTTATCCGACGAAAACAAAGAAGAAAAAAACCAATTAAGTGCCACAAAATCACTACCAACCTTTTTTTTCTATCACATTTATACAGACAACCCACATCTATTGACCCTTATAATGATGTTACGTACATCATGAAGGCAACCTAAACCCTGGACGAACACGAATATCGTGCTCTACTTTCGTGCTTCCTGCACAAAGGACAAGAGGAGGGTTCAGGTTCAGTAGTAAAAGTATGTCTAATAATTCATTATACAAGTTCTCAAAATCCTATGCACTCGATATTATAACAAATCATCGAGAGGACACACTGTCTGAGTCTACCTATAGCATAAAGACTCTACAGGACATTAGGATGTCCTCTTTCCTTTGTTCACAGAACCATAATGTGTGTTAAAGGACATGAAAGTGAATTATAGATACTTTTTTTTTTTTTTTTTTTTTTTGAGGGGAGAGATACGGAAAAATATATAAAAATATTTAGTAAATCCCTTGGTGGTCATAATGGGTCATAAAATGAATCCAACACAATCGCTGATAATTATTTTAATAATACACTTGTGCGTTTGTGTTGCGCGTTTCTTGATTAGTTACACATGAATGGCTATATGGACGCCGGAAATCGAAACAAAAAAAGAAGAAAAGTTTGTTGCTTTCCATGGTGATAATAATGGTTCCGGGGGTAGAGTAGGTTCGAGGTGGTTGTTTCACTGGACAGTGACTTGGGCTAAAAAGGGAGCACGGCAAATGCTGTTGAATGCTTGATTGAATGCGTAACGCAACACTTGTCCTGCACATTAACATATTAATATTTTTTTTCTATTCACAAGGTCTGTGGACTTATAGGAACCAGCATCATAAAGTAAGCCACGCGGGTGACAATAATGAGTTATTTTGAATTATTTTGTGGATATTTAAATTTTGGTTTCGTTTTTCTTTTTTTTTTTTGCTGACACAAAATGTGGGTTTAATTGCTTGTGAATCATTATGAATGGCCATCAGTGTTGTTGATTGTAATTTATGGGAGAAAGACCAGATGTAAGGGTATTTCACTGTTAATCAAATGACAACATGGATTGAACCATAGTTTCCGCTAGTGGTTAACGCAACTCAAAAGGTTATAGTTAGTCATGATCTTTTATTTCATGGTTAAAATAAATTTTTGATTTTATTTTAAATTAATTTTTTGGTGTTGAAAAATATTAGAACATATTTAAAGAACCCACTGAGACAACTATTAGAATCTAACTGTCAAAATTAAAATTAAATAGCAGAACGATTCGGAAAACATCAAAAAACAATTTGTTATGACTTTCATGTTATGCTTTTTACGATACTCGTATTTACATACAATACTATATGGAACGTTATGCATTCGTAAAAATAATCGAACTTAAGATTTTGATCAGACTTGACATTACGATGAATGAAAAGACGAAAAAAGTGGACTTGGCAATTCTGCCTGGCTACATGTCTATCTCTCCAACTGCAGCCTAAGCGACTAGGTCAATTTTCTTTAAACTTGGTAGATACGATTTTGTTTTGTTTTAAGTCCATGGTATCGCTACCTACAATATACAATTTTTTTCGAAATTTTATGAAATGTTGAAATATTTTTTTTTATCAAAAACTGTTCCATGGTTTAAAAAAAATAAAACATTTCATTTAGTAAAAGCTTTCTTATGGTTAAACCATTTTTTTGTTTTTGATCTTTTCAAAAACGGTACAAATGATTTTGGTCCTTTTTTGGCTTAAGCTCATTAAAAGTAAGTATAGTATTGTGTTTTAAAATTTCCAAGAATTTTTTTGTTTGGCTTTTTTTTTAAACTTAATTTTTATTTGAACGATAATAAGAACTTAAAGTTTTCTTAAAAATGTTTTAAGAATTTTATACATATGAACTCATTTCTTTTTCAAACAACTCTAACGATTTATAATTTTGTTTCTTGTATAAATTTATATTTTTCCTCGAGAAACGAGAAATGTTATAAGTTTTAAGCTCCAACCTTTAAGAAGTTGGAGTTTTTTTTTAACAGTTAAAAAATTAAATTTATAGTTATTAGAGCAAGTTTTCGCTTTTTATTTTTATTTCAGATGGGTCTTAAAACCGAATTGTTCAGAAATCGGGAGATTAGGTTTGTCACAAAATAATGCGCGGAGATAATAAAAAGGTCTGGAATCTGACTCATGAGATCCACACTCTGGGGTCCCTCGCAAATAATGTCAAATTTGCCTTGATATTTGCGTTAGGTACTTTTTTATTTTTATTTAAAGAAAATTCTCATGATTAAAAAGCTGCAAAACTTTAATAAAAATGCTTTATGGAAGGATAAATAAAAAGGAAATTTACTAAGATTTCTTACTCAAATAACAAAAAAGTGTTCGTTTAGAGGTCGAATTTCAAAAATTTTACATAGTTTACGTCTTACTTTTTAGTTTTATAGGAAGTGGGAGAACAAAATAAAGCCGTATTTGATAGTAGAAGAAATTTAATTTAATTTTCGATTAAGTTTTTATTGGCCTACAGTCAACAAAAATTGCCTCGTGAGGACCTTGTCAATAGGCAATATTTTACTTAAATTCAGTTCAGTTCAAATTCTTACTCCATTATCGTTTTTTGAAACCATGTTTAAGATTTTTTTTAATGAATATGGTAAGACTTTACAAAATTTAAATTTAAATTTTCTATATTTTTGTTTTAGTTTAGGAGTTGAAATCATTTGATAAGAACTCAGATATACCAACATTAAAATTGTGTTTTTTTAGACCAAAATATTTGTGGTTTAGTTTGATAATAATAGGCCTAGGATTTTTTTAGATTTTGCCCTGCAATAATTAAGATCTGTTTCGTAGCTGTATTCAAATAAAACCTTAAAAATAGGTCGAATCGGTCAAATTTTTCGGGAACAATTTAAAAGCAATTTAAAAAAAAAAAAAACAATCCAGTTGACGACTTTAAGTCGTAGAGCAAGATTATCTAGAAAATGGGGATGACAAATTGAAATGTTTACTTTATTTTTTTGTTATAAAGAAAGTTATACAAGCCGATAATTGGGGTTACATTTTTTTAATACCTATTTTCTTCAGGGCAACATCATTCTAGTTTCGCAATTAAGCCAGAGTAAACTCAACAAACTTGGTGGACTAATTTTAGAATAACTAAACGGATGTTTGTTAAAAATCTATAGCAATTATCGAAATGAGATAATCTGGCAAGAGCAGTTTATATAGTGGAGCTATCTAAATGTCGATAGTGAAAAATTGAAAAATGTCAAAAAGTTACAATTCGATTTGAATAGAATTTTGAAAACTGAAAGTTAAAAATTAATTTTCTATTGAAAAAAAGCTTCTTACTCTGATTTAACTCATTGTTGATGATTTTAAGGGACTTTATAAATATTTTAAAATAAATTGTGGGTTTTAATATTTAAATAACTTTAATAATATAAACAAGTACATATGATAGTAATTCTCATTCGATTAAACCTAATAAAACGGCAATTATGGAAATGTTTCATTCACTATCGATAGGTAGCCTTTTTGTTAATTACTTATTTTAATGCACACCTGTCAATAATATCTATTCAGTAAATCTTGGAGTAAATATAACTTAATCAATTTGTTGACGTAACATAGGATCTCAATTGCATAATAATGATTCTTCAGAAGTTAACTCGGGCTAAACACCAAAAATTACACGATATCGCACTGAAAAACTTGGCCTAAGTTTATTTTTATATGGTGGTATTGTTTGAAGACGTGTTTCTGCTAAAGTTTTATGCCATTTGAAACAATATTCATTTAATTTTTCAAAAAATTATTAAGTAGTAAAAGTAAAGTACATTAATTAAAAGAAAAAAATCGTGCCATATTAAAAAAAATTATTCCATCACATGACCTCAAAAATTACGTCTGCAGAAAATCATAAAGAAGAGATTTTTTTTAGAAATGGAGAGCTTCAAATTGGCAACACTGCTTTCAGTGACAGCGGATTTGGGTCCTTATTCGGAATTCCCCCCCCCACCACCAAAATTCACTTTTTACTTGCGACTTATAGGTATGTACTATAAGGCAAGTTATGCATTCGTAAAAAAAATCGAACTCGAGATTTTGATCAAAGTTGACATTACGATGATAGCGAAGACCAAAAAAGTGGGTCTCGCAATTCTGTCTGTCTGTCTGTCTGTCTGTCGGTTCGACTACAGCCAAAACGGCTCGGCCGATTTTCTTCAAACTTGGTAGGTATGGGTTTTAATTTTTCCCCCCCGGGCGTTTTTTTTTGTTTTTTTTTAAGACCAAAAATAACGGTGCCTGCCATACGATTTTTTTCGAAATTTTATAAATATTTTTTTTCTCAAAAACTGTCCCACAGAATTTAAAAAAAAAAAGATGAAAAATTTCATTTGGTTAAAACTAGCTAATGGTTGAAAAAAATTTTATAAAAAATTGTTATTTTTGGTAGACCCCCTGGGTCCATTTTTTTTTTTGTTTTCGATTTTCTCGAAAACGGCACAGCCGATTTAAATCATTTTTTTTATCCCAAAGCTCCTCCAAAGTTTGAATATTATTACATTATTCAAATTTTCAAGTTTTTATTTTTTGGATTTAAAAAATAAATTCAAAATTTTTTTTTGGAAACTCAATATTTCGAAAACACCATGCTCGATTTTTTTCAAACTTGACAAATAAAAGTTTCTTAACATAGTCTACAAGATTTGAGAAAAAAAAAATTTTGTTTTATCTAAAACTAACGGTACCTTCCATACAAATTTTAAAAAATGGTTTTCGAAAACGGTTCCGAGAATTTTGCTAAAATTTTTTTTCTTTTGATCAATCTTTACGATCTATAATTTAATAAAAAAAAAATTTTTAAATCTAGATATTACTGACTGTACCTACCATAAAACGATTTTTTCGAATTTTGAATTACTGATTATCGGCATAACGGATTTTAACGAAATTTTTTATAAAGAAGCTCCTAAAAAGTTTAAAAAACATTGCATTTAAAAACGTAAGAAAAAATATTTATTTCAATTTTTAGAAAAAAAAGTATTTTTTTTTTTTGAAAAATTCGATATCTCAAGAACGGCTTAGTATTTTTTTTGGAAATTAGACTTTTATTCGTACAATAATAAAAACTTAAGGTTGGCGTATCAAAATTTTTTCTTAAAAATGTTTTAAAAATTTTGTACATAAAAGCTTATTTTTTTAAGGAACCACTACAACGACTTATAATTTTTGTTCCTGCATAAATTCATATTTGCATAGCATTCTGTTGTTGTCTCTTGCTACTAAAAGAATTTAAAAAATTAATTTTATCCTTATGAACAGTTTTCTCTAATAACATTCGTTTTTAAAATTCCTAGTCAATTACATAGGAGCAAGTTCGTGCGACCCAGTCGTGCATTTTATTTTTTAATGAATCGATAAAAAAAAGTGTGCTGTTGATAAAAAACATCAAATTATGGAGGAGAAACACTTTTTTTATGGTAAAAAAGGTGAAGTATAAAAAAATTAAAATTTTATAATCATACGATAAAAAAAACGGTCGTTGGGCGGAGGAAAAAGCAGGGTGTGGCCCCCCAAAAGGGAGTTAAAATCCTGAGAACCCGCGAAGCGGCCCACCCACAGTACTGTTAAACAAAAAAACTGTTCTCCTCCATAATTTGATGTTTTTTATCAACAGTAAACACTTTTTTATCGATTCGTTAAAAAAAAAGTTCATTTTGGTGGGGGGGGGGGGCGGGGAATTCCGAATAAGGAAACGGATTTGAATGTTGTCGGTTGTTTTGAGGTTAGTTTGGTTTGGCAATTCATCATGAATATAAACTCATGCCGGAGCCATGTTTCCAAATTTTTCAGATATATTTTGAATAACATGATTCAATTCGAGAAACACATCGGACATTACGTGCATTTTATGGTGCTCATGTTGGTTCATCAGAGCGATTTATTCGAAAAAACAAATGATCGTTCAGGAACACGTTTTTAATATGCATAATGAAAGACGTCGTAAAATGCGCACAGAATTAGCAAAAGCTGATGTGCAGATTAGTGTTGATGTTGATCGAAATTCGACAATGTCAATTCGTCATTGTGCTCAAAAATTAAACATGTGCTCATCAACTTTATGGAAAACTTTGCAAAAGATCTTGTGTGTGAAAAATAGGCCTCCAGATTACGCTATGTGCGGGCCAGCGACAGCGGCTGCATGCCCGAAATCATATTAAACTCATATTAATAAGGCCAATAATTTAATGGATATTAAAATATGTATCTCTGTTATATTAAAGTTATCTGCCTCTAAGATAACACCCTTTACATAGTTTTCTGTCTTTTTTATAACAATATAAAATGTATATTACAACCTATAAAACATTCAAAATTTCTGAATTTCTGGATTTTTAGATTATTTCGATTTTTTTTCGATTAATTTAGAAATTTCTTGAATCCTATTCAATCTATGTATGTATGTATTGAGTGCAGGTAAAAAGATCATTTCTCTATCACCAACTAACTGAACTAAAAAAAAAAAAAATCAACATGTTGGAAACCCTGGATGGTCAGAAACTCGGATTTAACCCTCTTAAATTACACGAAAAGTATATATTGATCTAATTATGCAAATTACTACTACAAATAACCGATATACAAAACACCGCACTCCACTGATTTTTCAAAATGGTGCTTTAAATTCAAAATAAAATCCACCTTAATTTTGATATTTTTCAAGAGCCCTAGTTTAGCTAACCCCACATTATCAAATAAAAATTACAGCAACATGAAATATTCATGTTAAGACCAAGTATAAGCTCATGCAGGAGATTTTTGATTTTTGATCATTAGTTTGACCAAATGACCACGCCTCTGATGGCAAAACAAATATCAAACCAAAGAACAAACTATGAAACTTATGTGGCCATAATTCACATCTCTCAATGGCTTTGCTTGTATTTTTATTCTACTAAGAAAATTAAGAATAAACGACCAAGACAATCAGATAATCCGAAGCAATTAGAAAATCCTTGAAATTCGATACGGTAACTCAAGACACCTTTTAGAATCTTGACCCAATCCAACTATGAACGACAAAACCATTAATATAGAGTCAAGCCAATATACAAGCTTTACTCTATCTAATTAGCTTCATAAATCACCAGCTAGAAGGTATACCTATAGCTTTGGGTTAACCCCAAAATAAAGAACCAAAAAAAGACTTTACACAAACAAATCTCAAGTCCGCTGAGCGCTCGGTTCTTGTTCTATACCCAATAGCCCAAGAGAGTAGACTCTTCAATGACACACATGTTCCACAGCTTGATTCGAGTAATAAAACCTCTATTTAAATATCGATAGGGGTCAACAAGAGCATGCACCAAAGAAAATGCACGTGTTCTTTGAATGTACGCTATACGCTATATCTATGCATATCTACAGAACTTACGTCTTACAACTGTGTTATTGCAGTTTCATATAGCTATACTCACATACATAGAGTGTTTAAAGTTTTTAAACGATGAAAAGAATAAAACTTTTCAACGAAAGAACAAAACCAGAAAAGATACACGTCGTATTTAGACACCCGTGTATTACGATTTACGAACGTCCAGAGATACCCAGAGCTTGGAGAAAAAAAAACACAAAAGAACTCGTGTCACTCGCACTTCCAATCAAAAGTGCACAGAAACGCGCAGAAAACTTACCCCCGCTCGTCACTGCTCCTACTGTAAGAATGGATTTCAGTTTTTTTTTCTTTTTTAAGAAATAAATTGCGATAAAACTAATTGCGCAGTACATGTTAAACGTGCGCGCATAAAATTACCCTTCTCGTTTGCATGTATATTCATTGTCAGGGTTGCCATATTCTTATATAAAAAAAGAGGATATATGGCGCAATCAAAAACAATACCCTAAAAATTAATTCACAAAGTAACTAATGCACAAAATCGTGGAGTATAAAAATATGAAATTCAATTACACAAAAATTATGAAAAAAAAATCCAAAATTGGGTCCAAAATTCCAAAAGTCCAAAATTCTGAATCCTCAAAATTCTTTTTAATAACTATAACTATTTATACGTAATTGTGTTTTTTTTTTTAGATTCTATTTCTTAAATAAAAATTAAATTGAACAAAATTTTGGTTATCGAATTTTGACTTCAATAAATTTTCTAAATTTCAAAAAATACTTTTAAGTAATTTCGTACCAAATTTTCCCAGAGAGTATTATAAATTTAAATCTTAGATTTAACCGAATCTTGTAAAAGAGGTTTGGCACTTAAGCTTATGAACAAATTTAGGCTACATAACAAAAATTTGTACCCGGCAGAACTGTGCATTTTAAGTTTTTCCTAAATTTAAATTGTAGATAAGACTCATCCAAAAAAATATATGGATGTTCCCCACTACTTTATTAGAAAGAACTATTTTTATTTTGATTTCCGTCAGTCGGAGATACAAATTTTTAATAGAAAATTGTTCAGTTTCAAATTTTGAACATTTTTTGCAACGGGTTATATACCACCTGTAGTTAAGCTATTTTTCAATTTTTTTTTTAAATTTAGGTCAAAGCTTAACAAAACCCCAATTTATAGAAACTTTCGTGCACTCTTTTGTTTTTGGAAACTGACTTCAGAGGGTTTGACCTTAAAAAAAAAAATGTTCAGAATTTCAATCTTTTTAAAATGTTCTTAATTTATATAATTTATATAAATATCTGGCAACTCTTGTAGACTCATGCATGAGACACACTGCAGTCTGTGCCGAGATCAAGTACTATATATTATGAGAGAGGCACATCTTGCTCTCCAGTCAACAATGAATTCGTTATACTAGGTTAAGATTTTTGTTGTACAAATTTTGTTGGTTGCTTTACAGAGATTCAAGTGAACGAAAAAGAAAAGATGCAAAACAAAAATTAAGACTTACCTTAGACTTGGGTTTTGGTTTTGGGATGTCCTTTTTCTTTTTACGTGGCGGTATTCGTCCGTTGAACTCTTGTAAACGTTCACGGCCCGCTGTGAAATTGTCATAACGTTCGTCGAACTCGTCCCAACTAGTTTCATGCTCGCTAAGGCATTCATTATCGTCTTCTCCGGTTGATATTAGCCTTGAACTGAAAAATGGAAAATGAAAAAAATTTATATGAAGAATGAGGTTTAGTATTTGATTAAAAATAAAAAAATACTTTAGTTTGTTTATTTATATCTATTAATTTTTTTTTTTCGTTTTGCTTGTAATGAGGTTAATGGAATTTAATCTTAATTTTTCAAGAGTTTGAAAAAAAAATAATCTAACAAGAATTTTGAGGTCAATTTCCTTGGAATTGAAAATTTTTAACAGGAGTGTTGAATTCATGAGGCCACCAATTGATAAGATTAAAAAATGGTTAATATATTTACCGTCTGGCAGCATCTGTTGTATGGCGACTTAATCTCGGTGTCTGTTGTGATTGGTTATGCTGTTGTTGGCGAAAGAAAGCAGCCTCATCGCCAAAGCTATTTCTTGGTGATCTTGGCGTACTACGTCCACGTGGAAAGAACACATCACCACCGGTGTATGATCCAGGACTATGGGCACTGCAAGAGGGACTTGATGGTGGCGGGAATTGAAATACTGGAGAGCCTTAAAAGAAAATTCAAAAAACAAAAAAATATCTAAAGATGTTAGTCGTGCTTTAATGATAGATACTTTAATTTATACAAACAAAAATATTATAAAACTATCTAAATACATACAAAATTATATATCTACACTTAACCCATAAAAAAGCAGTTAACAGAAGAAACAATAAATGTCACTGTCTTCGTTTTAATTGTAATTAAGTACAATAATCCTGATTCTAAAGAATAAACTTTTATTCCAAGTTAAAATGAGAATAAAAAAAAAAACTAAAACTCTGATGAAGAAAAAGTACCATAAAACTAACGTACATACTTATATTTTATTTTTCATATTTTATAGCTTTTTGCGCGCGAGATAGAGATAATAAAATAATAAAAAAAAAATAAATTCCATTTAACTTCAGAGGTTTTTGGTCTTCTATATTTCTATGGCAGAACCAAGAGACACGAGAAAGAGAAACACGGTTCTCGTGGTGGGTAAGGAGCTGAATAGAAAAATAATAAATTGCTCTACATGTATAATGCATTATGCGCTATGACACTAAAAAAGGGTGTTTTATTGCATTATAGTGGGTTATCATAAATTTTAAGAAAAATAAACAAAAGGAAGATATTTTTTGAAATTCTGTTGATGAAGTATCTTTTATAGAGGATAATAGTGATGATAAATCCAATTATACGATATATGTATGTAGTTATATTCAATTCACGCCCTATTCAACGCCTATTTTGAGGACTAGATACATAAAATGAAATAAAAGCCATCAACACAAACCATTAAGTATGTACCTATTATCTTAGTTATACAATCGCCTATGATCGAGGTGACCATCTAACCTGTTTTTTACTTAACACTTACTAATAACATAAATGACGAATAAATAATGGAATGCTCTTTGAAATTACAACTCAAAACCCTCGGAGATAGGAGGAAATTAATTTAGACAAAATCTAGTTGGTAAGTGTTTTAGTAGCATAATACCTACTGAAATTTTGGCTTAAATGTCTATTAATAAAGAATGATTAGTTTTTATAATTGAATACATTTAAGTTTAAATACTAGGTGTGAAATAGTTCACTTTCACTTTCTTTTCCACAAATTATAAAAAAAAGTGTTTTTTTTTAGGAAAAAATTTAAAAGCCATCGCATCTCGTCTTGATGCTATGATAATGTCCTCACTAAGACGCAAGGCGTTAGTTTTTTAAAATGTTTCTATAAATTTTTTGTTTATAATTTTAAGAATAAAATGCACGACTGGGTCGCACGAACTTGCTCCTACATATGTAATAGTCTAAGGATTTCAAAAATGAATGTTATTAGAGAAAAACTGTTCATAAGCAAAAAATTATTTTTTTAAATGACTAAAACAACTTCTTTAGTAGTTGGAGGTAAAAGAAGGATGTCATTTGATTCAAGCAAATATAGGTTTATGCAAGAACAAAAATTATAAGTCTTTGTAGTGGTTTCTTAAAAAATAAGCTTTTATGTAAAACATTTTTAAAACATTTTTAAGAAAAAATTTTAGTACGCCAATTTAAAGATTTTATTATTGTTCGAATAAAAATTAAATTTACAAAAAAAATATTTTCACTGGATTGCGTAAATAGCATGCAATTATTTATTGATACGTGTATATTCGCATAAGCTAACGCACAAATGCTGCTTTACCTTTCCAATTGGCATAAGAGAGAATCAACCTCGAAATGCTTCGTTCACTATTTGTTCAGCGACAAAAGGTTTCGATCGAAATCATGAACTATCGGTGAGTCGTGATGAAGAATTTCAAGAAAAAGATCGTTTAGATAGAACATAGACATGTCCTATAGGAAATTACAAACACATTTATTTTTAGAAAAACCATCAGAACAAAACAAAAAGGAAGGAAGGCCAAAAACTAATACATATGTATATTCCGAACATATTTTTCGAGAAAAAAAACAGAAGGTATTTTTATTAAAAACAAAAAAAAAAATTCTAAACGGGAATTTTTTCCAAACTATACTTCCAAAAATATGACAAAAAAATTTCAATATGCAAAACAAAACTTTCAATATACAAAAAAAAAACTGGTATACAGTCCTAAGAATTTATAACCTAACAACGTTTAACCTAATTTTCCTTAAAATCCTTTGGAAACCATTAACAAACACAAATACTTTTTTAAGACTTTTGTAAATTGTACTCTTCAAAAATAGTAGTAAACATTATATTTGTTTAACATTTAAGAATCTTTATTAAGGCTCTGTAATTACAATCAAAATCTGCAAAACTTTCTTTTTTAACTTCCCATAGGGAGTTATTAAATTTTGTCTGTGATGGGTCAACCGATATCCATCAATTTTTTTTTTACATAAAGACACCCTTATAATATTATATATGTATAAGAAGTTATAGACAAAATTATTGTAACTTTTTTTTTGAAATTCAGTTATTTCGAAAAGAAAAGGAGATTTTGGTAGGTGGGTAGGTACTGTACATAGTTGAAAATAGTTTTGGAATTTATTTGTTTTGCTTTTTATTTATAATGCTGTATTTAAAATATCGCTATATATAAACATTTCGATATAGTGCATAAGAAACAATTCCCAATAAATTTTATTAAAATTAATTTATGTTCGTCGAGTTGAGAGGAATATTTTAAAAAGTACTCTAATAAAAACTAAGAGCTCAAAACTAAAATTAAATATTTAGAATAAGATAATTTAAAAATAAAATTAACAAAAATTAAAGAAGCTTATAAATCCTTCTTTTTAAACGAAATTAAAATGCTCTTAAGATTCGAAAAATTTGTTCAATTCAATTGAAGTTTTAAATAATGTAGTACACAAATTTATCTAAGCCAATACCTATATAATTCTTATTAATTTTAGAGTCCTTTCTTGTTTGGGTGTATATTTATACAGATAAATATGTTTGAATTCAAAATTTATTTCATTTCAAAATAGCTCAGTTTTATTAGAAAACAAAAGTACTAATAAAAGTATTATTTTTGTAACTTTGTTTAATTTAAAGGGCTGCATTTCCTCACTTATGATTTAAAATGTATTATACAAAAATTGCTACATTTTTGGATTTGTATTATTTTGATTTGTTGGGTTGTGGTATTTTTCAAATATCCAAAAAATATTTCTTGGAAGGTTTATATAAGCAGTGTTATTACTAACTGTTTTTGAGAAATGGTAATGATACGGAAATTTGCCTAAATTTCGATTTTGTTGATCGTACAAATTTAAGCATACAAAAAAATAGTATCAACATTCTTGGAGTCGTTTAAAAAAAAAAAAACTATTTTGCTTACCATTTTATTAACGGATGTATGGCAGGTACCTTAAGTCTTGGATAAAAGAGGAAATTGCTTAAATTTGTTTTTTTTTTTTTCATTTGGATGAGGTTTAAAAATCGCTGAGCGAAAAGCTCATCCAAATTGACCATGTGATTTTGCAAAATAAGTATTTTGTTGAAAAATGACCTTTCTTTTTGAAAATCCTGTTTAAAAATTTCAAAAGCTTCTGCATAAAAAAAGCCTAAATCAGTTGTACCGATTGTGAACAAATTTAGGTACCATTAATGATCATTTTTCGTGTTCGTTCGTTACATTTTTTTTTTATAAAAGTCTGTGGTAAAGTTTTTGAGTAAAAATTATATTTTGTTTATTTCGAAAAAATTGTATTTGTTCGGTAGTATTGAATTTAGTCACTAAAAAAGTAGCAACAAAAATTTTTCGGAAAAATTAAAAATATTTTTAATTTTTTTTTATTTTCGCTATCATCGCACTTTCATGTTTGATGAAAATCTCAAGTTAAAGAATTTTTAACGAAAGCAGGAATAGACAAATTACATTACGTTCATGCTTTTGTACTGATAACCATCGAATCGACTAATAACGCGTCTTAGAAGGGTACGACAGAATCTAATTAGTGAGCCCAACTGTCCTTTCTGGGCAAAACACATTTATACTAGAGGTCGCAAGAAATAGATATATATAGATATATTCAATATAGTCGACGAAAACAAAAGCAAAAACTATATTTTTTTTATAATACCTAACACTAAAATTTAAAATGATTGCATCTCTTTGCATCTTTGAATAGAAAATTGCTTATTAACATTCGAAAATATTTTGTTTTCGTTTGAAGTCATCTTTTACGAGACAAAAGAATTTCATATATATCTATTCTTGGGGTCTTTCTGAGACTATTTAAATTTTTTTCAAAAAAATCTGGCTTTTATTTTCCAAGCAAACAAAATTAAGGTCCTCATTTGGAGAATATTAATTTCAAATGTTTTTTGCCTTAAGCATTGAAAGAAACCAGGATCCATTCTCATAAACGATTATCGCCCAATCAATATGCTGCCATACTGTGAACGTCGTCTCATCGAATCGCTGGCTTACAATCAATTCGTAAGCTACATCGAATCAAACAATATTATCAACTGCAATCAATCTGGATTTCGCTCGCAACACTCTTGCGAAACAGCGATAAACGATGTTCTGTACGAGTGGAAAGTAGCTCAAAACGATTCAAAAATAGTGATTGCCGTATTTTTGGATTTTCATCGTGCCTTTGAGACCATAGATCCAAGTTATCTAATTACGCAAGTTATCTAATTACGGAGTTTGTGGTATATCTTTAAATTGGTTCAACAGCTATCTGACTAATCGTAAGCAAGTTGTCAAATTAGGTGATATAGTCTCAAATGAGTTATATGATAGACTAGGAGTTCCTCAGGGTTCCATTCTGGGCCCATTATTATTTATTTTATACATTAATGATATATCAAAATGCATGACTCATTGTAAAGTTACACATTTTGCGGATGACACTCTTATTTATATTATTTCTGACTCTATTGAAGAAGCAACACCTAAATTAAATTCTGATCTTGACACAATTTGTAAAAAACTTTGCCAAAACAAACTGAAACTAAATGTTAATAAAACTAAAGTCATGGCAATAACAAAAAAAAACATTGATTAAAAAATATTTAAACATAGGTACATATATATTAACGGAACTAAGCTAGAAATTGAATGTGATATAAAATATCTTGGCATAATTATTGACGAAAAATTAAATTTTGATAAGAACATAAACCATGTTTGTAAAAAAGTAGGACAAAAAGTTAATGTTTTAAATAGACTAAGAAACGAACTTAATATTAATCAGAAACTAACATTGCATAGATCACTTATTGAACCTCATTTTAGTTACTGTGCATCTATTTTATAATTGTCAAAATCCACCGATTTAAAAAGGCTTCAAGTCTTACAAAACAAATGCCTTAGAAAAATCTTAAGAGTAAAAAATTTTACACAAAGTGCTGTTATGCTCAATGGTTTAAATTTAATGAGTGTTGTGCAATTGATTAATTTTATATTTATTTATAATGTTATTAATGGACAAGCACCGCAATACTTGACAGAGAAAATTAAATATAAAAATGTAAATCAAATTAGACAATTAAGAAATGCAAACGATATATGTTTAACTAACTCAACTAAGACATGTAGTCAGAATTCACTTATTTATAAAGGCATGAAATTGTTTAATTCTCTACCTAATAATATTAGAAATCAAGACACCGTTTCAAAGTTTCAAAAACTATTGAAAAAAATTGTTATACAAAATTTGTAATTGCTGTAATTATACATGGAAATATCTAAATAAAATAAACTATTCCTATGAGTTCCTATGATAACTGATATAATTTCGTTGATTCAAAATCTTCATATTTTTAAATGAAATTATTCCAACTTAATTCGCTTAAAATACAGTCGGAAAATTATTACAAAACTTACGAACATACCCAAAAAAGCTTTCTTATGAAAATAACTCAATTCAGGAAAAAAAAGAAATTGAAGAGTTAATTCAAGTGATCTCAATTTAAATTGAAAATTAAATTTACTGTCAAAAAAATAGCAAATTTAAGATTAAGACATTTTCTGAAATTTCCAAAACTACATTACATTATTTTTACCCTAAATCTTTTTTGACAAGTCCACACATCACATACATAAATAGTTTGGAAATGTTAAAATATTTATTTATAATGTTATTACATTTCTTGAATTTTTTTTATAACATATTTTCGCTATAGCATGGTCACCTCTCCTCTATAATATGACATCACTGTTAAGTATCTTGGCATTGAAAATCTTTAATCTCTGAATTACACATGATTGATAGGTGTAGATGGAACAATGAGATTATCCCTGTAGTAGGTAGGTAGGTACATACGAGATGTAACTATTAAATGCCACCTGAATATAGCTATCAAAGTTGTTGCAATTTCTTGCCCATAATTTATAACACAGGTGTGAGATGGCGTGACAATGTTTAGCATTATTATAAGCTTTTTTATAATAAAAAAAAAAAAAAAACTCTAGGTATGCATAGGTAGGTACAGTACTTAAGTGCATATCGGATATGTGCCTAGTTGGGTGTGCGTCAACGACAAGAGGATAATCATTAGTTTCATAGTTTGTAAGGTAGGTAGGTATCCTATATCACATGCATAGGCTTATGAGACGTGGGCTGTCAATTACATGGTATAGAGTTACAAGTTTTAAGGAGGGAATTACAAATTCGACATAATGTACATAGAATACGTTTATGCGCTATTAACATAATTTACATGTTGCACAATTATTTAGTGTAAAATTGGTCTAAGATGCATACACCCATTTGTATGTAGGTAGAATTTTAAAAAGGTGAGAAGCCTGCTAAGATTTTAATTGAAATAATTATGGAAGCAAGAGAGTCTACACTAGAGAGGATAGTACATTAGCCAGACTTTGAATGAAAGGAATTATAGTGACTTGTGTGTTTCAAAAGGGCTTTGTATGATCTTTAAAGTCACAATAAATCTAAATTCACCACTAACAATGGAAAATTATAAAAATTTAATACATAATACATTTAGTTGTGTATGGGAGGAATAAATTGGGCTTAAATTAGATACTCAATTCTCTCTATTAATCAAAGTCTTAGCTAAAGGCACTATAAAATATCAATATTCATGGAGCACTTACTAAATACAACGGTCTAATTTTAAATTTTCTAATTTATTCCTCAGGCAATTACAAGAACTTCAAAACAAAATATATCGTTTCTTCTAATACTCGCTCTATGACAAAGTCCGAAAGAAACTTACATCAAAGTTTAAAAAAGAAATATGTATATGAACTTGTATCTAATTAATGCAATCAACAGAAAATGCACCTGTAAGTCTCGGAGTCTCTCGTCAGACGGGCACCCTTAATAGCGTGCTTGGTTTGAATTACAAATTTTATCCCATTATCGCACCAAATCACGCAAACTCAGAGTTATAGCATAGCTTTTAGAAAAATGTCAATATATTATAATGTCAATTGGGATTCGCTCAGACTACATCATCAATCAATTTGATGCTTTGTACCCATCGACTGGTATAATCTGTTATAAGATTTCCCTTATCCCCCGCGAGACATACACTCACTGTAGTAAAGTCATTATTGTCAGTGTGACGATGAACATTGGTGCTAGATTGGCTACCAGCTACGACTTACTATAAGGTACAGGTACACTCCAACCACACTTATCAGCAGCTCAAAGTTGTATTAATATTACAAATTTGTTTCATGTTCTTGAACGTGCAGATAGATATTTCTGTTGCACGTAGATACTTCTGTAAGAACGAATAATGTGAATAAGCTTGGAGCAACACTTGTTTTAACCTTGGAAATCATAAATAGTTTGGAATAATCTTAAGCATACAATGCACCCGCAGGTTGTTCCACAATCGTGTTCATCTGAAATAAGTACAAAGCTTTTGTTTACGATGTCAATGGGTCGACATGGTTCATTACGTAAGTATCTTCTGACATTAAGTCGTCATCGGCATTGTATATATATCTTATAGTATTATCAATTGACGTGATTTTATGTTAGAGTCCCTAGCCTGTGGTGTCGCTGAAATCAGCAAAATTTGTCAGTGGAGAGTAGGATAAGAAAGATAGAAACAAATAGTAAGAAAGAGAAATTTTATTATTTTCATTTTTCAACGAAAGATAGAGTAAGGGAGTAGGGAGATTTCCGAGTGGTGGAAATGAAAAACAATTTCTTTTTTGACCTTTTTCTGTTGGCCTGTTCTGTTTTCTTGTTTGTATGTTTTTGTGAGTATGTATTGAGGTAGATATATTTTTCGCTTGAACTTGTTTGTCTGAACACATTTTCTTGTTTGCATGGTTTTTGTAGGTACAGTGAACATTGGAAAACGTGAACCCCCCAAAATGTGAACTACCCTAAAACGTGAACACTGTATTTTTTACATTGACTGCTCTAAAACGTGAACAAATCTAAAATCTCTAAAACGTGAACAGATATTTTCCCAACATTTTTACATCAAAATACACTGAATTAATTTTTAAAACTTCGGGAAATACCATAATATTGACAATGCGTAGTATTCGGGGGATCCCATAATATTGACAATGCGTACCTAGTATGTGCATTTGGTACCGTGCGTACGTTCGTTCGTGCGTGTACGTATTGCTATCATCCTTATTCAGTCTTGTTTTGTTTTTCTCTGCATAGTTTGGTTTGATCAACGTCTTTTTCTCTATTTAAAAATGTGTTGAAAGAAAGTTAAGGTTTTAACCTTAATCCTCTACTGCATGAATTATTATTTAAAAAAAATGCTTTTTAAATAGCTTCTTTGGGCTGTTTTAAGACATCTTTTATTCAAAAAAAAAAAACAAAAAAAAAATTATTTGTTTAAATAATAAGAATACAGGCCAAATTTGGCTTCGTATGCATTAAAGGTTTTAAAACTAGAACATTTTTGATTTCAGTTTAAGTAAGTAAAATATATAAAAAAGCAACAAAATATAAAGAAAAAAATAATTTATAACAGAAGAAAAAAGAAGATAAAGTGGAAGAAAATGTGTTTTATTTTATGAGCAATAGTAAGACTGTAGGAATACATTTTAAATCATAAAATGTTACATTCCAAAACATGAACAATCTCAAAAACATGAACACCCTCGGTTTTAATTAGTTCACGTTATCCAATGTTCACTGTATTGAAAAAAAGGGATATGCCTATCATTTGATTTGAAATTTTTAATTCTGGTGAAAAATCAAATAATTACAATCTGAAGCGAGAACTCTCAACCAATGCTACAAAGATACAATGTGTTCTAGAAAACATAATAATTGCAATGACAAACTTTATAAAAAGTAGGTATATTGGCGATAAATTTTATGGAAATTAGTAGATACCTAATTAAACTGTTTTAATTTTAAATAAGTACCTATCTGCCATAAATTTTTTTTCCAAATTTTAGAAAAAAATTTTTTTTCTCTAGAATGTTTTTGTTTTACTTTCGTATTTACGGTGGATTGATGAAAAAAATTTCGAGGATGAAAAAAATGTTAATTTATACTAGTTTCAAATGTTCATGTAGACGCACTTATTCACGTATAATTGTTGATAACTTTTTTACAAGCAATCGAATTAAGTTTTTATATTATATTCTAATTTTTTATTTTATGTTTTTTCATAATCTACACAAAAAAGAAAAAACAAACAAATTAAAAAGAATCATACGAAAATGTTGATTTTTCATGTTTTTACAATTCAAAATAATAACAATTTCTCTCAAAACTTACCTTTTTCACATATCATTTGTACCTTTTTTATCAAGTAATTATCAAAGTAATCGTTTTTTTGTAGATTAACAAAAATAAAATGCACGACAAGGTCGCACGAACTTGCTCCTATGTAATAGACTAGGAATTTTAAAAACGAATGTTATTAGAGAAAACTGTTCATAAGCATAAAATTTATTTTTTAAATGACTAAAACAACTCTTTTAGCAGTTGGAGCTAAAACCAGGATGCCATATGCTTTAAGCAAAGATTAGTTTATGTAAGAACAAAATTATAATTCCTTGTAGTGGTTTCTTAAAAATAAGCTTTTATGGTCGTTTTAAAAAAATTACATTTTTAGCGTTATAGCTTCTATTTTTTTTTTGCATTTCAATTTAAAGACTTGAAATTTGGCATGGAACTGTGTTTGTATGTCAGCATTATAAGAAAAAATTTGCAGATCGATTGATGGTAACGAATAGCCATGGTAATTAATAATGCGTAATCTCCGTGACCTTTTTGGGATGTGATTTTGATGCTTAATCAGTTTTATTAATATTTTAAATGATGAAAATGATTTTTTTTTAATTTTGCGCCTTGTCGTTTGAAAGGCCTTCTCTTAAACTTCAATTTTATGATATGCAAAAAAAAAATTTTTTTGTTGTCCCAATACTTAGTTGAATGAGTGTGACAAGATTTATACATAATTAAACATTTTCGCTTTTCACACAACTAAACAATTTTTAATAATTTTTTACGATGCATCATCTTATAGTACGTCAAAAAACCTTCAATTTCATGTTTTATTATAATTTAATTATTGCAGTTAATTCCTTTAAAATTTACATACAATATAATTTTTTCATCCGAGTAAAAATTCAGTGTAATCTCCGTGGCCTTGTTATCTTTGTACCATATTAATATTTTTTAGTCTAACCACCGCCAAAAGAAAGGTATTTAAACATACTTGAACCTAATATAATTTGTATGACATTGAATTACATTGACTACTTATATTAAAATTAAGAAATAGTCGATTTTGTAATCTGCGTGGCCTGTAATCTACGTGGCCATTTTCGTATTTGTTTTTTAATAAATGTTCTTTTAGTTTATAATGGCTCATATTATTATTAATTTTTTATATTCTAGATAAATATACTGAATTTCATTATTCCTTACAATATTGGTACCGTAAAAGTTCCAAGAAAGTTATGTGCCGTTATTTAAAATTATTTTTATTTTGTCTTTCATGCTTTTAAACAAAATCATTTCGTAAACAAACAACTTATTTATTAATTATCTTATTAAATTTAGTTGCTTTCCACAAAATTTCAACTATTTATTGTTACTATTTATTTTGTGGATTATTGTTATTTTATGCAAGAAAAGAACATTTTTAGTACATTCGAAATTTTCAATTTAAATTTTTATCAAAAAATACTCGTAAAATGGAAAATATTTGAAATTATTTTTGCGCAACTCGGAGAACTCCTTTTCTACTTGTTTACTATAGATTTAGAAACTAAAACCCAAGAAAAACTGAAAAAAAAATTTTTTTTCAAACGATCAAAAAAAATGTCAATTTTTAAAAAATGACCCTTATATACAAAAACATTTTTAAGAAACAATTTTGGAAGCCCAATTTAATGTGTTTATTAATGTACGAATAAAAACTAAATTTCCAAAAAAAAAAATACTGATTCGTTTTTGAAATATTGAATTTTCCAAAAAAAAAAAATGATTTTTTTTAATTCAAAAATATATGTATATTTTTTAAAGCTTTGAAATGCAATGTTTTTTTTTAACTTTTTAGAAGCTTGTCTATACAAAATTTCATTGAAATCCGTTATGCCGATAACGAAAAATTCAAAATTCAAAAAAATCGTTCGACGGTACCTACATATGTACATTCAGTAATAGGTATCTTGATTTCAAATTATTTTTTTTTTATTAAATTATAGATCGTAAGAATTAATTGAAAGAAAACAATTTTCTCGGAACCTTTTTAGAGGAAAATGCGGTTTTCGAAAACCATTTTTTGACATTTGTATGGAGGGTACCGTTATTTTTAGGTAAAATAAATTTTTTTCTCATATCTTGATTATATTAAGAAAAGAAGAAACTTTTATTTCAACTGGCACTGCAACTGATTCAAAAAAGCGGGAAAATTATTTGCAAGAAAATATTTTGATATGGCATATGTCTAAATAGTAAACAAAAATACAGTGCAACCCTAATATAAGGTACCTAAATATAACGACTTACTCGATTTAACAAATTCTTCGTAATCCCCTTAAATTGTCCATAAGAGTTAATGTAAAATATACCTTTACATTGCGAACATTTTTTGCGAACAACCTCTTTATAACGAATTTTCAACTATCAAGAAAAAGGATAAACACCTTTAACTAAAGAATTTTCTCAACCCAAACGTTTATATAAAGTTCCCACCAATGTATGACCCTTAATCTCATAGTATGTGATTCATGTCGCTACAGGTTTCGACCCGCTTTTGTTCGTAAAACAATCATTGTTGTTTGATGGAAAGTAATGCAAATACTGCTGCTCGTCACTTTTACCTCTTATACCTCTTTATAACTAATCTTAGACCAATCTAACCTCAACATAACAAACCTCAGTTCAACGAATTACTTGATATAACGAATATTTACTTGTTCCCTTCCGATTTGTTATATCGAGGTTGAACTGTATACATGTATTCACAAATCCATAAAAAACCTTTAAAATTTGCAGAGGAAAAATCAGACAGAAAGTCATGGTTGCCAAATTGATTATTTTCAATGCATTATGTTTCGAATCGTTTATCCATATAATTTTGAGATTTTGATAAATTTTTTTCATTTTCTCAAAACGTGTTCCTTTACTTGCGCAAAACTACTAATTTCAATGTATTTAACCAAACAATAATGCTACCCACCATACAAATGCTAAAAATGGTTTTCGAAAATCGTATTATTCTCGAAAACGTTTATTCATACAATAATAGAAGCTTTAAGTTGGCCTACTAATTTTTTTTCTTATTTCATATTTGCATAGCAATCTTTTTTTATCGCTTACTACTTAAAGAATTAAAAGGAAAATAATTTTATGCTTATGAACAGTTTTCTCTAATAAAATTCGTTTTTAAAATTCATATTCTATTACATAGGAGCAAGTTCGTGCGACCCAGTCGTGCATTTTATTAATTTAAAAAAATATAACCCATGCAACAGACTCGGTTATTGCATCTGCCTTAATTTCTATTAGTTGCGTAAATCGAGTTAGTACTGGTTATCCTAATAATTTACTGTACACATATTCATATATATTTAATTTTATTTACAAGTATTTAAGGTACTTAGTAAAATAAGGTTACCCAAAACATAAAAAAACTTTCTTTAATTCTATCAGTCATCATTACATTCTATATCTATATTTATTTGTTTGTGGCAACCATGGTCACAGATTTATATTCTTTCATACAAATATATTTTCCCTATCCTCACAAAAGTTCACATACACATCCATGAATATAATTTTCTCGTTCTGTTATTATTCCTATTTTTTCTTTCAGCGCACATTCTCAACACAATTTATGTTTTCTCATTCTTCCATTATCTCTACACCCATATTTTGAAGTCTCCAAAATTTAGCAGAGACACATTTTAGCAAATGCGGTCCGTAGCCTGAAGATGCCGCCACAATCTTTTGACTTCTCGATATTACTATAAGATATATATACAATGTCATCGGCGGGTGTAAGTCACTTTAAAGTGTTCCCAAGCAGGTTTGAAAAATTCATTACTTTACATTTTATTTTTACAAATATAATTAATTAATAACAAAAAATACAACTTTAATAAAAGCTTAAATGTTAAGCGGATCCTACAAATTTTACTCAAATTCAAGAAAGTCCAAAAAATTTGTTCAAAAATTATTAAAGTGAATAAACTTAAAACTATTGCAAAAGATAGAACATTATATTTCTTGACAAAAAAAAAATACAAAAGTGGCATCATTGTCAGTGACACAAGAGTCTATAAATAATTATTTTTATAGTTTTTTGATTAGTTCCAGATGTAAGCAATAAAAGATAATTTTCAAAACGTTCCAACACAAAAACTAAATCCAATAAGACAAGTTGTGCAATTGATAACGAAGATATTACACTAATTTAGTAGTCTTTTAAGTGTTGCCAATTGTATATTTATTTATATTTTTATTTTTTATTTTTTTTTAATAAATATTTTGTGTCTATTGCTTTTTCCTTAAACAAGGCAGCTGGTATTTGTAATTTGGCATAACTCGTTAGTAATATGTATCTAATTATCTTTAGTTAGTAAGATAGAAACTTCAAACAAGCTTGGGTACCTAGAGTATCTATCGACTGATTCATTAACCATTAATAATTGCGCGCACAGTTTAATTGTGTATCTTTGTCCTTTTGATAGTAATTTGTTAGACAAGACAGGCTAGAGTGATTTCAAGGTTGTGGTGAAACAAAAATAATATGGCGGGTGTTTCTACTTTACACATAAAAAGGTACACGTGATTCGATGCAAATGTTACATGCTGCAGTGAATAAATTCAGCGATGACTCTGCATCATTTGACAGACGAGCACAATAATAACCAAAGACTTATATTTTACCATTTTGTTACAAGTTTGTTTTTATTTTTGTTGTTGTTTTTTTTTTGTTTGTTTTAAGGAGTGGCACTTTTGTTGCACTGTGTCAGATTAGCTAGTTGTGTCTCAGTCTCACTAGAATACCTATCTATAGAAGATACAAATGTATATTATTATTTTTATATGGAAAATAATTTATTCGAATGAAGACGGGATATCGTATGAATGACATTGTTAGTGGTATAGATTGATATTGTAAAAAAAACGTGCATTGAAAATTAAAAATCAAAACGTCTTGGGTAGGTCTTCGATTTTGTACGAGATTGTGAAAAAGAAGGATTTTCTTGTTGAAACTTGTTGTTTATGGTTATTAAAAAAATAAAGGCTAAGCTATAAGGTTTAGAATTTAAATGAAAATATTGTAAGATAAAACAAAAAAAAAAGTTTTGCATAAAATATTAGCTTGAGGGTTTGACTGATAAAATGTCTTCATTATTCATACAAAATAAAATACAAGTGTTCATATGTGTTGGAAGTGCAACAAAGGTAGGTTTTATTTGATTGAGTCAAGGATTGGAGAAACTGATGAAATTAAAAGGTTATTTCTACCAATTTTTGTTCCCAAAAAGTTACTATTTTTTTGTTTCTTTAATTTTGAGCTCACTAAAGAGGTTATGAGTACCCTTAAAATGCGAGCGCTTAGAGGATATAAAAAAGAAAAAAAACGATGCACATTGGGTTTGAATGTTCAAATATTAAAATGGAAGGGAAATATTGGACGGGTGAAGCGTTCCACATTCGTGTAGTGCGACTTAAGAAAGGATCTCTGAACTTTACAGCACGTCCGAAATTGAGCGTTTGTTGTTTATGGTACGTTTTAGAAAAAAAACTGAGATATTCAGGAAACTAAAATGGGACACCCAAGGAAATGTAGTCTAGCTAGTTTTTGTGTTAAGCTAATGCGAAAGTGTTTGGAATAGTTTAGAAACTAAAAATGGAATTGTAATGATAGCAGTGGTTTCTCTTGTGGTGTGGTGTATGTTCTGCGACCCATCTATTTGCGCTTTTCATTAATAATGTTCCTGAAAATGTTGTTCTCTGAAAAATCAGTTTTTAAGCATGCTTTGAAATGTTCAGGGAAGCAATTTTCTCAAATTTCACACAATCTTAAGACGGTCTTAATTGGAACCTACATACAATAGAACACTGGAAAATGTATAAATAAAGTATATCTTTTCGATATTACATATTACAATTTTAATAATACGAACTATAATACATACATATATTACTGAAATTAAGGTACCCACTAGTTATCTGATGAGTCCATGTGAGATCTTGTGGGCTAAAGACAAAAAAAAACTATTTTGTTGTTGGGATATTACAAAGGCATTTTAGTATTTAAGAATGATGAGAAGTTCTCAATGGTGTTTATAAACCAAAATAAAAACAGGTTCTTAGCTTGTATCGAGCTGTTTTCGAGCTTCTTTAAATACCTGTATGTTCTTAACGTTAGTTGGGTATTTTGGGAAACGCTTTTTTTTTTGATATTTTGATGAGAGGTCAAAAAAAATGGAACTTACGATTTTGATCAAACTGGGATCTCGGGATTTTATCAGTCTTTTTAGATTTATTACGAATATATATTAATTTGCTTATCTGCGAGCTTTTGTAAATAATATTATATATCCCAAAACGTTCAAAAAACTAAAAAAAAAAACACACTTAAATTTTGCTTTAAAAACTCAATATTTCGAAAACTTGGTAGAATTTTAAGGTTGGCATCTGTCGATTTTTAAATATGTCTCAAGGAGCAAATTTTTTTAAATGAGTTGGACACGAACATGGATAAGTCAAAATTTATTCAATTTTAATTTCGTTAGTGGAATGCAAAGAACTTCATTCCAAAAAAAAAAGTAACCATCAACTATTGCAGAGTGTCAACTATCTTGGATAAAAATCGAATTCGATTTACATTTCGTTTTGCATATCTAACGAGGAATAGGTTATTTCAATTTATGGAAAAGTGTTTAAAAAAATTTGTCTCCCATATGAATTCGTAGAAAAAACTTGTTTTGAACTCAAAATTTCGGGACTTGACATTATGAAAGGGAGGAGGAAAAAAATGGGTCTGTTTCACTTAACGGCTCGGCAGATTTTCTTTAATATTATCCCCTCCTCCTCGATACGCTTTTTTCTGTTTTTAAGACCAAAAACAATGTGGCCTAACTTAAGATATATTTATAAAATATTTTTTTTTGCTCAAAAACTGTTGTGCAGATTTAAGAAAAAAATCAGAAAATTTCATTTAGTATCAAAAAGAAAACAAAATTCTGAAAATGATGATCGGGGCTTTAAAATTTCTAAGTAAATACGGGAAAAAACTGAAGTAGATACAAAAATTTTCGAAGTACATAGTTTTAGGAAATTAAAAAAAAATAATTTTTCGAAACAGAATTCTTAACATGAGGTTATTCAATATTATTTGATCATTTTATTAAAAAATAAATAATTAACTACGTACAAGTAACTATAAGGTGGAAATTTTCCATCAACGAACTTGTGTTTTTGTATTAATTTTATCAATTCAAAAGGTGGCTCATAAATATATTTAAGTTTTTCTGTAAGTGATCTCGAAAACATTAAATTTTCCACGGTGCTTAAGCTTAAAAGATTCATAGACTTGTTTTTCATCTTATACAGAGTGATCAACGCTGTCTTATAATATGTTGGTTAAGAATTTTTTCAAAGAAGTACACCCAGAGAAAAAAGCACGTAAAATCAAAAAAAAACAACTTTGAATCAAAGTAAAACCAATATGATTTGGCTCTAATGCCGAAAATATTTAAATCAAAGTTGTTTATCAATGAAAAGTGATTTCCTACTTTATTTCAAATCAAATTTGAAACCAATATGATTTAAAGTTGTAGCATTACAGTTTTTAATACGATCCGCATTTGATTCAAAAAAATATCAATTAATTTTAAACACGCTTTGCGTTTAAAGTAAATAGAAATCGGAATCAAATCAATTAGAAACATATTTACATTAATTACTACGTAACATTAAATTGAAAAGCGCCATTATAGTTTTAAATACGATTCGCATTTGATTCAAAAAAATATCAATTGATTTTAAACACGCTTTGCGTTTAAAATAAATAGATATCGGGAATAAATCAATTACAAACAATTTAATAATGTTTACTAGCATTCATTGATTTAAAGTCATTCTCACTATATTCAAATCGATTAAAAACAATTATTTTTGCAAAAGTATTTTCTTTTTATTGTAAATAAAATAACTTAATAACAAAACAACAAACAAAATTTACAAATATTTGCGTCTTACATAATGTATGTAAGTCTTGCCATTATTAATTTGATACAAGTGTAGTGGAGGGATTGTAAAGACTGGATCAATGATTTCCCTTTCGATGATGAGTTAAAAAGTTTTAAAATATCCTATAAAATATTATATTACATTATAATTTTTATATTGAGAAAAATGTATGAATGTATACTTACAATTTTAAGAAATGATTTTAAACTTGAGGTTGGTGTTGACGGGAATCAAAATTGTTTCAATTTTGGCACTGCCAATTTGCCACTTTGGAGATCTCTGAGAGGGTTTCGTCATCAATTCGAAACTTGAATAAAATTTATAAAATAAGAAAAAAAAGAGATAGTTTAATGTTACCTTCAAATTTCTGAATAAGTAGTTCCAGATCTTCATGCAGCTTTGCGGAATCGTCGCGGTTGTTCTCGTTAGCAGGATTAGAATAAATTAAACTTCGAAGCTGTCCGCTTTCGTCCACTACTTGAATTATTTTAGTTTATTTTATTACTTTTAGGTTATAACGTTCACAATAAGTACAGCTCACAAGCTCTAAAGAGAATGGCAGATACATTTTCCTCGACCCGCAACAACGACAGCCGCGAACACACATACATATGATTTCTTTCTTATACAAAATGTTTACTGTTATCGTTCACAAGTCAAAAGGATTATAACTTTGATTTGTTGTACTTTAACTTTGGTTCAAACTGAATTATGTATACGATTCAAAAAGGAAAAAAAAATCAAATAAGTTACCACTTTGATGTATTAAGTTTCAAGTTTGATTCAAATAAATTAAATATCAAACGTCTTTAAATGAACAACGAAAATGCCTCGATTACATTTCAAAATAGAAAAACATAAATTCAATGGTGTTTAACTATACTGTGATTAATTAAACATTTTTCTTATTTGAAACAAAGTTGATCGTATTTAAATTAAAGCGTATAAATCAAAAGTTATAGCAACGTAGCTTTAAATACTTTTCTACTTAATTTTATGATGTTGTTTTTCTCTGGGTGTAGATCCTTAAAAATGAAGTAGATTAAATTTTCTTCTCAAAATCGAAGTAGATTTACTTCGATCGAGGTAAAGTCTCAACCCTGTTGTGATTAATGGGAGATCTCATACATAAAACCATTTTGCTTGCGACATTTGTACTAAGGTACTATAGGACAAGTTTTACATTAGAAAAAAATCGATCTCGAGATTCTGATCAAAGTTGACATGACGATGATAAAAAAAAGTGGATTCCTGTATGTCTTTATGCCTGTATACCTTGATCTACATTTTAAGCTGCTGAAGCCTTTTTTTTTTCAAACTTAGTTCTTAAGGTTTTTCGGTGATTCCCTGGAGGAGAAATTGATTTTTTTAACAATTTTGATAATCTTGATGGACTACATTTTGACCAAACAAAATTTAGGAAAAAATGTTATTAACGTTACCTGCCATAGAACCGTTTTCTTGATTTGCGAATTTTTCACTAAATTCCAAATTGTTTTTTTAAATCGATATCTTAAAAATGTATGAATGATTAGTTTTTGAAATTATTTCCTAAGATCCATACTATTTAATACTTATTTAATACTTAAAATTGACACACCAAATTTTTGCTTAAAGAAATTATAGGGAAACTTCTCATATAAAAAATTAATTTATAATAATAATTTTTAAACTTTGCTTACATAGATTCATAATTTTCTAGAAATCAAATTGCATATACATACATAAGATGTATTTGAATATTTTGCTCTAATTAGATCCATGATTTTATATTTGTAAGCAATTTATAAATTCCAAAGTACTTTTACATAAGAACATAAGAAATATCGCGCATCCAGTCGTGGATTTTAGTTTTTTTTTGTTTTCGATTTTTTTAAAAACTGTACATCTGATCTTGATCGATTAAATGATAAAGTTCCTTAGTTTGAAAAATGTTGTTTTTAAAATTAAGAGAAAATCATTGTTTTTAAAATTAAGAAAAAAAAATCGATTTAAGAAAAAAAAAAATTTTTTTTGAAAATTTATGATTTCGAAATCATAGATATGCTCTATTTTTTTAAACTTCACAATTAACAGTGTTTTGTCAATATTCACAAGATTGTTCTTATGTCAAAAAATAACGGTACCCACAATAAAAATTATGCACAATAAAACAGGGGCCAAATTACCGCATCAGTTATCGAGTAATACGTGACTGAATTATGTGAGTTTGGCATTACCGCTTACGTTATCGAGCAATAAATTACTCCAATTTGACATTTTCATTCGATCACTGATGGGACTCACTCACTCGTCACTGAAGCGGTAATTCGGCCCCAGGTTTTTCAAAATCGCATTTTTCCCGAAAATGACTCGTTTATTTTTGATGAAAATTTGTACGCTTATCTTAATTTTTACGATAAAAAAATTGAAATTAAGAGATTGCTAAAAGCACATACTACAAACCATATTTTTTTTTATTTTTTACTTTCGCCATATTGACATAATGGATTTTAGCTTATCTTGTATACAGTAGCTCCCAAGAAATCTTAATATTAAAGCATATAAAAAACCTTAAGAAATAAATAGCTTTTGGATTTAAAAAATATCAAAATACATACATACATAATGTTCTATTAAATTAAATATTTAATTAATTAATATAAATATTTAATTATATGTTAAAAAAAGCTCATTGATTTAGATTTCATTTGCACAATAATAACAACATACAAATTTTGTAAAAACAAACTAGGTTTAAAAAAAAGAAACCCTACACCGATTAAAAATGTTTGGTCTAGCATAAGTTCATATTTGCTTAAGAGCTCCATGGCTCCATCACAACGGATCCTTGAGGTCTAAGTGAGTCAACAACAACTAGACAACCACTCCATGGAATTGTGGTTTTAGTTTCAACTACTAAAAGAGTTATAAAAGAGTATTTAAGCCTTTTAAAAAATGAACTAAATTTGAAAATCTATATTTTGTACCCTATTTTGAGGGATGGCGAGGATGACTTGATAGCATTACATGGAGCTACTCGTATTAAAAAAATTGTGATAAAACTGTTAATTCATTCAATTATTACGACTTGAAAATTTTGAAATGATATTACTATTTGACTCACATAAATAAAAAGCGTGGATCAAATACTGGTAAAATATGTATACATATATCTCTATTCTAACAGTATAAAATTCACCACCATAAAAAACCAACCTGATTTATTAAAAAATTATTCCTTAAACCTTTTAACATTCATAATATTTTTTTTCGAATTTTTTGAAACATTTATACGAATTTTCCTATACTTACCTACTACATGTATCTTAAAAATCTGTCGTTTAGAAAAGGAAATCTCCAAAACCCCCAGTTTAGAAAAAAAAAACGAATACTGAGTCTATTATTTAATTTAAACCTAAGCCCAAAGGGTTCATGGTCAAAAAGTTGGATTTAATCTTCTATCTAACGATGACAAATAAAATTTTTCTTACCACTGAACGAAAAAATACCCACGGAAATCTGACCTATACTGGACTAACATTTAAGGTCATTTAAGTTTTCTGCTGACTAATTTGCATTTTACGACCTTTACCTAAGTCATAATAGAAATAATACTGAACGTTTTCGAAGCACACTTACTTACATATTTGGTATTGAATCATAAAAAATCACAACTTCATTGTGAAAATTATAAGAACCTCTCGACGGTTCTGAAATGGGAAAAATTTACATTCCTAAGGACTACCTATAAGACTGAATAAATTAAAATCATCAACCCAAAACAAAGATAAATTCCGGAAAAGTCTACTCCCACAGTGAAGTTCATTCATAATTAGTAATCGATTCGAAGAATTTTATATAAAAACATTGCATTAACTCCGATGACATGTTCCCATATTAATTCCTTAAACGATTGGCTCAATGCAGACCGAAATTACCCAACACCATTAAATGCAGTGCAAAACCGACCATGAATCATTTGCGTGAAGCACGAAACTTTTTACATCCTTTTAGGTCAAATTAAATTACTTTCGACACATTCTTCGGGATAAATCTTATTTGCATTCATAATTATAAAATAATTAAAATAAAAATAAAAACAAAGTCAACAAATTACTCATGAAGCACAATGACAGACGATTATAATCGATGCATATCGAAATAAATGTATAACAGTTTTTCGATGCACACAGCACAATGCATACAAAATAAAAAAAAGACATTTCCGCCGGCGGCGGCGGCGGAGCAGCGTAACACCATCGACCTTATTATAACTACTTTTTTTTTAATCCTCAAAATTGACCCAAAAAAGAAAAACCTGTAGGCATACATTATAACGTTGGTGATTAATTACCCGACATTCAACATGGCGTGCAGAATCAGCAGTTAATTGCGCCGCACCGCAACCATATTATAACATCACACACTCACTTAACATCACTTCCATGTTCGGTTGATTCTTGTTTGTGTTTTATCGCGATTTAATTAAACAACAAAAATTGAAACCAAAAAAAATAATTTTAAATCAAAAAAGCCAATTTACAGTTAATAGCCAAATACATTTCTTCTCATGACATATGTGGCGGCAGCGGAGATTTATATCCGCTCGTCTGTCATTCCAGAAGAACCTCAACCTCGCAATCTGCTTTTGGAAATCGCGAGCTTCATCGTGTAGCAGCTAAATCTCAAAAAAAAAAAAAAAAACAACTCCTTCCTCCTTAGTCACCCGCGTCATTCATGAAAACGATTCTTGACATTTCATTGTGTCTCGCGTGATGCATTCCTTTGTGAAGCCGTTTTTGGCAAGTCTCCCCGCAGCGCTGCGCCCACCACCCGCACGCACTCAGGTAAGAGATCACTTTCCCGTTTTTGGAGCAAACTGTGTGTCTGTGACAGCCGTTCGATGATTTTTCCTTGTCATGACATAATACCGTGGGGCTAGAACGCTTCGACTTTAAGGAAACATTCCTTTCTCGTCATAGTCATGTCGAGTCGAGTCGAGAGTCGTGAGAACAAAGGGCGGTCACCATCTCGTATCCAAAGCACAAACCTTTGTTCTCACATTAGATAGAACTAAGCTATCCACCCGACCACCTCTAGCAACCCCTTTTTCGACAAGTTCGCTATTTCCTTTTCTAGTGGAGGTAGCAGCAGCAAAGTTTCGACACACAAATAATAATTGATTCAATTTTTCATGACCGACATGGAAACCCCAAGTGGCATGGAATCGTAGAGGGATAGGTGGCAGTGGTAGTAAACGATATTTCCACATAAAGCTTTGTTCGGAAAATACGAGTAATTACGCCAAACTTGAAATGCCCTAACAAATGCGAACAAAGATTTTTTTGTTTGCTAAAAGTTGCAACAATTCAAAAAGGGTATTCATTAAATGCAACTGTCACATCGCCATATACAAAACGGAGAAGGGGGATGAATGATTGGGGGTTCTGATGTGTCAAGGCTTTCGTTTGTTCATACAGGTGGCGGCCTTTTTAAGCTCATCTGATAATTAGAATTCTAACAGAATTGGGTATATAAATGCACTTCCTGGTGTTGATTACAACAGAAACAACTATATGAAGGTACCAACTCCCTGATTTGGAGTTAATTAAGCGCGTCAAACAGCACATCACATCACATTCACGCAGGTGAGCTAATTATATGAGGATTTGCACACAAAAGTTTTGTCATAAAATGAGCTCAGACTCGGAACCCCTAGGTCTTTTTTAAACGAGGTTATACCCTGCTGCACATTATGTATGTACATGTTGACTATATGTGTACAAGTTTACAAAACAGATTTTCCGCTGCAGTTCCCACGCCCGACTGATGCGAAGGCAGTTTATAGTTTTTTTTTTTTTTAATTTTAGAATCGAATAAATTCTTGGATTCGCTTCAGCAGGGCTGAGAGCTTGCTATTTGACTTCGTGGTGGCATCATGGGAATTATGGACAAAGGAAATAAATTTGTATTAAGTTTTTTTTTTATGATCGTTTTCGCAGGCGTGTCTGTGTTTTATTAGTTTTCATTTTTGCCTATTTCTTTGTGATTTAGAAAATAATCTTCTGTAAATCTGGCAATTGAAGATATTTTCAGAAATTTATTTTAATTTATGGCTTTGTAAAGGGTTTGAAGAAATTTTTAAAATATCGAACAAGAAATAATTTTTTTTTATTTTTAAAAGCTATAATAACTAGGCAACATATTCTAAAAATAATAAGTTTTATTAATTTGTTAAAATGTTTTTCTTTATTTCTAGTCATAAGTAAGAAAATTTGTGTTAGATGTGTATCGCACTTTTTAAGAATCAAACGTGTCATAATCTCACGTTTTTTTTAATATAGTGTGGCATACCAAATATTCTGCTCGAAAGAGAGAAAATAAATTCCTAGGTAATATTGATAACAACGTTTTGAAAGAATGATTTTGTTGTTTTCACAAAATTTTTATAATTCAGCATGATTTTTTGTCAGTTTAACAAAATATGCACTACAAATAATATTGTCAGTTTTTACAAACCAAGGTTTGTTAATATAACAAAATAAAACAGAGATTTTTGTCACATCGACAAACTTTTTTGTGACGTTAACAAAATGTTTGTTGTATCTACAAAAAATCTGTTTTGCAAATGTTTGTCAATATCAAAAAGTTTTTGTTAATTTTTTGTTTGTCAATTTAACAAAAAATGAAAACGTTTTTGTTAAAATGACAAATATTTTGTTTTGGGGTTGAGTTATTTTGTAATATTGATAAAATAATATTATCAGAAAGGTAAAACTATTTTGTAAGGAAACCAAAAAATTCCGCGCGTATATTTTTTTGATCATGACATTTCTTTTGTGTATGATATAGTTCACATTTGGTTTTTGTCAAAAATCGATGTAAGATTAACTGAACTTACAAAAATTGCGTATTGTCCATACGCCCTCACAGGTGGTTGCATGTGAGATCGTAGGGACGAAACGCCAATTTTTGTGGACTTAAATCCCAAAAAAAATATTTTGACAAAATTAATTTTGTGGATTCAACAAAAGAAATTTGTAAAATTGACAAAATATTTTGTTGAATTGACAAAATATTATGTTAATTTAACAAAATAAGACGAAAAAGTTTTGTTAATTTAACAAAACAATTTTGTCAATTTAACGAAAAATTTTGTTGATCCGATAATAATTAAAAGAAAAAAAATGTTAACATTAACAAAAAAATTTGTTAATACAACAAAAGAATTGTTAATATGAGAAATTAATTTTGTAAATTGTACGAAATTTCGTCATATTGACAAAATATTTTTATTATTTCATTAAATTTATCTGTTAGCATAACAAAATAATTTTGTGGATACAACAAAATATTTTTTGTTACCTCAACAAAATTCTATAATTTTAATCAATTTGATAAAATTTGTTTTTGGACGTATATTGACAAAATTTTTGTCAAATCAACCTACATTTTTATCATATATACCTAGATTTTATTTTCAGTGTATGTAGGATAACATTTTTACTTAGTATTTATACTCGATGATACATTATCAGAAGTTGATTAAACTTGATATCGCAATGATATGGAAGGGAAAATTACTAGTTCTCATAATTCTGTCTGTGTGTTCGCTTAAGGCATTAACGGCTGGGTCGATTTTGTTGAAACTTACCAGCGTTTTTGTTTATTATTTCCTTTACGTTTAATTTTACTTTTTAACCAAAAATATCGGTACCTAGCATACCTACGTAATTCTTTTCGAAATCAATGAAAATATCTTATTCTCAAAATCTTTTTCAAAGATTTTTATAAAAAAAAGTAAAAATATTAAAAAAAAAAAAAATTCCCGTATGATTTCTGAAAAACTATGAATTTATGCTAACAATATTTTAGAAAATCATTTTATTATTTAATTATTTTTTTATTTAAGAAATTACCCAGACGTAAGGCTTTCTTGAATCAGTATTTATTTAATAATATATATGTTTATACAGTTGCGGTCAAAATAATAGTAGTTTAAATAAAATCATTGGTAAGTCCCTGAATTTCATGTTTTTGTGGAGGAATATTCTGTGGTCAGACGAGTCCTAGATTATGTTATATGGTGGAAAGGGATCTCGTCAGTTTGTAAGAAGGCCTCCAAACACAGAATATAATCCACGCTTCACAGCCAAGACAATAAAACATGGAGGATCCAGCATAATGGTTTGTGCATGTTTTTCCTTCAATGGTGTTGGTCCCATATACCGGATTGAAGGCATTATTGATCAGCATCTTTATGTGAAGATCATGGAGGAAGTTATGTTCCTTATATGCTGAAGATGATATCCCACTGAAATGGGTATTTCAACAAGACAACGACTCAAAGCATACAAGTAAACTTGCGAAGCAGTGGTTCCAAGAAAAAGAGGCTTAATGTCATGAGGGGACTGCGCAGTCCCCAGACCTCAACCCTATATACAATCTTTGGTGCGATGTCAAGAAGTATGTTGCTAGTTGTAAGCCAACTACTAACACAGCCCTTTGGGAAGCTATACAGAAGTCTTGGTGGTCCATGCCTGCAGAAAGATGTGATCAATTCGATGAACGTCATTGTGTTGCTGTTATTTCTAACAAGGGACATGCAGCTAAATATTAATTTAAGGTTCAAACACTCGGCTTTCACTTACGGTATAAATTGTCTGTTAACTTTCTCTTTTGTAATATTTAAAGGTGGGATTTTGAATGCGCTACTATATTTTTGACCGCTGTTTTTGAATATGACTTGGATAGATTTGAAATTACCAGCTAATTTATTTAATTTGAAAATGATTTTTTTGGGAGCGTAACTGGATCCCGCTTTTTAAAAATCCCGTTTTTCAAAAATCCCGCAAAAAAGTTTTAAAATACAGTCCTCTATAATACCGTTTTTTAAAATACCACTTTTTAAAATCCTGTTTATTCAAAATCCCGTTCTATTTTAAAATCCCGTCTTATACCGATTAACAGGATATCGTACCCAACCCGATTTTTTTTTTCTGAAAATTGAAAATCAGATGAATATTTATTTATTTAAAATTAGTAGATTAATTTATTTTTAAAAGGTTCACTACTACTATTTTGACTGCAGCTATATTTAAGAAAATTAATTCAAAAACTAATCCTTAACTCGTTTTCAAGATATTGATTTTTCAAAAAAAAAAAATATTTTTTTTTTCAAAATCCAAAAACTATTCTTTCAAAAATTTTAAGTACCATATTATTTCAAATTTAATGACGCTCCTATATAAAAAATGTGTTCGAAATCGTTAGATCCGTTATGAGAAAGTCGAAAATACAAAAAACCTTTGCAAGCCAAGTATAGTCCATTACTCAGCACAGCAAATTTATTTTATCAAAATCGTTGGAGCCGTTTTCGAGATAAAAAAGATTTTGCATAATGGCAGATACCGTTAATTTAGGAATTTTAGTTAGTTTTCTCGTTTCTCGTCTAGAGAATCACAGGGTTTGAAGCAAATCTCTTCAGCGGTTCAGGCTGTAGGTCGAGAAACAGACAATCAGACATATTCAAGGACAGGCGGAATTGCGGTTCCCATATTTTTCGTGCTCTCTATCATGTAATGTCAAGCTTGGTCAAAATCTCAAGTTAATTTTTTTGTTTCCAAATTTAAAAACTTTTAAATTCGACAATTACTTTTTCAATTATTTCCGAAAACTTCTTAAGCAATTTTCAGTTTTTGGTTTAAAATGCTCACTAGTAGAATTATAATTTTTTGAGGTTTTTGTGAATATAGCTTTATTTTTGAGTCAATCCCAGATTTGTACTTGCGACATAATAGGCAAGTTATGCATTCGCAAAAATATCGAACTCCAGATATATTAAAATTTTCTAAATTTTGTATGGATTTTCAAAGAAAATCCCAAAAAAATTTCTAAACTCAACATTTCGAAAACCCCATATCGATTTGAAAAGCGAATATTTCTAGCATTTTGAGTGATTCCTATAGTTTCGATGGGTCGGCTTTTTTTCTGTTCAACAAGGGCTACATAAAATGAAGTTTTTAATATCTTCTATGAGGATCAGCTTCCGAGCCAAATATTTTATCGGCAGCTTTATGTGCGTAAACAATAGTTCTGAATTAAAAATAAGGTGCTTAAAAATAATAAAAATATCTACTTGTTCTACTTGGTTACCAAAAAATATATCAAGTCTCTCATCTAATCATGCTTATATTAACATCTATCTCTACAAAATTGAAATGTTTCTCAAAACGAATTTGTTTCTCCAAAACTAGCCTCCTGGCACCATATTCCTATCACCCAGATTTATTAACCCCAACCATAAGCTTGCGTACAACCACTAACCGCCTGCATAGGGTATCTCAAAGATAAAACAATAAATATTTTAATTACATATAAAATATTAAAAGAATATAAACACCAACCTCAATCAAGTAAGCGCAGAATCACTCACTATATAGTGGCTTAATGAACCAGCTTAAAGATAAAACGCGATAAAAAGCCACACGATATGTCTGCGTTAAACTCAAATGTCTGTGCCACAAAACGTACATGGTGAACCAGACAAAGCCATCTAGTCTCATGGGACCGCACTAAGCTCATCGTCATCATCACATCATTTAACTTAACCATTAACAGTCGGTTAACTATGGTTCGTTTGTTTGTATGTATATATTTTTACCAACTAACGACGAGCTAGCTGTCTACATCTATCTACACACATAAAATTGCAATCCAATCTCTTTGAATAAAGTTCATAACCCTCAACCGTTCAATAAATTAAAAACAGAAAAAAACAAAACAACATTCAAAACCACATGCAAATTATGAGCACTGATGAGCAACAGAGCACCCTTTCTACATTAGCAATATTCGACAAGTTGGTCGCTTTACAAAATGCACGCATATTAGGAGGCTAAGTTTTGTTTGAATAAATTTAATTGAGACGTTAATTAGCTTAATTAACGCATTGTTGTCCTAACCACGACGTACATCAAAAACCGTCGAATTTGATACTTTATTTGTGTGTTCAGTTTATTATCAACAACTGTTCACTTTCCTCCCGATGCACACATCATGTGTTTTATAAAAAATTAGTCATCATCTCATCAACAATAAAATAAAACAAATCAAACAGCAATAAGTAGCTAATCAAGGCGACACACCATTCAAGAGCATTGTCTCGATTAAGCACGATTTTCTACCTTTAAATATACTAACACACAAGGTACTCGTATGTTTTGCTTAATCACATTACTCAATAGTATTTATAATTGCGACTTTTCATTCATTAAACAAACTATCAAAGCTCCGAGTATACAATTGACGATAATAAAAAAAAACTACTTAAGGGTAGGTGTCCATTGAAAAAACAGGTTAGACTTTTGCGCTAAGCTGTATAACTTTCACAATTTTACGAATATTTCAATGAAATAAACGGTCATCGATTAGAAAAATGTTATTCAAAATACTTTTGCAGTTTTAAAAAAAAATATAAAAAAATTGTGTGCCCAGAAACTGCCACACAAGTGGGAAAATCATACATTTTAGTAAGGTCCTTATTCAAATGATAGGGAAATTCCGAAAATATTACTTTTTTATTTTTTTTATATTTTTTTTATAGAAACAACATATTCCCAAATCACGTATCGGTCTTCTTTTTTTATTCTGTTTTATTATTTATTCAAAAAAAAATATACAAAACTATGAAAAACGAAGGAAATTTGCATAGTGGTATGATTGCTCTACTGGATAAAACTTCATAAGTATAAAAGATAACGAAGTAAAATTCACTCTTATGCAAAGCCAATAAGTATATGCAATTACGTATATATTTTATTTATTTATTTTTTTATTTTTACAGTAACTTTTTACTAACAAAAGTCAAAAAATATACATTTTTTTACAAATATTTTGTTCTCTACCCTGGGAAATTGAGAGTTATATTTTTTAATTTTTGGAAATAATTTTTTAATCAAAGATTTATATTTCCTGAACAGCGTATCGGTCTTAAAAATTTAATAAAACTCATCTAAAGTTCATAAAAATGCAATTCAATATGACAGTATTTGTAATGCATTTGCAAGAAAAGTATTAATAATACAGTTCTCACATATTTTTTTTATTTTTGTTTGATATTTTATTTACTAAATTCAAAAATACAAAATACTTTTTTCACTCATTATTTATTTAATTTTATTTTTATAAAAGAGGTCTGTTTTGCATTTTTTAACAAAAAGTTCCTTTGCACACGCACACAAGTAAGTTTTCAGTTCACACGAATGCCACTGCAATATCAGCGCTTTGAAAGAGAAGGTTTCGTATTCTCTGTGCAAAAGAATTTTGTCCGCCCATCCGCTCTCTTGATTCTTTTTTTTTTTTTTGTCTGGGCTTATTTAGTTTTTTATTCTTGTTTATGACTTGTCATCTTGCATCTCGTATTACAACAGAAAAAATAAAAAAAAAAAACGTGTTAGAAATGATTGTTTTTAGTAGGTAAATGATGCAATGACCATTCCACATTGTCGGAGGTAGAGTGGAAAAATGTTCTTTGTGTATGTATAAAAAAGTATATAAGTAGGTAGGTATATCACAAATTCGCTGTCATAAATTTTGTTTTTTTGTATTTTTTTATTTGCGATCTATCATCACTTCTACTGTTTTTTTTTTTTGTTTCTTCTATGGAAAGCCATTTTAGGTACACACATAGTAATAAATTGCGATGCATAGTGATCTTCATTTTTTTTTTTTTGTCAAAGGGTGTGTAGATGATGGAAGAAATGAAATTTGCGATGTTGTGTATAGAATAAGATACATACATATGCATATAAATATATACAATAGATTTTGTGTTGTTTTTTTTCCGATAGGTAGGTTCATAGGTAATGTAGAGGTGCGTGCAACGCCGCGCCGCCGTGATTTGATTTGGTATCGTAAGGATTGTTTTGATTTAATTTTGCGTAGGTAGGTAATGGATGTATCAAAAACATATTAGATGATGAAATTGCATTTCACTGTAAGCGAATACGCAACAACCAAGGGATATGGCAAGTGGAAGGCGCCAAAATATTATGTATGCAGGTATCTATTAATCTAAATACCTATGTACATATTTATATAAATAAGTTCAGAAGGAAAATTCGATCACATTTTGTTTTCGGTGGTGACGTATTCCACTGGTAGAAGAATGGTGAAATTGGGAGGTATGTCAAAGTATGTAAATAGAAAGAATATGGGAAGTGCGCTTCTTTTATGTATTTTTGTTGGTTTTACATAGGAAGACTTGTCTCCTTTAATTCAATATGTCATGGTGATAGATAATACTCTCGTTACTGTTATTTTCTGTTGTGTTTTTATTGTGCAAATCTATTTTGTACATACCAATAAATATTTTTTTGCAACAACCTAGCTGCAAAGGTATAATGCCTCCAAAAACAAACAAAGGAAACAAAAAACCCAAGCAAAAAAAAATTGATAAAAAGTAAGCAAATAGAAAATACATACATATGTAATGCGTACTTCGTTTTCATTAGGCCACATGATGTAATTTCGTTGAAAATTTCGAAATGAGATAATTTTTAACAAAGGACAATAGGCAAGTCTGGCCCAGTTCTAATAAGAACGACCTTTATATAATATACATAACATATGTATGTTCATATATTCATTATCACTTAGTTTTTAATTTGTAAAAAAAAACAAGTACCTATTAGTTTTCCAATAATGTTGGTGTCAAAATCAAAAAGACAAATTGTGAATAATTTCGAAATTACTTAATGAAATTGGTTTTTTGTTTTTTGAATGAGATCAGTTTTTATATAAAATGCATTTTTAATTTTTGCTTAGGTAATAAAATAGAAGCTTAAAATTAGTATAGTTGTATACAAAGTAAAATTAAAATACAATGATGTTATTGGAAATAAAATTGACAAACTTTTTCTTCGAAATTTGTTTCAGCTAATGGGAACTAGTGGCACCATTTTACTTCAATTATAGTAGATCTACTTTTTTTTCCAAATATTTAAAATCTACTTCTTACTTCGCACCATCAGCAAAATACTGAAATCTACCTCATTTTAAAAATCTCTGTTTTAACCTACTATTTCACAAAAAAAAGTCCAAATCTACTTCTTTTTCTTTATTTCACTCTAGGTAGTATTTTTTTTATATTAAACGCGCACTCAAGGGGTCATGAATACCATTAAATTGTTAAACACAGTGCAAGAAATTAGGAAAGTAGGATAGGATGAGAAAGGAAATACCGATACATATTGGTTTTTAATGTCTGCACATTACAATGAGTGAGAAATATTGAGCCGGGTAAAGCATTCCAGATGCGTGTAGTGCGGCTAAAAAAGGAATCACTGTACTTGACAGTACGTCCAAAATTGGGCCCAAGGGTAAAATGATGAGCAGTCCTAGAAGTACGGGTATTACGGTTGAATTGTTTGAGGGGGAGAACGCAACTGCCTACTTCACTAGAGCATTGTTTATGAAAATTGCGGCGGTGCTCGAGAGATTCAAATGTTTCAGTTAGACAACGGTCGCCTTTCATTTTTAGAGCTCTCTTTTGAATTCTGTGCAAGAGACTTAAGAGGGTTTTTAGAGCACCTACCTAGTGGGAATTACACTCGAGCTTTGGACGAATATAGGCCTTATAGATTACAGCCAGATTAGTAGGGGTAAAAAACTTCTTGCATCGGCGGCGGAGAAAATTTAAACACTTAGCGGCGTTTTTGGTTACGTCAAACATGTTAACACTTCACAAATGATGGTCTCTGATGCACATATGTACCTAGAAGCTGTCCAGTCTCCTCGATCCAAGTGGCAAACAGCATTGAGTTTTCGAAGATCATAATTTAATGAGCTTATCATACGCTGCCGTTGGTAGTCCACATCCGAGGACAAGGATGTGAATCTAAAAACGAATATGAAAAGCTAAGGTTACTGTCGTCAGCAAAACAATTAAGCGGAGCAACAGTTATAGACAGAAACTGTCGGAAACAAAGCGGACCCCTGGGGCACACCAGCATTTATTTTGTGGATATCAGATTTGAAACCGTCCAAAACTACTTTTAGTGAACGGTCCGAAAGGTACGAGTAATTTCTAATCCAACGAAGAAGAGATTCATCGAATTACAAAAAAAAAAGAATGGCAACACAATAAAAATACACAAATAAGTAAGTTTAAAAGCATAGGAACTCAACACACTGATAAGTACACGAATCCTATGAAAATTTCGCTTGCATATGTGTTTTTAATTTTAAATTAAATTATATTTAAATATAGTAATTTTAATGTTATTTTTTATAAAAGAATGTTTTATTAATTAAATTAAATTAAATATTTATACACAATTTTCTTTAAAATTAAAAGAAATGTATTGATAATTTTAAGTATTTAAAAGTATACATTTATAGAAAACATTTGTCGTATACAATATTATTTCAAAATCAAAGAATCTGCGATGTAAAAATTTTGATCGAAATCGGAAGAGTCGCAAATGAAAAAGTAGAAAATAAAAAGAAGGTTCTATGACAGGTACCGATAATAACATTTATTTTTTACCAAAGTGTGGACTGCATTGTTGGTACAGTTATCTATACATAATTTAAAAAAAAAAGCATTAGAGCTGTTTTCAAAATAATTATAATATTTCATAATGGCTGTATGGAAGGAACCGAGCTAAAGTGGCTGCAGATTGAGGTACAGAGTTGCAGATAGACGGAATCATTATTCTCTTGTGTTGTAATGTCAACTTATGAAAATTCCCAGTTCAAATTTTTCTAAAAGTAAATTAAAAGTCATTTTAAAATCTACTTCGATTTTTCCCAATTTACGTCACTTTTTTCTTCAAATCTCCTTCGATTTTTTTCCGGAAATGGTAACGCTGATAGGGACTTCAAGTCTAAGATATGTAACAAATGCAAAACTATGAAAATTGTTATCGTTGTTTTTATTTTGATGATTAGGTACATAATATTCAGGAACAATAGATAATAAACGAACGGTTTGATCAACCAATTTCAAAATTGATAGTCTGTTTGTTTAAAAACACTTTTCCACTTTTATTAAATGAACGGTCAATTGTAAAAAATCAATTATGTATCCCCATAAATAGTTTCAAAGAATCCATTATCTATAACAAATTTATTCATGTTTTCAAAACTGCCAAATTTACCTTTTATGTTGTCAATTTTTACATGTAAATTAGTGGTCAAAGACGGAACCACTTTTTAATCTGAGGATATTTTTTTTTTGCACTTATTAATTTTATTAAATCATAAATAACCTCAAGACAATGAAGCCCTTTAAAAAAAAATTAAAATGGTTGACTATGGATATTTTTCATTTTTAGAAACTCTGAAACAAGAAAAAGAAATATTTAAAACGCTTTTGGTTTCATCCCAATACGATCACTTTTCGCAGAGTTACAGCCCTTTGAAAAAGACTCAAACGAACATTTTTATAGGTATAGGTACATAGTTACCATTATTATTTTTGAAAGTCTATTAATTTACTTGGGTTAGGAAATTTAATAATTTTTTTAGTTGAGCAATTTTTGAATTGTGAACTGTTTCCTTAAATTAATTGTCTACATTAAAAATAAATTATAAATATCAGAGCAAATTCCCCGGGTTCCTAATGTCTAAATCTGTGCTCCCTTTTCTTTATTTTTTAAAATATCCTTAAAAGTAAAAGTCCTAGAACCAACAGATTAACCTTGTATAAATACGCAAGGAATAAAAACGCTATCTACCTAAATGCGAAAAGTTTCAATTCACCTGCAACCAAAAATAAAACAGAAAACAAACCGTCTATTATTGTGTCTAATTCTGCGCAAAATTGAATGCAAAAAACTCAATTTCCCTTTCCTAAACCTCAAACAATTACGATTCACGAAAAATAATTTTTTCTACCCAAAATACAAAAGGAAAAAAAAAATCTTTCATTTATCTTTTGCGCAATCCGAGTCAATTCAAAATCAAATGTTTGTGCGCTGCGCTGACTGTGCGGCTTGCCAGCTTGCCACTCGTGCCTTGTTCCCGTTTTCTGTTATTTTTTTTTATATTCTATTCTATCTTTCTCTATCTCTATGCGTGATGCGAAAAAAGAGTTATCCTGAAGAGACGAGACGAGGTAAATTTATTTTCTTAACACAAAAATTCTTAACTAAGAGAGCCATATTTGTACACCAATACATGTACACGTTTTTACATGAGATTTGAGTTTGCTTCTGGGGTAGACCTACCCTTAACAAATCTACAATAATCCGCCCTTTATTGCATTTTAACTGATAGCTTAGGTACGTCTCGAACGTCTAGGCGGTGGCGATAATTATTATCACTGGGGTCTAATAAAATTTGCAATAAACTATACGCTTCTGCGGGACATCCCGAGATATGATTCGAAGTTAACAACAAATGAATTCTCAATTCCTATCAAGAAGCATTTCACTATGAAATTATTTAAAAAATTATAAATACGGATGTGTCGCACGATTTGGGACATTTAAAGTTGAATTTTGTTTACTAATGGTTTTTTAAATGCCAGTTAAACCACTTAACTTAACTTATTGGAAGGTAGGGTAAACTAGGGTACATGTTAAATTGTGCATACATTTCAGAAAACTATTGATGCATTTGTATATCCTCTGATTATTCAAAATCAGACTTCTGGCAAACACATTTTTTGTTCAAGATGATTTGTCAAACTTCATGACTGTTTTATCAATTGATAATTGATAAAATTTATCATTTTAAAACTCAGTTTAACAAAAATGTAATCAACAATTAATGGAAACACACAGGTGACTGATGATTTAAGGCAAGCACTGAATAAAGATGAGGTACCGTTTTTGGTATTGCTCGATTTTTCAAAGACTTTTCATACGGTCAATCACGTTACTTTATGTAGTAAACTTATGAAAACTTAATTTTTTTCATGTGGAGCAACCAAAGTAATTTTTTCTTACTTGTGAATTATAAGGAAAGTAGTTCAAATTGGAGACAAATTTTTTGCCGAATGTGGCTGGTCTCCCTCAGGATTCCATTCTTGGCCCCCTTTTTTTTTATTTTTTTTTTTTTATTTTTATTTATTTTTATTTATGTTATTGAATCTCCATCTTTTATTGCTAAGTGTTCCTCCCGTTTGTATGCAGACGATGTTCAACCCTCTTGATCTAATTGAGCATGGGGTCTTCTGTGTCAATGAGACTTAGAGAAAGTTGTAAATTGGCCAGAACCAAAAGCTATTATTTTCAAGGGTTGGGTACGATATTCCGCTTTTTACGATGCGGTTTTTTAAAATCCCGTTTTTTATAATCCTGTTTCTTATAATCCCGCTTTTTTAAAATCCTGCTTTTTATAATCCCGCTTTTTAAAATCCCGTCTCTTATAATCCCGTTTTTAAAATCATCTTTCTTATTACGGCGTGTAAGCAGTGAGTAGGTGCGAGGTTGGGTGTATGCAAAGTTTCTTTAGCATTTACGGAATATGGAAAATAACCAAAATAACATCAATAACTGGGATTTGGCGGGATTTTAAAAAGCGGGATTATAATAGATCGTGATTTTGAACAAACGGGATTTTAGAAGACGGGATTTTAAAAAGCAGCATTTTAGCAGACGGGATTATAGTAGATCGGGATTTTGAACAAGCGGGATTTTAGAAGACGGGATTTTAAAACTTTTTTTTTCGGGATTTTTGAAAAGCGGGATTTCAAAAAGCGGGATTCCGATACGCTCCCTATTTTAAATCCTTAGAAATCGAAATTTCTGCCCATATCAAAACAGCCACTAGACCTGACTTATTACCCATCAATTGTTTTAGGTCAAGCCTCAATCAAATACGTTGAAACAGCAAACGATCTCGGTGCGACCTACAACCGCTTTTTAACTTTGGATAACCGTCGACATGGTTTATGGTGTACTTCGTACTTTATGGGTAACTTTTATTTTTACACCACCTCAAGCACATTTATTTCTTTCAAAGACCTTGGTATTTCCTATTTCGATATATGGTTGTAAAGTTTACTGTAACCGTTCGCTATAAGAAGTATTGGACGGTTTCAAATCTGATATCCACAAAATAAACGGTGGTGTGCCCCAGGGTTTCGTCTTGTCTACGACACTCTTTGTTATGTTCATATATGATCTTTTGTCTGAAACTTCTAATCCACTTAATTGATTTACTGACGAAAATATCCTTTTTATATTAGTTTTTAGATTCACATCCTTGTCCTTCGGATGTAGACTTCCAACGCCAACGTATGACAAGCTCATCAAATTCTGATTTTGACATCATTGTCCAATGGGGAATCAAAAACCGTGTAGAATTTAATGCTTCGAAAACTCAATGCTGTCTGCTTCCGCTTAAGCATAACCCTCCTTCACTATCCATGGGTGGCCTTGCATCGATGCGACTGAACAGCTTTTAGTTCTAGGCATGTGCATCTCAGACCACATTGTATGGAACGATCTCATATTTGAGGTCGCCAAAAACGCTGCTAAGTTTTTAGGTTTCCTTCGTCCGTGCAAGAAGTTTTTTACCCCTTCTGATCTGGCTGTAATCTAAGGCCTATATTCATTCAAGCTTGAGAGTACAATTCCCAATAAACCACTTGACTTTCTTGGATAGAATTAAAAAAAGAGCTTTAAAAATGATAAGTTTTTTTTTGTTTTATAATTCACACGCGCTCAAGGGTATGTTAATAGATCTTTATAATGTTAAACACAGAACAGAACAGAGGGGTAAATAAGGGGGAGGGGGAGAAAAGAGGTATCGATGAACATTGATTTCGAATGTTTGCAATTGGAAATGGCAAGGGAAAACCGTGCCGGGTGATGGAAATACAATACCGTTATTTTCATAAACAGTGCTCTATTGAAATACCCAGTTGCATTCCTCCTGAATTATTCTCAAGGATCAAACATTATATCGAACATGTTTATCAATTGACAGTTGATAATTAACAATCGTACTAATAGAGGTGTTAGATTCTTTCTTTATTTCTTAAATATACTAGTACATTACCTGCCTTCATTCCTTAGTCAATCTTCTAAGCCCTCAAATCAATAACCATTATTGAATACTTTAAGTTAAAGTAGGAACCTAACCAATTATCGATTTTTGTTTCGACATTTTCTTGGGATTCAACTAGTTTCTAAGCTTTGCAGTGAAAGGGAAATACAACCTATACCGTACCGTATACCTCACCATTCAGACAAAGAAAATTTTCAAATGACTCATTGAATTGAACTTCTTAGACTAAGAAAATAAATAATAAAATCATTTAAATTGTTTTCAGCTGGACAATGCAAAATACTGCCTCCCAACAAACCTAAAAATATACCTTTTCCACGTTATAATTGAAATTCAACAAGCAAATAAAAAAAATACGTAAATTTGAAAATTCACGAAGAATAAATCTAAATTTTGAAAAGGTCATGAAAAAATATAAAATAAATAAGAATGTGAAACCGAAATAAAATGACACCACACGAAAGCCACACAGACTTGGTGGCAAATTTATTTACGATCCACAACCATGAATAGTCATAGTTTAAGGTGTGGTGTTGTAAATATGAAATACTTTCAATGGTGGAAAAAGGCTAAAAAGGGTTAAATACAAAAACTTAACTTTATTTGGATCAGGTCTTTAAATTTCAAAGGGAGAGTAAAATTGAGTTTTTTTTTTTGTAAATTTCTAAAAACCTATCATTTTTTCAAAAGAAATGGGAATACAAAATTGTGTAGCTTGAAAAAACACTGCACAAAATAATGTTTTCAAACTTTTTTTTGAGAGGAAAAGTTTCTTTTTTTATAAAACTTGCACACAAATTACAATAATGTGAACCTGATTGACTAAAACCTGGTTGGAACCCTTTGGCTTTTGAATGGAATTTTTTTTTTTTTAAATTGTTTAAATATGAAGAAAATATGATATTTTATTTAAACTTCTTCCTTAACATTTATCATTGAAGAAGATATCTGAACTAGAACTTAATCACACTAGATTTGTTAAATTAAAAACTTTAAATTATTATCAAAGTATTTTTCTTAAAAAAATTAAAAAGGGAGAACAGAATACAATGTTGAAACGTTTTACATTATTATGAAAATCAAATTCTCTTTTCAACCTCCGTAACAATTTTGTGTATTAAAAAACTCAAACTTTTTAGTTATTGAATTTGACATGCTATTTGTGTGAATATAGCAAGGTGGCCGAAGTCACCCTATTAATTTGACTCTTGTTCAAATCTATTTATAATGTTGGTAAACACAAGTGACTGGGGATTTCCATTATAAACCAATGATCTGCGCCGAGTTTTTTGGATCGAAAAAGCAATTGTGTTTCAAAATTTAACAATAATTTTCCAGAATAAGAGTGGAAAACGCAATCTTTACATTTCGATCGTTTATCATTATCAGCTTACCATTTTTTTAAATTTATTTTAGACCCAGTCTATTTTAGGAAATGTTTAAGATATTTTTGCCGAAACTCAGTTTTTTTTTGTTTGTCATGCTTTCCTGGATTGAAAAAAAAAGTCCCTCAATATTATATGGGCACTTCAAACATTTTAAATGTTGATTATATATTTTTTAAAATAAGATTTCTCTGAGTTTTGTATCTTTTTAGTTGATAAAATCCATTTTATTAAATGGCTAAAAGATTCAACTACTCCTAAGAGCTATCATGTGCGGTTTCTAACAACAGACTTAAGCTTAAGCCTAGCGACCAGCGACAAACCTTTCGAAATTTCTTAAAAAACTAAAAATGTATATGTAAATTTTTAAAGAAATTTGGATTCCTATAAATAAGCGGCGCGAGTACATTTTGGCGGCCTGTTACGACCATGCTGTTTTGGAGCCATCTGGAAAATCTGTTGTTTATTATTCAGTTACTGATGCTGAAGCACCATGGCAATTGATACGATTGAATAGCACGTCTAAGCCATAAAATCTTATTATTAAAATGAGTGTTAGTTAGTGCAAACGTTATTTTAGACGTGGTGCCTCTTAATATCAATCAGCCAACATTTTTATGTCAAAAGCAAAACATCGACCGAGAACATCGCCGCGGTCTATAAAAGCGTACAGCAGAACTCGAGGCGGTAAATTCCAAGGTGTGCACAAAAACTCGGTCTTTCGCAGTTTTTAAATTTGCGAATTGTGCGTCGGGAATTGGGCAGACCATAGACAATGCCGTTTATTTGCTGACTGGGCTTCGAAGAGTTTGGAAGAGGACCCCAACTTTCGCCGAAAAAAGTCTTTAACGACTTTAATTGGCTGTCTTAAGAAGGATAACAGCCATATATGGGACGGCACCAACTCATACGAAATTAACCAAGTGACAATGCATCGTTAAAAAGTTAAAGTTTGTTATAGATTTTGAGCCGGCAGCGGCGGCGTCATTGGTTAGTACATACTTTTCCAAAAACGACGTTGATGAGGCAATAACCGTCAATTTCTTATGGCTCGCAATTTTAACCCTACGGACTTAGACGCCATTTGGGTCCAGCAGGACGGTGCTTTATGCCACACAGCAGACGCCACAACACAAAAATTTTATATTAACGATCTGAGAGTAAGATTATCTCTCGCAGAGGTATCCAAGGGAATATGTTGATACCGCTAGACTCTATATTGTTGGGTTTCCTGAAGTCGCAGGTCTATGCGAATAAATCACAATCAACCGATCCTCTAAATGTGTACAGACCACAACGCTCAAATTCAGCTGGATATATGGGGAAGAGTCATTAAAAATTTGACCACTCGGATCCGTTCGTACGTATAAGAAGCCAAGACTATCATTTAAACGATGTCACATTCCATACATAATGACCTAATAATGCGTCTTTCAAATAATTTTGCTAATACCTCACATTACATTTATTTCATTTTAACATCTACCCGAACTTCTGGAAAAACCATTTACGTATTACATGTATTATATCTTTAAAAATTGTTCACAAACTTCAGTTATGTTTTGTAAAGGTTATTATCATTACTTTTTTTTTTGCCTAGTACCGCTAATTGATTCTAGAAGAGAATGAACCATTTATCATTTTTTTGCACAGATTTTCAGCAGTGACACTTTTTTCTTGAATTCCTTTTTTTAGTAGGTAAGTCTTTAGTTTAGATTTTGACTAATATCGAAAGGTAGCCCGGTCCTAAAAGTCTCTGGTTTATTTTTGGTAATGGATCTATAAATTCTTCTTATATTCAAAAACTTGAATTGAAGGAAAATGCTTTCTGTAAAGTATAGTGAAAGCCTTTAAACGTATGCTAAAAGTATGAAAATAAGAACATTGCTAAAATTAGTTGATAACTAAAACGATTTCTATGAAGGTGTTTTTATAATGCAAACTCTTATTAAGTAAGATCAGTGGGACGAAACGCCAGTTTTTGTGGACTTAAGACCAAATATTTTGAATGGGAAATGATTTCCTAAAAAGAAACTCTACCCATCCGACTATAAAGGTGTACAAACGATAGTATCTGCATACAATGCAATCAAAACTCTAAACAGGTATGATGAAAATGTACCCGTACCCGCCACGAATGCCCCAAAAGTCTATTACAATATAGAAGAACATATAACACCAACTAACTAGAAAACAAAAACAAAAAACTAACGAGGAACATAAAACTTTGCATTATTTGGCTCGTGCCAATTATATTGTGCTATGGATACGAGATACAGAGCGAGAGTATGAAGTATCTTTTGGCTGCAAGCGAACTCCACACAAAATACCGGTTTGTTTATTTTTTTTTTTCAATGTGCTTTAACTTTTCATGTCTCTTTTTATTTTGATATTTTGATTATGTACACAATTTTTTTTTTGATTGCTTGAAGCTGCGGGCACACGCCCACAACACTCTATATTTTATTTATGTATTTATTTATATTATTTATTTATTTTATGATGCACTACAATATCTTGTGGATTTGGTTTTGTATCTTCCTTGAATATTTCATATATGGATAGAGATATACATGTAGTTTGGCACATTAAATAGGTAGCTTGGAACTTGTGATCAAATGAAAAATAATAAGAAAGGAGAACAGCCACGATGATGTATCTCGTTCTCGATCTGGATTATATTGGGTCTATGAACTGGATTGTAATTTAAGAACTTTGTCAGGTCCGAGGTTACTCTTTATTATTTTTTTTAAGGAAAAATATATAAATTCGTCTTATTTTCAAGGTATCGTGTGGAGCATATTTTTTTTTGTCTTTTGTGAAAGATGGATGGACATTTCATAGGATGATGAAATTTATCGACCACGTGAAGGAGAAAAGATTTAAGCCGAAAGTAGAGCTTGTTGGGCAGATATGTATGTATTATGGTACTATGTACATATATCAGGAGACAACTTGGAGTAAAAAATGCATAGTTTCTTTAAAATTTCAATGCCAATTTTTATTTTTTATTTTTCAAAAGATAGAATATTGATCCTCAAAAACCCTCACTTTTCGATTTTCGAATTTTAGAATCGATTTTTTTTTTAAATACAAAAAATCATTTTCAGGTTTTGTATACATAATGGACGCGAACTCTTGGGGATATGAATACCGTTTGCAAGTTAGCATTAGGGAAAATTCTCGGAACCGTTTTCGAGAAAAATACGGTTTTCGAAAAGCATTTTTTTAAATATGAATGGGCAATGGGGGGTAGTACCGCTGGGGAGCCTTAACATATAAGAATTATAAAAATCGGTGGTACCGTTGAGAGGTTTAAAAAGAAGTTAGCGATGCACATTGGTTCTGAATTACTGGAATGCTCTACCAAGCTCTGGTTTTCCCTCTCATTGTGGTATAAACAATGAGAGGGAAAACCAGAGCTTGGTAGAGCATTCCACATTCGTGTTGTTTGGCTGAAGAAAGAATATCTGTACTTAAAAGAAATTGAACTCGAGAGTAAATTTAAAATTATATATTTTTTGTGTGCAGATTTTTTGGTATATTTGACTGATCTTTATAATTTTAAACTGTTTTGTGTCAAACTAGGTACTTCAAGGAAAAAAAAAATTAAAATTGTTTTTTTTTTTTTTTTTTTTTTTACCGGCTTAAAATTATTTCAACTATTTCAAAATAAAATGCACGACTTGCAGTCACTAACTCGCTCTATCATAGATCAAGTCTCTAAGTACTCTAAAGATTTAATATATAAAATACGAGTAGTACATTATTCTAAAAAAATGTAAAAGTATTTTTTATTAAACAGGGTGCGTTTTATGAGACTGCGGAGAGAGTGGTCAGTAAAAATTTATTATGGAGAATGGAAATGACGATAAACATCCACAGGATTGGAGTGCTCGAGTCTTACAGCTTTTTATACCTAGAAGACCGCCATTTTCGGCATACGATTATTATGGGCGACGAACGATTTCGACTTGGTTACCTTTGTTAATTAACAGAATATCCGATATCGGGGCACCGAAAATTCTCGATTGACACACCTCGGACCACTACACTCCCGTAGAGAAACTGTACGGTACACCGTTTGGGCCGGTCGCCTTCGGCGTCATTGGGTCATATTTCTTTGAGAATGCCATATGTAATCCTGCAACAGTTACTGGTGACCTCTATCGGGACATGGTGAAAACTTTCTAGTGCCTGAATTGGATCAATTAGGCAAACAAAATATGTAGTTCCAAGAAGACCGTGCCACATAGGAAATCCTGTGCTGCACAGCGGATTTGACGAACATTTGACAAAAAGAGGTGATATGGACTGACCTCACGATCCCTTAATTTGAAGCAAAAGTGTACATCCAATAAAATATTAGAAATGATATTGCTAAGATTACAACAGAAATTTCATTTAAAAATAATTTAAAAAAAACATAGAACGCATAAACATTAAGAATAAATATAAAAATACTCAAATTTCAAACATAATTTTCTTTAAAAATGTTAATAAGCCATTACCGAGTTTTTTATAAAAAAATCTATATTTACTTTTTTGAATGCCAAAAAAAAATTTTTTTTTGAAAGTTAGATATGCAATGATATGGAAATTCTTTTTTTTAAAAAATGTATTGCAGTCGGTAAACTCTTGTTGAGAAAAGAAAAACTTAAATAACAGTTTTTTTTTGTTTAATTAATTTATAACAGAAAGTATCTTTGCATTAAAAAATATTCTTACTTGCGACTTATAGGTACTAAGGCAAGTTGTGCATTCCTTAAGAAAAATCGAACTCGAGATTTTGATCAAAGTTGACATTACGATGATAGCGAAGACGAAAAAAGTGGGTCTCGCAATTCTGTCTGTCTGTCTGTCTGTCTGTTGGACTAAAGCTAAACGGCTGGGCCGATTTTCTTCAAACTTGGTAGATATAAACATCCCCCCGGATGTTTTTTTTTTGTAAGACCAAAAATAACGGTACCTGTCATACGATTTTTTCCGAAATTTTATGAATTTTTTTTTTCTCAAAAACTGTCCCATAGATTAAAAAAAAAATCAAAAAAATTCATTTAGTTAAACCTAGGTAATGGTTGAAAAAAAATTACAAAAAATTATAATTTTTGGTACCCCTTTGGAACCATTTTTTTGATTTTCTCAAAAACGGTACCACCGATTTTTATAATTCTTATATGTTAAGGTTCCCAGCGGTACTACCCCCCATTCATATTTAAAAAAATGCTTTTCGAAAACCGTATTTTTCTCGAAAACGATTCCGAGAATTTTGCTTAAATTTTTTTCTTTCGATTAATTTTTAAGATCTATACCTAATTTAATAAAAAATATTTTGAAAACAAGATATTACTGACTGTGCCTACCGTAGAACGATTTTTTTAAATTTTGAATTTCTCACTATCGGCACAACGGATTTTAATGAAATTTTTTAGAGAGAAGCTTCTAAAAAGTTTAAAAAAACATTGCATTTCAAAACTTTAAGAAAAATATTTGTTTTTGAATTTTGAAAAAAAAAACTATTTTTTTTTTGAAAAATTCAATATCTCGAAAACGGCTCAATACTTTTTTTTTGTAAATTTAATTTTTATTCGAACAATAATAAAAAGTTTAAATTGGCGTACCAAAATTTTTTCTTAAAAATGTTTTAAAAATTTTTTATATAAAAGCTTATTTTTTAGGAAACCACTACAAAGACTTATAATTTTTGTTCTTGCATAAAACTATATTTGCTTGAATCACATAATGGCATCCTATTTTTACGTCCAACTACTAAAAAAGTTGTTTTAGTCATTTAAAAAATTAATTTTATGCTTATGAACAGTTTTTCTCTTATACTCGTAAAATTAACTTTTGAAATTCTTAGTCTATTGCATAGGAGCAAGTTCGTGCGACCCAGTCGTGCATTTTATTTTTTTCACTTCTAAAAATTTTTAAAATTTTAAAGCATATTGGAGGAATGTCTAAAAATGCCAGATACTAAGTACAATGAAATGCAAATAGAATAATAGGACAAAATTTTAACTCGAAATTCTCATTATCGTTTTTGTTAAGATATTATTTTTTTTACAAAATTCTTCAAATTAATTTAAAAAAAAAACATTCGAAAATTTTAAAAATATATGTTTTTATAATATGCATTCTGTAACTTTTCTTTTATTATTTATAGAATCTACAGACAGGATACTTAAAACAAAGAATAGAATTTCGACACATGGTTTTTTTGAACCCAAGCCAAGAAATAACTTTCTTTGTTTGCAAATATCAAATTGGGGATGGAAATTAAAATAATAAAACAATTTTAAAAATCGGAAAAACACAACCACCAATAAGAAGATTCTTAGAGTAGGTAAGTATTCTACTATTGAAAAAAATAAATGCTTTGAGCTATTTGAAAAACCCACTTTATTTTGGGTTTTTGCCAAAAATAAACAAGCTGTAAGCTTCAAACTTAAGTAGCTTATAGACAAATGTCCATAGTCAACCGATAATTCCAACGGAGTCCACCGGGAATCAAATATAATTTTTCAAATAATTTCTTCACTCACATTGCCATACATAACCATTTCTTATAATATTTACCTAGGTTATATGGTAGCCATAGGAAGATTCTAGGATCCAAGTTCGTAGGTATGGTCATCAAGATTTAAGACTTAAGACGAAAATGGGGATAAAATTAAGCAATATATTTTGTTCCCATACAAAGTTGCAGAAAAATACAAAATCAAAAAAAAAACACAATCCACAAACCTGCCCATGAAAGTCTAATATATTGTCAATCTACGTCTTAGATTTGCATATATAAGAAGTATAAGAAAATGCCTACAAATAAAGCTGTCTGCAAATGCATTTTTATTAAGCACGGTGCCATATGGAGCCTATTTACAAAACCAGTTTAGTCGCTATTTAGTCAGGATTGGTGTATTCTTATTCGAATAAAATGGTCATTCGCCCCGTTGCGACGTAAGGCTCTCAAATTGGCTCTTAATATCAGTCTACAATCGTATAACGTGTTTCGCTAACTAATAGGACAATTAAAAGGCAATCTTTTGTAGTTTTATAAAGCCGAGCGACTGCCATGCCGCGCCGCCGTTATTATTCTCACATGTACCTGTATGTAATGGCAAGGTGTAGCGAACTTGTCACCACCATCCATAGCCATAGGTATCGTCTGTCTGGGAAAAAGGTCGACATCGACACGCACAGGCACACATCACACATGTGCAAGGTATGTGGTGTTGGTGTATAGGTTTTGGTCGTGTCCTTTGTTTTGTGTAATGTTCTCATTTTCAAAAGCGAGTGTCCTCTCCATCAGCATTCTGTTCAACTTAATTGAAAAGCATCTCATCTAAATTAGCACGAGATACTTTCATGATTGTGTGCTGTGTATCTTTTTCTTTAAGTGCAGTTCTTTGCACGTTCGACTATCTTTTTTTTGGTTTGTTGCCATTTTTAGATACATTTCCTTTTTTTTGTGTTTTATTTATTTCATTGCTACTGTCGCTCGGGATAATATGCATTGACACGAACTAAATGCCAACACACATGCAAAAGGAGATAATCCTTAAAATTTCAAAGTCTACATGGTACGAGTACGAGTATACTTCCCCGGGATGACGATATGACTTCCATAGGTTGACAGGACTTTCTCGTGGCACCAACATGTGTGTGATTACTCATCGTCATCATCATCAACATGGGACAGGATAAAGTGTCAGTATATCCGTCGGACAAGTGCACAAGATGTAGCTGTATATCCTCATCCGTCATTCTCCATGCTTCCATAAACGAGTCAAAATAAGCTTTTGGCTTCGTCTAGAGAAGCTGGATGGAGTTTCTTTTTTTTTTAAATCTTCGTCGTGCCACTTAAAGGATGTAAACATTCACAGAGCAACACAAAAAAAATGCGAGAATAAGTAAAAGGCTTTAGGAGGAAAATAGGATAAAAGTATCTAACAAACGTTTCTATGGGAATTTCTATATGGAAATTCTTTAAAACACACTTTTTTTTTTTTTGGTTTTGTGTTGGAAATCTGCATAGAAACAGCTGCTTTTTGCTTTGCTGTTGTTTACGTGTGTTCAGGGTTCTAGGCTTCGAGCTGTTTTTTCATTTAGTTTTTTTCTTTTTTGACATTGCACATTCGCCAGATAGAAAAGTTGCTATGGATACATAGATAGATTTGTATATTATGCGAGCCGAGAAGAAAATTTATGAGGAAAGTGTGGTTATGCAGAATATGTGTGTTTTGGTTGCCCTGTGGGAAACTGCTGAATATCAAATGAGATGTGGCGAAAGCACAGAGAGCTAGAGAGAGAGCACGTGTCTGTGTATATAGTTTTGTATATATTTTTTTTTTCTATATAAATTTTCTTTTGTTTTCCTCTTGAAGACAGATATAAGGTACCTACATATACATTTTTTGAAATAAAAAGATATAATTTGTGTTGTCGCAGATCCGAAGCAAGAAGCAAGTGAATAACAAAAAATCCGATGAAAACATAAAAATTAAGTATGACATGACATGACATGTGCTCCAGAGCTAGACTGATGGTCTATCGTCTATGTGTGGCTATGCGTGTGTTGTGATTTTTGTTTTGATTCCATCTTTTTCAAGGTATTATGCAAAATACGAGTGGTTTTTTTTTCTGTTTTATTTTCAGCTTGGTGATTAAAGTGAAAAATGTGTTTGAGATAGGTACCTCTACTGTTACCAGGGAAGCCATGCAATGCAATGGGAATGCAATTTTTTGCTTTATTAAGTTCGGTGATGATTCATTGGATGACAAAGTAAAGTAGGTACCTATCTCTACGGTTTTTTGCATTAGCATTTCAAGATGGATTGGATGAGATTATCTTGGCATGGCATACCTAAGAACTATCACTTGATTTTCAGTGAATAGGTACCTAAGTTCTTTACTTAAAGTTTTTTCCATGCAAAAGTAAGAGAATTGGAAAGATGCATACTATAAAAAAGGAGTACTTAGGTACCTAGACTTGTAGCCCTCAGAGGTACATATTGATTTTAGTTATTATTTGAGTTCGAGGAACTGGCAAGGGTTTTCCCAGACGTTACTGAAGAAATAACTCGAGATGAACTAGGTGCATTTGGTTCAAGAGATTTATCATGATGTAGCTATTCGAGTTTGCGATAAACCTTTAACACATACATTTATAAATCATAGTTAAACAACTTTAAATATTCCAGCTCTATGAAAATGCCCCATAGATACATAGATACTTATCTACAGAAAAGACCAAACAAAAAGTATTATGTTTTAGATTAATATAAAAATTAAGATTAATGAAATAACTAGAACAAATACGAGTAACACGGTGGGGGTACAGAAGGCCCATGGTAAGAGCGAGGTTTCTAATAATGTTTTCATGTCTAACTGTCAGCGGCTAAAGTAGATATGATTGGCCTATCACAATATTGAATACCTATACCTTAAGTTAGTTAATTTTTAGTACTACGTACTGATTAGTGTGTTGGCCTGTCAAGCAAAGTGTACGGGTTCGATTCCCAACCTCTGCAAAATTGTTTTTTTCATTGGTGTAATGCCTCTTGGAAGGAAGTGAAAAGTCCTCTAAGTCATTCGGACTAGGCCGAAAATTGTAAGTCCCCTTCATTTCTGGCGACAACATAAATAAAATGCACGACTGGACCGCACGAACTTGCTCCTATGTAATAGACTAGGAATTTTAAAATGAATGCTATTAGAGAAAACTGTTCATATAAGGGTAAATTTTATTTTTTAAACTCTTTTGGTAGAACCAGAGTGCTATGCAAATATGAATTTATGAAAGAACAAAAATTATAAGTACATACATACATAGTTGTAGTGGTTTCTAAAAAAAAAGCTTTTATACAGGGTGATTGGCATAAGGTGTGACAAAAAGCTAGAGCGTGTAGGTTGGACTTAGACAAGAAAAAAATCGTATGGGAGGGGGGGTCTATTTCCTCCCGTTCAGGCGGGAGGGGCAATTTAAGAAAAAAATCACTTAAAACAGAAAAAAAATTATTAAAAAATAACGGTGATACCTACAGAGTAATGCTATAGCATTTTGAAAAGCCAGAAATACATTCTTTAATTTTGTTTTAAAATAAAGTTGTTCGAGTGAACAGTTTTAGAAAAATTAATTTTCAAAATCAAAATTTTGAAAAAAAAAATGAAAAAATTTTTTTTAAACAATTTTTTTTCAAAATTTTACGTAATTAAGTATTATTTTTGTATTCAAAATTCAATGCTCTTATTAATTTTTGATCAAACACAAAAAACAGGATGTCAAAATGTTTTGTAGTTTTTGAGAAAATCAAAAATAACAAAAACTACTTTTGTTCTAAGAATAGCCTTTTATTTTAGTTTTTATACGTTTTTGGATTCTTAGGTGAATTTACGATTGAAAGGATTAACTTTCTATTTAATTTTTTTTTAATTATCGTCTTATAAACATACAATATCTAATGTGACAAAGTACTGGATTAACCATATTTCACACATTTTTTCATTGAGAACACCTGCGTGAGAGCATTGGATTAATATTGACCTGCGAATGTTTTTTAAATAATGCAACGTTACACGTCCTAACTAGTGACAGAAAAGTGCAATTGCGAAATAAGAACAAGAATGTTCCTGAATCTTGAAATCAATTAAAATAAGAAATACATGCATATTTAGATAAAATACATAATTACTGTTTATTTAAATTTTTAACTATTTTTTAACTAAAGCTTATTACAAAAAATTATTTAAAAAACATTCGCAGGTGTTCTCAATGAAAAAATGTGTTAATCCAGTACTTTGTCACTTTATTGTATGCTTATAAGACTGATAATAAAAAAAAAATACAAAAAAAGTTAATCCTTTTTTTCGTAAATGCACCTACGCCAAGCCGACCCCATCATAATAAAAAAGTGGCAATGTCCAATGCTCTCACGCAGGTGTTCTCAATGAAAAAATGTGTGAAATATGGTTAATCCAGTACTTTGTCACATTATTGTATGTTTATAAGTAAAAAAAAATTAAAAAGAAAGTTAATCCTTTCAATCGTAAATTCACCTAAGAATCCAAAAACGTATAAAAACTAAAATAAAAAGGCTTTTCTTAGAACAAAAGTAGTTTTTGTTATTTTTGATTTTCTCAAAAACTACAAAACATTTGGACATCCGGTTTTTTGTGTTTGATCAAAAATTAATAAGAGCATTGAATATTGAATACAAAAATAATACTTAATTACGTAAAATTTTGAAAAAAAATTGTTTAAAAAAAATTTTTTCATTTTTTTTTTTCAAAATTTTGATTTTGAAAAATAATTTTTCAAAAACTATGCACTCGAACAACTTTATTTAAAAACAAAATTAAAGAATGTATTTCTGGCTTTTCAAAATGCTATAGCATTACTCTGTAGGTATCACCGTTATTTTTTAATAATTTTTTTTCTGTTTTAAGTGATTTTTTTCTTAAATTGCCCCTCCCGCCTGAACGGGGGGAAATAGACCCCCCCCTCCCATACGATTTTTTTCTTGTCTAAGTCCAACCTACACGCTCTAGCTTTTTGTCACACCTTATGCCAATCACCCTGTATATACACATTTTAAAACATTTTTAAGAAAAAATTTTGGTACGCTAATTTATAGATTTTATTATTGTTCGAATAAAAATTAAATTTACAAAAAAATATATTGAGCCGTTTTTGAGATATTGAATTTTCCAAAAATAAAATACATAGATTTTTTTTTTTTCAAAATTCAACAAAAAAAATATTTTTCTTAAATTTTTGAAATGCTTCTATAAAAATTTTAATTAAAATCCTTTAGTAAAAAATTAGAAGTACGAAGATCCGAGGAAGCCTTCATGTTAAGAATACCATTTCCCAAAAAATTGAACACGACCGACTCAGTTGGTATTGCCATGTTCAAAGGAGAGATCCTGAGAACCCCGTCAAAAAGGCAATATCATACAACGTTCCAATTCGGAATAAAAAGAAAGGTAGGCCTAAACACTCCTGGTACAAACAAATGCAAAAACACCAGCATTCAGTTGGCCTCAGAAATGGAACAATACAAAACCGGGAGGCTTGCCGCCGATTTCTGAGGTCAACCCGGCGAACCCCACAGGCGGATCACTAGTGTGAAGCAGATACGTGGGAGAGTTATGATCCCCTCGACATCGAGATCATAACAGCGCCGAAACAAAGGAAGAAGAAGTAAAAAATGAGAAATTCAAAATTCGAAAAAAATTGTTCTATAGATCTTGAGAATTAATCGATAGCAAAATTTTTTTGCAATATTCTGGAACGGCTTTCGAGAAAAATACGATTTTCGAAAACCATTTTTTAACATTTGTATGGAGGGTACCGTTATTTTTAGGTAAAATAATTTTTTCTCATATCTTGTAGATTATAAATTAAGAAACTTTTATTTATCAAGTTTTAAAAAATCGTAATATTCAGTTTTCAAGAAAAAAAAATTGATTTTTTTTTTTTTTAATTCAAAAATATTTTTTGAAAATTTGAATACTTACACAATAATATTGAAACTGTTGGGGAGCCTTTAGATAAAAAAATTAATAAAATGGGTAATACCGTTTTTGAGAAAATTAAAAACAAAAAAAAAATTTCCAAGGGGGATACAAAAACTAACAATTTTTTGAAAATTTGTTTCAAACATTACCTAGCTTTAACTAAATGAAATTTTTTGAATATTTTTTTTTTAAATCTGTGGGGCAGTCTGAGAAAAAAAATATTTTTAAAATTTCGAACAAAGTTCGTATAGCAGGTACCTTTATTTTTGGTCAAAAATAAAAGAACGTGTGGGGGGCGGGGGCTAAATTAAAAACGATATCTACCAAGTTTGAAGAAAATCGGCCGAGCCGTTTAGCCTGTAGTCGAACAGACAGACAGATAGACGGAATTGAGAGTTGGATTTTTTTACAAATGCATAACTTGCCTTAGAGTACCTAGTATAAGTCGCAAGTAAAAACATAGAAGTTACAACCTTCCCTACACTAAGGCTCTCTACGAGCTGTTAAACTATATTTTTTAAACTACTATTTCATATTAATAAATAATCTGGAACTAAAGTTATGATCTCTTGAAACCAAAACTATTTGTATAAATTTATTGTTTCGAATTACATGACGGGACTTTCCCACTGGATATTGATGGTTGGTCAAGCAGACCAAGTTGTGGTGCTTTTAAAACTATAGAAGTATAAAAAGGGAATCTACTATTTCCTCTAACTATGTCCAATAGCGTTTAAGACTATTTTTCAAAGTCAAGGAAACGATGATTAATCATCAGCTTACGAAATATTTCGAAGAACGAAATATTCCCAATTACCGACTGGACGGCTTTCGAGGCAATGGGTCCACTGGTGATTTGATGGTACACATATGTCTCTGAATAAAAATCTTTACAACGTTTTCCGTCCAGAGTTTGGTATTAAGCCCTCTCATCGTAAATGCGTGCATTCAATATCAATGAATTTATTCGGGCTTAGTATCAGGAGTAAGGTATACAAAATAAGTAAAGAAAGTTGTTTCAAACCATTTTGTTGTTGAAAGTTTGGATTGGAAAAACGAGAGAAAAACAAAAGTTAAGACACCATTTTCTTATATTTTTCGATAGTTTGCATCAACTATTATGCAGGAATAATACAAAAATGAGAACCCAATAGGAGGAGATTTTACGGCTTTGACTATCCAAAACTACTTAAAATGATGGGCGGACAAGCTTTATGGTTTTATTTAGAAATTGAAATTCCCCCGGCAGAAATTTCACAACAAAAAATGATGTTCGATTAGTACCAACTCGAACTCATCGAAAGCACAGAAACGACAGCGGAAATAATGTTACTAGAGATGAGTGCTTATCGCCGAGTGAACGGCTAGAGTTTGAATAGTGCGCTGAAGAAAATCAGACAAGAAAGCGAAGAAGCATTGGTCATTAGTTACTCTGATGGGAGTTAATGGCAAATTATGTTTAGTGATGAGAAAGTTTTACCAAAATGTTAAGGTCCCTGCTCATGAAGCAACGGAAAAAATTGATTTAGTCGAAAGAGGTCATTATCCTAGTTCGGTCATGGGTTGGTTGGAAAGGTTGCATTTTTGTGAACAAAAAGCGTTTACAAGGGAAACTCTTAGATTCGAAAAAGGCTATCAATTGGGACTGGGAAGGGAGTCCTTGCCTTCAGCGCTATATAAAAACTTTTTGAAGCGATTTATTATGTGCTATTCTAGTTAATCGACAAATTGATGAAGTAGAAAAATTGTTAAGGTACTTTCTCAGAAAGATCTACCGACTATTGGAAAATATATATGGTGCAATTAGAAAGTTTATCACTCAGAATGCATTTTAATTACGTAAGACAAATTTTAGCCCTGACAAATTGTCGACTACCAAAAATAATTGCAAGAAATATGCTGTAACAAAAATCTCACATCTTTACAGAATAGTCACGGTTGGAATTTCAATATAACTTCCAACTGGTGAAGATAGGTTTGGAGGATTGAATTGGAAGATTTTGGTGAAAAATATTGAAGAAACATGCTTCGAGCAATTTGAAAAGGTGGCGCTGTGGAGTTAGTTTAGAACCATCTGCAGCTTAACCTTGGTGTGAACAATTATTTCTATTCACACAATCTCTATAATCTTTAAAAATCTAAGAGGAGCTAATCCGTCCAAGTTACCAACCGTATGGCCTAGACTCTAGAGAGAAAAACAGAGTTATCACTGTGCAACCTCAGAGCCAGGGTTGCGAATTTTTGAATTAAAAAATCCTTAAGTCATAAGTCTATAGATGACTTGTGAATTAAAAAAATGTAATTCATAAGATATTTGGTGACTTATGAATTAAAAAAAAATTAATTCACAACCCCCAAAGTGACTTATGAATTAAAAAAAATTTAAATCCTAAGCTACTAAGTGACTTATGAATTAAAAAAAAATTTATTCACCACCTACCAAGTGACTTATGAATTAAAAAAAATTAAGTCATCAGGGAGTAAGTGACTTATGAATTAAAAAAAATTTAAGTCATGAGCAACAAAGTGACTTATGAATTAAAAAAAATTTAATTCACCACCTACTAAGTGACTTGTGAATTAAAAAAAATCAAGTCATCAGGGAGTAAGTGACTTATGAATTAAAAAAAATTTAATTCACAAGTCAGTTGGTGACTTGTGAATTAAAAAAAATTTAATTCATAAGTTAGTTGGTAGATTGGAAATTTTTAAGCTTGTTTTGACTACATAATTATTTAATTATTAACGAAAGCTTTCAAATCTAGTTTTTAAATCATAAGATTATCACGCTAGCTTACACATTATCCATTTCATAATTTTTCTAATCAGCATTTATCCATTAACTTATGAATTAAATTTTTTTAATTCATAAGTCACTAACTTGGTTTTGAATTAAATTTTTTTAATTCATAAGTCACTTACTTGCTGATGATTTGAATTTTTTTAATTCATAAGTCACTTACTTGCTCATGACTTGAAATTTTTTAATTCCTAAGTCACTTAGTAGCTTGGGAATTAAAATTTTTTAATTCATAAGTCACTTACTTGCCCATGACTTAAATTTTTTTAATTCATAAGTCACTTAGTAGGTTCTGAATTAATTTTTTTTAATTCACAAGTCACTAAGAAGCTTATGATTTAATTTTTTTTAATTCACAAGTCACCAACTGACTTGTGAATTAAATTTTTTTTAAGTCATAAGTCAGTTCGTAGCTGCTGAATTATATTTTTTTTAATTCATAAGTCACTCACTAGCTTGTGAATTAAAGCCAAGCTTAAGCTAACAAGTGACTTAAGCTTTTGCAACCCTGCTCAGAGCATCAGAAAGTATGTATCATTTCTTAGCAATCTGCCCCACTCTGAAAGAAATACGGCATGTTTTTGAAAAAAAAAACTTCCTTAACTTGCAGTGAAGTCCTGAATGGTCAATAGTTAGTCAAATGTTTCGAAATCTTTGGAAAAATCCAGCAACAACCCAAAAACTAACATTGTCTTGATCAACAGCTTGCCTAAGATTAAATAATAGTGCTGTGCTAAGGTAGCTATGCTTTCGACTGAAACCAGATTGAATAGGTGTCAGAATATTGGTTCTGCTTGGATAAGAACGGAATTGCCTTTGCCTTGGAGAGAAAAGGAACTATGGTTTTTTGTCGAAATTCTTTGCCATTCGAATTATTTGTTATTATTTTGGCTTGTTTCCATAGCCTTAGGAAAGACCCCTGTTGTTAGTACAGTGTTAAAAAGTCAAAATCTGTGGAAGTTAAGAACGAGCTGGATGCCATCAATTCCAACTGCATTTGACTTAACTAACATAAACAGTACAACAAGTTCCACAAAACTCAAAACATGAATCAGAGCCGGAAGAGTAATTTTTATTAAATTCTACATTTTGGTCAAGTGAAGATGTGGTGGGTAATTTTAAGAATTGCCTATTTAACTCATTGATATCAATATCATAATAATCAAAAAATGTATACCATCCAATATCGACATCACGAAGATTACTTCACAGTTTTAGACCATTTAAATATCAATTAAGGCGATTTTTAAGAACTTAAGCTTTTTCAGTGCGTATCTTGCAAATGACTTGGTTTCGTAGCAAGATAGTTTTTTTCAATTTCAATCAAATCCTCAATCTTATTTTTGTAACTTCTCTAGTCGAACATCGAGCGATAAAAACTTTTCGTCGGGTCGTAAAAAGGAATTTTCGCCAGAGATCATAGATGCGGTTCAAGTGATTCCTATTGTGTGAGTCGTTGATAAATCGCCTGTGGGTTAAGTGAAAAGCTTTTCGTACCTAAGATTAAGAGGTTGAACTTCTACTTTTTTTTTAAATATTACGCGCCATTAAGGCATTATGAGTACATTTAAATTTTTTGAGAACAGTGCGAGGGTTTTAGGAAAGTTTGAAAGGACTCAAAAGAAGATACCGCCACATTGGTTTTGAATATCCTAATAGGGCGGAGATATAATGTCGAGTAAGCCACATTCGTGTAGTTCGGCTATGGAAATAATCTCTGAATTCAACAGAACTTCCCTAAGCCGCGAGTATTACGGTCAACTTGTTTAAGAGGAGGAATACAGCTGATGGATATTTCACTAAAACACTTTTTATAAAGATAACGGTTAAATAATGCACCGGCCCAAATATGAGAATTGTAATCGAGCCTTATAGATTACAGCCAGATCAGAAGGGGTGACAAATTTCGTTTCAACATAAAATAAAATTTGTGAGTCGTGACGACCCAGCCAATCCTAGACAAAATCCCGGATAAATTACCTCAATTCGAAACAAATGAGTTGAATTGCTTACGCACTTTTCTAAAAACCTTGCCCATGTGTTACAATTGACGAGTAATTACTCGGTTTTCTGGGTCGTTTTTCTTTCTCAGTAAGTTTTTGCCAAGTAAACCAGATAAACATTGTTCGAATTTTTGGCTCTGCAAACTGTTCTGAGACTTGGTACATTTGGGATATTCAACGGAAACGAATCTTAAGTTCACTTGTGTCACTCGAGACTATCTAGCCCATCTACTTCGGGTATGAGCAAAGTTAAGATTTGTATCACCATAAGCAAAAAATCGGGCCAGATTTGCTATTTGTTTGACTTAAAAGCTAAAACCAAAGAAATTAAATCTGACTTGATCAGAGTTGCTTCTAAGGCAAAAATGTTAACAAGAACATAGGTATGCAACCGGAATGTGTGTTTCAAATGTTTTGAAATCATCTACATACTATATAATCTGAATGCATTTAATTTTAGATTTCATCAATAAATTTTACTGTAAAATAAAAATTTTCTCAAAAAGTATTTGTTGTTGTAAAAAAAATAAAATAGAAAAACATCGCAAATTACCCACAAACGTGAGATAAATCAATTTTTTTAAAGTAGGTAGTTCAAATGTAAGGCCAGAAAAATTATTAAATATTTCATGCCAATTGCTGATTTTGAATCATAAGTTAACTATTTTGTTGCATTTTCTAACACTAACCTAACTAGGTATATTAAATTTCGGGTTTTGTTCTTGTTGTTAAATATGAAGGTAGTCCTGTTTTCTGAAACAAATCACGAATACAACATAAAACTTTGAGAAAATACATTTTTGTAAAATTAAAATATTTATGATTGGTTCGAGCATAGGTACCTACAAGTTCGTAGGTATACCTAGATTTTAGTCTTTTCAATATTCTTTTTACTAAACCACCATTTAAAATATAAAACCTGTTGTTACCAATTTTTAGCATAAATGTGAGTTTTGAAGAAAAATTATAATACATATTATGTAGGGTTCAGAACAGAGCATGCCATAGACAATATTGAAGAAGTTCCAATAGGATTAAGTTACAGAATCAACCTATAAAATTGATCATTGTCTGTTTCTATAGGTATATGTCTATAGGACTCCTTAGAAACACCTAGAAACCTTTAATATAAACATTTAAGTTTCTTAAGTTAGTGATGGTAGGTTTATTATCAACCCATTTAATCAATTTTTTACTCAATTCACCAGAAAATTTAACTTTCTTAAAATCTCAAAGCAACCTATCTACTTAGCCACTTACTTAATTTCGAAAGAAAAGCAAACAATTTTAAGGCAACTCACCATTAATGGAGCACCTGTATAGAGCTTCACAAAAGGCCATAACCAAATGCTCCCCGTTGACAGGACTCTGCAAGGGAGTCTGTGTTGCAGATGAAGTTGTATTTGGCGATTGGCTGGATGATGAACTTGTTCCATCATTGCCATCGTCATGTTCTGGCACATAAAATGGCACAGCCATTTTTTTATAAATTTTTTTCAAAAAATCTTTGAACACAACAAAAATATCTTTTGGCAAATCTTCACTCCAAAAAAAACGGTTAAATAAAAATCACTCCACTTTGTTTCCTTATGACGAAAAGAAAACCAACGAAAAATCCTTTAAAAACCAATTCACAAATTTGTTTTATAAAAGTTCAGTCTTTGTTTTTTTTTTTAAACTTGGTTTTTGTTTATATTTTTTGCTGTGGGACAATTGCACTTGAAATTATCTTCCTGGTTAAACGCAGGACATTTGCTTATCTTACTTCCGTGAGGATAATTATTTGAATTTCTGGGTCTCTGGGTGCACGAATTAGCCAAAAACCTTTGAGATTTAATGCCATTTCAGTGTAACCGGTCACTGATTTAGTTTACAGTCAAAACTACTTAGTTCATTTATTGATTTATTCTCACTTGATTTCAATTGAAATTGAATTAATTTTTTTTTCTTTATTCAAAAGCAACAAGCCGTTGGAAATGTGGGAAACAGCGTTGTATAGACGATTTGTTGCTTGTTGCTGTCTTATTAGAGCACACTCAAAACAATTGTATCTCAAAAGATTTAGGAAATCAATAAATTCTTTTTTACTTCGAAAAGAAAAAAATAAACACACACTCCTCGTTGGATTTATTGCAAAAAGTTTAGATACACTTGCAACAGAATTGTGCAGCAGTTGCGCATCTCACCAAAATTTCAAAATGAACAACACCGTGCGTGGTTCAGTTAATCCTTCGAACAAAAAAACAGAAAACCTCGGTGATTTCTTTTTATTGTTTACTTTTTCTTTTTATTTATTAAAACTTGTTAGAAAAAATTGAAAATAAAACAAAATAAAAATCTTATATAGAAAAATCGTTAAGTTACGAAAAACTATAAGCACTCAACATTACACACGTCTTATTCGCTTCGCTGTTCGTAATCAACTGCTCATATAAATATATGAAAACAATTTATTTCTCTTTCCGCATCCGCAAAACGATTTTATTCTTTCTGTTTCTATATTTTTTATTTGTGATCTTTTTCTTGTTGTAATTTCTCGGCTCTCTGTAAAAATGCATAAGCATAATAGCATAACACAAAATGGAAAAACTTTAAAAAAGAAAATTGAAAAATTTAAAAGATACAAAGATAAAAACAAAAAGATACTCAGAGTCAGAGTCAAGCAACTTTTTGGAAGAGTTCTTCGGAGTTCGGAGCTGGTGCAGCAGAGTTGAGCAGGAACGATCAGAACAAAACAAAACAAGACTTGCATTGTTATCGTTTGTTTGTTTGTGTTCCTCAGAATACAAACACACAAAATAACTCACCTTTTTAGTGGGATGGTGTTGGTGTTGGTGGAGGCAAAAAATGCATAAATCGCATCGCGTGATTTTTTATGGGGGAGGGGGACAGACTGAGAGTAAGAATAAGAAGCAGAATAATAAGGAACAATATTATTGAAGTGTGTTATTCTTCTGGTTCACCTCTTTCGGTGTGTAGAGTGTTGGTGTACATTTATATACCTGCTTCCCCTGCCTATTGGAATTTTTCTCTTTAGATTGCAGGTTGTTTTGATTTTTTGTTCCTCGTTTGTGTGAAATTCGAATTATCCAATCCACTTGTTTTCACGAAGAGATGAGGGAGTAAAAGAGCAGAGGCAATATGTAATTGCGTGGAGCATAAGCATAGAACTCAACCAAGGCATTCTCTTTAGATGGTTCTCTCAATTTAATATGGGGAAGAAAAGTACTATGTAACAATAAATAAGTGCTGCCATTGGAAAAATGATAAATCAGTTTTAGCACGAAACTAGGTTAAAGCAACGATTTTGCAAATTTTAATCGATTATAGCTTCATACTTTCTCTACCCTTTTATTAAAGTTAAAACTATCGAATACCCACATATTTTATTTTTTTAGTATCGTGCTAACGTTATCATTGTTTTCGAAGCAATTTATAAAAAATAAAATGCACGACTGGATCGCACGAACTTGCTCTTATGTAAGAGTACTTGGAATTTAAGATACATTTTATAAATATAAAACATGGATTTAATGAGATAATAATGTTCAAATGCATAAAATTGCCGTCCTCCTCTTCCGGAAAAGTATGAATTTATGCAAATAAACTTTTAAAAAACGTTTTATTATTAAATAAAATTTTATATAAGAAATTTCTCTAAAATTTTTCAAGAAAAAAATGTGGGATGCGAATTTTAAGTATTAAATAATATTGATTTAAGGAAATAATTTCAAAAAATTATCGTTCATAGGTTTTGTAGATATTGATTTAAAAAAAAAAAATTTCACAAAAACCCAACAAATATTTTTTCGAATATTTTTGTATACAATATTATTTTAAACTTAAGGGGACTCCTGCTGAAAATTTTGGGTTAAAATCCTTAGAGCCGTTAATGAGAAAGTCGAAAATAAAAAAAAAAAAACGGGTCTATGGCAGGTACCCCTAATAACATTTTGCCCCAAAATTTTGTTTGACCAAAATGTAGCTTATATTCATAATATCACACCTAATTTTTTTTATCAAAATCGTTAGAGCCGTTTTCGAGATAAATAAGATTTTGCATTACGGGTGTATGGGGGTACCCTTAGTTTTGGAGCTAAAAAAAATTTCAATTTCTCCTCTAGGGAATCACCGAAGACCCTTAACCACCGAGATTGAAAGAAATAGATCCAGTGGCTTAGGCTGTAGTGAGAGGTACAGACATACAGGCGCACTGAAACATGTTTCTTGTGTACTAAATTTTCCTTAAAATTTTTATAAAAAAAATTGATATGCAAATTGTTAGTATTTAATAAAATACATTTTAAAACGTAATTTAAAAATTTAATCGGTATCGGTTTTCAAGAAATTGAATTTTCAAAAAAAAAATGTATTATTTATTTTAAAATCCAAAAACTATTTTTTCGAAAAAATTTTTAGTTTATATTTTTTCAAATGCAAAGCAGCTCCTGCATAAAAATTTTGGTTAAAATCGTTAGAGCCGTTGGTGAGAAATTCGAAATTCAAAAAAACCGTTCTATGACAGGTATCCTTAATAACATTTGCCCCCAAATTTTTTTTAACCAAAATATAGTCCATGTCCATAATATCACACCTAATTTTTTTTTATCAAAATCGTTAGAGCTGTTTTCGAGATAAATAAGATTTTGCATTACGGGTGTATGGGGGGTACCGTTAGTTTTAGAGCTAAAAAAAAAAATTCAATTTCTCCTCTAGGGAATCACCGAAGACCATTAACTACCGAGTTTGAAGAAAATACCTCCGGAAGATTAGGTTGTAGTTCGAGGTACAGACATACAAAATAAATAAAATAAAAACATTACAGACATACAGACAGACAGATGGAATTGTCGGACCCACTTTTTTCGTCTTCGCTGTCTTCGTAATGTCAACTTTGATCAAAATCTCGAGTTCGATTTTTTTTCCAAATGCAGAACTTGCCCTATAGTACCTATATCGCAAGTAAAAATCTTGAGTACCTACGAAACCTACTATGTAATTAGAAAATGTTTACAATTAGGAATGAGCTTATAAACTTCTTTAAAGTAAGCAAATTGTCAAGAAGTATCATACTAATACCTTAATAATAGGTTGTTTAAAATTTTTCTCCACTATTTTTGTTTGAAATTATGTTTAATGTTTGTTAAATTGCAAGTGTAAGACCCGCACCGGACGATTGATAACCATATGCAACACAATTAGGCAATATAGATTTGTCAAAGTATTCGATGTGCTGAACTTTAATGCACCTAATTTGCTCAACTCGTTCAGACCATCTGATTTATTTAATTGGTTAAAAAACACAAAAACACTCTTCGCTACTTGTATTAAAAAATTCGTTACAGTATCTGCAAGGTTGCCTAAACAATTTAATATTTCCAATCCCTTGTTTCGCATTCGAAAAATCAATCTTTGATTAATTGATGGTTTCGTGAGACTTTACTCAATTCTTGAAGTCATTAATTATATGGAAAATGTATACATCTGAAGCAAGGATTTTCCTGTCAGTATTACAAAAATGTGGAAAAATTTAATTGTATTCAAATAAAAAAAAAAAAAAAAAAAAAAAAAAAAAAAAAAAAAAAAAAAGACAAGAATGTATAGAGTTATTTTTTTCGTTCGTGATATTACAAAATCACAAAGTTAAGTTACAGTTCAAATCCGAATAACGAACATCAGCCACTTTCAGATATGCATAATCTAGAGCCTGTTTCACAGATCAAAAAACACATTTGGTATCACAAAATTTTTGTATGATTTGCTTACATATGATTTGCTACAGCAATTTATGAACGGCGACTTGACTAGAAGTATTGCAAATGGTTCTATTTCAATGTTTTTTTTTTAATACATCATGCAGCGGTTTAAAATCAAGTTTATCATACATTTCATACAGCGTAATAGTTTGGTGTCGAATAATTAGTTTTTCGTTATTTTAAAATGTAAAGCGAAAATATTCTAATATTTATGACAATAAATAAGAGTTTTTAACTTATGTATATAAAAGAAAACTTTGTGAAATTAGCGTGCCAGTTCTACTAACACAGTTCTATACTGTTACCTGTGAAACTCGTGCATTGTCCCGATACGATGACTACACCTCAAACTTCAGCCAAAACTGCTGAATCGATTTTCTTCTAACACGGTTTATAAAGGTCTTGTAACATCAAACTCAAATAAGACCGAAATGTCATGTATAAAAATTTCATAAAAAACTTCCAGGGAAATATGTATGTTAAATCATGAGAATGTACATAATTATGTTGTATGAAATGTATGTGTTGTATGATCTGTAAAACTGCCCCTAGTTTGAATACAGAAAAACTATAAAATTTCGTTGAAATTTAATAATTTTTGTGAAAACATTTAACTATGTATATATAAATCGTAAAATGTAAACTTATTTAATTCTGTAATTCTGATTTTCATCAGCAGCTCATAATCTACAATTAAAGTTACTTCGCATGAAGAATACCGTTTCACAGTCCAATATGAAGGGCACAATAGATCTACAGGTCGTAGTGCAATAACACCCAGTACAATCCATTCATCCAATATGAACGAACGCATTATTAACAGTATACCTCATGCAATCATTTTTACATGCGACTTATAAGTAGGTACTGTAAGGCTAATTATGCATTCGTTAGAAAATACCTAGAACCCGAGATTTTGACCAAAGTTGATATATTACGATGATTGCAAATAATATACATATAATGGTTCTCTCAATTCTGACTCTCTGTTCGACTACAGCTTAAATGGATCAGACGACTTTTTTAAAAATGGTGGATTGAATTTTTAAATTTTTCTACCCACACGATTTTTCTTTTTTTAAGTCCAAAGATAACTGTACCTGCGACACAATTTTTTTTTTTAATTTTTATGTACAGTTTTGTTCTCAAAAACTTTTCGACAGATTTTTTTAAGACAAATTTAAAAAAATCATTTTGTTAAAGCTATCTAATGCTGGAAAAAACTTTTCCGAAAAATGGGTTTTAATTGTACACCTACCCCCCCCCCCCCCCCCCTCGAACCATTTTCGTTTTCTTAATGATTTTCTCAAAAATTTTAAAATCGATTTTGACCATTTTCTGAAGCTCCCCAAATTTTTAAATAGTATTGTGTATTCAAATTATCCAAACAAAATGTTTTGGATTTTCAAAAAAAATTAAAATTTATTTCTTAAAACTCAATATTTCGATTTTTTTCAAACTCAATAATTAAAAGTTTTTTAATACAATCTACAAGATGTGATTTCTTCTACCTTAAAATAACGGTAACCACCATGTTAAAAATTATTTTCGAAAATCGTATTTTTCTCGAAAATGGTGCCATGAATCTTGATACAAATTATTTTCTTTCGATTAATTTTAACGATTCTATACAAGAAAATTTAAGACTAAGATATTACTGACTGTACCTACCATAGAACCAACCATTTTTTAAATTTTGAATATATAATTATCGGAATAACGGATTTTAATGAAATTTTTTTATAGGGAAGCTTCTAAATAGTTTGTAAAGCATTGAATTAAAGATTTAAAAATATAATTATTTTTGCATAAAAGCTTTGTTTTTTAAGAAACCACTACAACGACTTATAATTTTTGCTCTTACATAGATTCATATTTGATTAACAAATCACAAGGCATTCCGTTTTTATCTCTCTCTTCTAAAAGAATTTGAAAAATTAATTTTAATGCTTATGAATAATTTTCTTTAAGAACATTTATAAATTATAAAATTCTTAGTCTATTACATAAGAGCAGGTTCGTGCGACCCAGTCATGCATTTTATTATATTTTAACCTTATCACTATCAGCGTTACCGATTTAAGTTATTTTTGTTTGTATACAAACTACTTAAAATCTTAAAAAATATTGCATTTCAAAATTATTTAAGAATATTTTTTTTTTGAAAATTCTATATTTCAAAAGTATTTTTATTAAAACTTTAATTGGAATATTTTTTTTTTTATTCTTGAAAATGTTTTAAAAAGTTTATATACAAAAAAAAGAACATTTTGTTGAAAACCTCTCTAATTTAAACATTTAAAAGATAGATGCACTCATTTTCAGCTGTAACTATTAGGGGATTTGGTAAATTTCATGCGTTGGAAAATTTTGCTCTTTATAAAGATTTTTTGTGTAGCCAATTTTTTAAATCTTAAGTCTTTTGTTCTCAGAACAGCCCCGAAAAATGGTAGGTGCAAAATGTATTTGGTAAAACATTCATTATCTACAATTTTTCTAAATACCACAACTCTCGCTTTTATTAATTTTTCCAAATGTATGTAGGCATTTTCTGATGTACAAATATATAAATTTAATATGATCTAACTCATAATTTCAAATCAGTTTAAACAATATCGAAAAAAAATGTCAAGGAAATGTCAAAACTGACAGCATGTACCAACCTACCTACTCATTGCTTTAAGCAAAACTATCAGTCTTAAAAAATTAGTTCTATTAATCTAAATAAGATTTATAAATACCCTAAGGGATTTCAAAGATCGTGAATTGTTAAATTCTGGATATCATACACGGAAACCAAATTCCATTGCTGAATATGTTCCTTACACGTGAAACATTTGGTCAATTTAAATTAGTGTGTGACTTGAATCTGAAGAAAAAAAAATAAATATCTGGTAATAGTTTGGTGTGACTTTGGGCCTTACCAACAATCAAATTAAGATACGACTTTAATATTTGAGCGAAATGAAGCATTATTTAATGGACTCTATATAACTGACCATATATGCTGCATTTTATTTTTTATGTTCCGTACAATAAATGGTTCATAATTTAGAGTTCACATAAATATTAAGTTCATAACATGTATGGTTAACTTTATAGAGCTCTTTAAATAATGGTCCATTTCCCTCAAATATTAAAGTCGTCTCTTAATTTGATTGTTGGTACGGCCCTTTGTCAATCAAAAATTTTTATTTAATAGCCGAATCCGTTCGGTTTTTGGAGATCCAGGTAGAAACACAAGCTTTAAAAACTAATCTAGACTCTCTGATTCTTAGTGAACCCGCAATATACAAGTTTATTTAGCTAAAGTAAGAATGAATTTTCAAAGGTCTGTAATTTTTCATCAGTAACATTGTACCTAAATACTGTTGATGAAATACTTTCGAGTAGGGTAGCATTTAGTAGTGCATGACTAGATACTCTTGATTTTGCTTTGCGCAATGAATCTGAATCTACAACTCTTTTCTTATAAATAGAATATAATTTACCTCCGAAGAGTAGGTATGAACATTTGCGCCACGAATTCTCTTTGGAAAATACTCCAAACCCAATCTGCAGAGTAGAAAATTGTATAGATACAATATACATACCCCCCTCCCGCCGCCACAGACACCCATGGCCCGAAAGAAAATCCGGAAAAACTCGAAATAATCTAGGTAGGTATCAATGTATATAGAAAAATTTAGTAAATACAAAGCATTTGAAGATTTTTTTTTATTTATAAATAACGCGCGCGCGAATGGTAGCATAACAGAGAAGAAAAAACCGATCAAAACAAAAAGAACAAAAACAAGAAAATTGTAGGCACATCACAGAATCAACGTTCGAGTTCGAGTTGAGAGAATTGAACGAGTAAGTGGTGGAGTACTATGGAGTGTTGCACTGGACTATGCCAAAAACCAGTTGAGGGGAAACACCATCACCGCGCTCCCGACCGACCAGTAGAGCCCCAATGACAAAAAAAAATATAATAAAATCTAGAGATACACACTACGATGACGACGGGACGGATAGAACAACAGATACTATACGACGGCGAAGACGAGGACGAGCGCTGTGGTCGGTGGCGGTGAAGAGAAAGATTACTTCGACTAGCCCACAAAATGATTGACTGTACTTTACCTATTTCAGCTTGTTGCTGTTGTTGTTGTATTGTGGATAGCTTTGACTTTTATACGATGGTTGCTGTTATACGGTTTGGGGGTTGTTAAGTGGTGTATCCACAGTTGAATATGAGTGAGTGGGTGGTGGTGCAGGGCAGGAGATGGAGATCGAGAGGCTATAACGCGATGCGTGAGTTGAACACACAATTTAGATTTTAGCCTCCGGTTTTTTTTCGCGAAGTTCTTTTTCTCGCTAAGTGGACGAAATTATGTGCGATATGTACTATAGATACATAAAATGATGAGTTGTGCTGGCTAACTGTTGCGTAATAAAGATTTTTTTTTTGTTAAATTAAATTGAAGAAAGTTGACACATATGCAGCGCATAGCCAATAAATGTGGAATTGGGACGGCTAATTTATTTATTAAGGATGGTTTACATTTTTTAATCAAAACAAATACTACAAATTGCCATCAGACTTGGTTGGACGGGGTTAATGTAACAAAGTTGAATAAACTCTTTAGAATCGGGGAACTAGATTCAACAATCAACTTTATTCGTGTTGGATATTGTAATGAATTGACACCGAGCCTTTAATCCATTATTCTAGTATTTTTTGTGAAACTTAACGTTGTTTGATAAAGTTAATGGGTATTTGAACACATTGTTGGGCGCCATTTCTTATTTTATTTTTATTTATAATCCAAATTTAAAGAGAAGTATTAAAGTTTTGAAGAAATTTCTCTTAATATACCACTGAAGGAGTTTTCTGGACTTAGTATGATGGGGTTAAAGTAACACATTTGAATTTAATTTTTAGAATCGGGGAAAAAGATTCAACAATCAGCCTATGGTTTTTGTGTGTTAAATATTGGAATGTAATGACATCGAGCCTTAAATTCATTATTCCAGTATTTTTCTTGAAAATAAACGTTGTTTGATGAAGTTTCTGGTTATTAAAACATATTGTTGGGCGCCATTTCTGATTTTATTTTTGATCAAAATTTTAAAAGAAGTATTAAATTTTTCAAGAAAAATCGCTTAAAATATATCACGCGGAAGGGGTTATCACCATATAAGAACATCTAGAGGTATATGTACATATGTATGTCTAGGATATCTAGATTTGTTAATTGTGGAGATTGTCCTTTCTCAAGTTAGTTAGTTGACCTCTATTTCGTATGCTAAGTTATTTGAGGCGTGCGCCGTCTCAACGGACTTTACCGAGTTCTTACATTTTACCATTTCATGAACACGCTTAAAGCGATTTTTGAACTCGCTATGATAAACAGCAAAGTATGTACTAAAAAGTACTTAATCAAACGAAATGATTAATCCAAATAGTTCTGTCTATCATTTCTGAGTTCTGTTTAAAAAGTTAAATACATACATACATATTTCATTAGTTTTTTCATTGCTTGCGAATAGATTCCCGAAACAATTATGCATGGATTTAATAAACGAATTGAAGTCATTCGTGAATAATAACCAACGTAGAAATGTGTTATCTTGTTATGTGAAAGTTTTAAGTGCTCTATGATTTTTCGCCACGGGTAGTTTTCAACGATCTGTTAGACAAGATTCATTGTCATCATTGATTCAGATATCAGTGAGTCAGTGTTGATTTCTACAGCGTTGAATAGAATAGCACAAAGATATGTGAAGTTTTCTACTAGGGATGAATTTTTAGGGATAAAAGCGAAATTCTATGAACATCTTGGCTTACGTGGCGTAATAGAAATAGTTGATGACACCCATATGAAAGTGTCAGCTCAGAGGAACAGACCACGATGCATATATGTTTAGCGACGTTCAAGAGTCAAATTCGCCCTAGAAAATATGAACAACGAATTAGAACGAAAATTTTGGCTGTTAGGGAACAACCATGGCCGATGACTCTGTTTCTACCATATAGGTAACCCTGAAACAGAGAATTGATAAAACAGACAAAGGCAACAGAAAAGTAATATATTCAATTAAAAGCTGAAGTGACTTCAGCTCCTTGAGCTTTTAATTGAATTTAATTCAATCATTCCACTTAAACCGAAATAGTTTTCATATCTTTATTGAAAAGTAATACATTTATTTGTTTTATTATCTTTACTTATGTACTTGTCGGTGGCCAAATCTGGCCTTTCTTCAAGAAAATCTATTAAATAAATTTTTTGGATCTCTTAAGCCTTTGTTCCAAGGTAAAATTTCGCTGCCATCATTAATCAATTGAGATCGTAATTGTGACATAAAAAATTTATCATTTGAAAAAAAAAAATAGAAATTTCATTTTCACTGGTGGAGAATCGAATTATGAAACTATGATAAAATGTACCACTTCACAGCTTGATAGATCGATAATTGACCTCCATGTTCTTATGCCTTTGCTAAAACACCTTCTTCGGTGAATAAGATAAGTAAATTTGGTAGAAATTTCCCACAAAGTCCATGGAATAAGGCCTAACCCTTCGCTATTCCAGGTTTATTTATTTGGCTGTAAATCTTTTATATATAATACGGTTGCCTTAACTACGTCATTGTGTTAAACATCTAATACTTTAAATCCTCAATGCTTTACTACCCATAATCTTGAACATTTTTGAACGAAACTCATATCTCAAAACTTTAGAAATACTCTGACGTTAGTTTTTGAAAATAATTAAAATGTCGGTTAAGAAAAGTATGTATGGCGTATACGTAACATTTTCTCTTAAACTTTTTTTTGACACAAAATAATCTTAAAGCTTCAAATTGCTTTGTCTACGTCCTTACAAGTTTCTGGAAAATTGCCTCAATTTGTTTAATTGTGTACATTTCGTAAATGTTAACAGAGGAAAGTTGGGATACCTAGACTAGATTGTAATAATAGTAATTAATAAATAAATAAATTCTTCTTTTCAAAAAACTCAGATTGCAATAAATTGCGCATCAACATATTTACCCCACATCTGAAAGGTTTTAAAAATGATGTGAGATACTGAAATTCTTCGTCAGAACTTTTTTAATTTAAGACTTCCATGACTATACTCACTACCACAACGAAATATTGTATGAGCTAAAAACCCACTTTAATACTTGGCTGAAAAATCTAAACTTTATTTCTAAAATAATAAAACTGCAGTTTTTGTGACTTATTTTAATGTTATTCACCACATGAGACCTTATTTCCACATCATTGTGTTTTTTTAACTTGCGACTTATATGTAGGTACTATAAGGCAAGTTATGCATTCGTTAAAAAAAAATTTAACTCGAGATTTTGATCAAAGTTGACATTACGATGATAGCGAAAACCAAAAAAGTGGGTCTCGTAATTCTGTCTGTCTGTCTGTCTGTCTTGAAAAAATTTTCCAAAAAATCGTTATTTCTGGTAGCCCTCCTGGGTCCATTTTTATAGTTTTTGATTTTCTCGAAAACGGTATAGTCGATTTAAATCATTTTTTTTATGCTAAGGCTCCTCCAAAGATTGAATATTTTTATATATTAAAATTTTCAATTTTTTATTTTTTGGATTTTTAAAAAATTTTTTTTTGAAACTCAATATTTCGAAAACCCCATGCTCTATTTTTTTCAAATTTACCAAATAAAAGTTTCTTAACATAATCTACAAGATTTGAGAAATAAAATTTTGTTTTATTTAAAACTAACGGTACCTTCCATACAAAAGTTAAAAAATGGTTTTCGAAAATCGTATTTTTCTCGAAAACGGTTCCGATAATCTTGCTTTTTTCTTTTGATTAATTTTTACGATCTATAATTTAATAAAAAGAATTTGAAATCTAGATATTACTGACTGCAACTTACGCATACAACGATTTTTTCGAATTTCTCATTATCGGCACAACGGATTTAAATGAAATTTTTTATAAAGAAGCTCCTAAAAAGTGTAAAAAACATTGCATTTCAAAACTTGGAAAAAAATATTTTTTTCAATTTTTGGAAAAAAAAGTCATTTTTTATTTTTGGAAAATTCGATATCTCAAGAACGGCTAAATATTTTTCTTGGAAATTTAACTCATACAATAACAAAAACTTACGGTTGGTGTACCAGTTTTTTTTTAAATGTTTTAAAAATTTTGTGCATAAAAGCTTATTTTTTTAAGGAACCACTACAAGGACTTATAATTTTTGTTCTTGCATAAATTCATATTTGCATAGCATTCTGTCTTTATCTCTTATGTACTACTAAAAGAATTTAAAAAAATCATTTTATCCATATGAACAGTTTTCTTTAATAACATTCGTTTTTAAAATTCCTAGTCTATTTATTACATAGGAGCAAGTTCGTGCGACCCAGTCGTGCATTTTATTTTTATATGTGTTTTATTAGGTTTGTTGTATGAGGCGTATAATATTCATGATCGTTCTCCCTGCCAACAATGTTCTGTACAAAAAATGCATTTGGCAAATGCGGATTATCCTCTTTTTTCATTTGAAGCAAAATATGAATTTTACTGGGGAATAATGTCACCCAGTTAACAAAGAGAATGAAAGAGTTTATTTTCATGGCTCACAAAATTCTTTGCAGGGCGGAATATTCATTTAAAGAATACAAAATACCAAAACATTCAAATATACAAAATAGCTGTTTCAACATGTTTAATCAATTTAATTTCAAACTTCACTCTTTTTAGGAACAAAATATTAGACGTTTTGTTTTTTTATTCATTTCAAATATTTTTTTAAATAGTACCTATAGTCTTACATTATGTACATAGAAAACATACATACATATAATAAAGTCAAAATTAAGAATAAGCAATATGCTTTAAGGAAGTTTCATAATCAAATTAAAAAAAAATTAAATTAGTGATGGAATCTAACGATAAAAACGACTTATTCGATATACCAAAATTCATAGTTTGTTCTTTCATTCCACTTTTATCTTGATGAAAGTTACTAGTATGGAATGATTTCAAAATTTGTCAGTCATTTTATTTTTATCGACGATAGTTCGTATTCTATACTGGTTTTTAAATCTCATTTTCATTATTTTTCCCTTTTTGATTTTTTTTTTTTGCATTTTCTAATAAGTCGGGTCGATGTTACAACAGAATAAAATAAACTGTCTATGAGGTATTAAAAAAATTTCTAATCACATCTATGTCATTCAATTTGGGCCCAAAGAAATTGGTTAACATAGATCTGGTGTTGTGCTCCTATTGACGGTTATAGAATCACCGACGCAATTTTCGAAGAAGTATACAGACTGACGGAATGACACTCTGCCACGTGATGTGCCTCATGTGGACTGGTTGTTAACATATTAACATAGCCGTTACTAAAAAAAACTATGCGCTCGTCGTTAAAGACGACTTTTCGGCCAAGATTCAGATCGAAAAGCTCCAAAGCCCACTCAGCTTACAAACGGCATTGTTTTTCTTTTACTTTGAGTTCTTGTTTCAGTTGGATCTTGTACAAGTGCAGCCCGACACAAAATGCACGATTTTATTTTGGCCAATCTGATGTTGATTTGTTGCGCGGATGTTGGACGAACTTTGACAGACTTTAAGGGACCGCGTCTGCCACAAAATAGGTGAAACGTCCGCAGCGCTTGCACTAATGAATCTCATTTCAAAAAATTAAGTTATATCTTTTCGATGTACTGTGCAACCATGTTATTTTCTTCGGTTTTTAAAGGGGCTGAATAACAAAAGAAAAGATTTTCCAGACCCCACCAAAACTACATGGCTGCCAAAAACTGTCAACATTGACCCATCCCTATAGGAGTACTTTTTATTTTATTTCGTTTATATTACATGCTTGTCACTAAAAATTATACTTAAATCTATGTAAAGTTCTCCAGGCAAAACATTAAATCTAAATATCTACTCGTAAATAGAGTTTTTCATTCCAAATTTCAATCGGGAGATCTAAGTTCAATTTTTTCTAGAGCATCAACATGATAAAATCTCAACATTTCTAAAGTAAATTACGGTTTGTACTTGCGATATGGGTTGGGTATGGTGACTTATGCACTCGTAAAAACCAAACTTCTCGATGATAGCGAATACCAAAAGATATGGATCTACAGCCTAAGCAACGGAACCAATTTTCCTTAAACTTGTCAGACACCAATTTAAAATTTTTCCCCACACGTGTGTTTTTTCTCTTTTTTTTAAGTTCAAAAGTATCGGTGCTACCCATTTCTCATATTACATATTGTAGGACATTGTCCCTTATTCAAAAACTCCTAAATTTTTTTAATAGTATTGCGTATTGAAATCTTTAAAAAAAACTTTTGTTTTTAATTTTTTAGAAAATTTTCGATTTTCTTAAACTTAATTTTGTGAAAAAAAACATTCTCATTTTTTTTTTGGAAATTTTATAAGTTAAATTTTTTAATACAACCTACAAGACAGTGAAAAAAAAAACTATCCTATCTAAAAATAATGGTAAGCATTCACCGTAAAAATGTTAGAAAATTATTTTTTTGGCACCTAGAATTTTGATTATTTTTCTTTCGCTTTATTTTAACTTTCTGCAAAATCAATAAAACGAATTGAATAACGGTTTGCTGACATTAAATTTTCGTAGAACCATTTTTCAATTTTTGACTTTCTATGTATTTTATACATAAGTTTTAAGCAGAATAAAAAAACATTGTATATGAAAACATATTTACTTGATGTAATGATTGTAATAAAATTCAAATTTATTTCTTCTTTAAAATCTATATCTCAAAAACTGATAAATTTTTGTTTTTTAAATTAAATTTTTTATTTGAATAATAAAAACTGAAAATTGTCTTAAAAATTTTTTTTTCAAACTGGTTTTAAAAATTTTAAGGTATAGGTATTTAGGTCAAATATGTTAGAGCCATTAAGAAGGAAGTCGAAAATCAAAAAAACCTGGTTCTAACTTTCTAACGCAATTTTTTTGACCAACATTTAGTGCATGTCTATAATAGCACAACTAACTTTTTTTTTATCAAAATCCTAAGAGCTGTTTTCGAAATCAATAAGATATTGCATAATGAATGTATGGCAGGTGTCTTGGAACTAAAAAAAAATTTTAATTTGTCATTTAAGGTATCATTGAAGAACCCTAAATACGGAGCTTGAACAAAATCGCTTCAGCGGCTTAGGGTCTAGGTCACACACAGGAACACAGCCATATAATATACATATGTACTCGTACATACCTACATGCATAAAAAAATAGCCAGACAAAAGAAATTGGTGGAGCTTTTTTTCTTGTTACCAATCATCGTAATGTCAAATTTGATTAAAATCTCGAGTTCAAATTTTTTACGAATCCAAAACTCTCCCTTTGGTGCCTATGCACCGTATGGCGCTATATTGAGGCCAAAATTTTTCTACGGCTAACATTTTCCCAATTCTCCGGTTCTTAAGGATAAGAAAATTGAAGATGAACAATAGATATTTTTGCTATTCAAAGGTTCTAACCAAATAGGGAAAATGGTACCTTATCCTGTACTTGATCTTATTGATAAGTACACTACCACCTTTCTGTTCTTTTTGTCTAAGAGTTTGAACTTGGCCACACGGTGCGCACTTCACAACATAATCGCAATAAAAATCCTTGACATTTTAAATTTCCAACACTGCTGTTCAAATTTGTGTGTCAAGAATCAGGTCTCTAAATACTTGGATATATGTATGTTTGTATATTAAGAACTTCTTATTGCAGGTTACCTTAAACTCAGCATCTTTAAAAATAAACGTAGGTACCCCTGATTTAAATCTTTCATTCTTAAATGCAAGTGCAGAATCATAAAACTGAGTTAGTTTAAAACATGTCGTAACATGTTTTAATCTTCAAAAACAATTCAACTCCCCATAAATCCATTCAAGAACCAACAAACAAAACCACTCAGAGCCCCTTTTTTTAATAATTTACTAATTTTGTTCTTCGTTTGCAAAATAGAAGGGTTGCATAATGAAAAGACTGATTAAAGACAGAACCCATTCGTTCAGAACAATAATTATTATGCACACGTTTAAAAATGTTGTACAAACTCCTTATGTCCTGCTGCTGCTGTGCATTTCAACATTTCATCATGCAATTTCATTTTTTCATCACAAAATTTATTTCTTTTCGATTGAGCATAATAATTCCTGTTTGAACATGTCCAAGAAAAAAAAACCTTGGGTGGGTTTTATTCAAAAATAAACCTACGACTTTATTGTACCACATTGAGAATTGTGTTGATAGATAAGAAGTGGCCTACATACCCACTTTTTCAGAGCCGAAAGTGAGTAGGTGCCTTTTTCATTTAGCGATGACAGATGACTCTTAAGAAACTTTATTTGTAAATGGAGACATTTTGAAGTGGGCTGGCCTTTGAATAAGTTTTCACAGAACCGATTGAGGGTTCCTAACCTGAGGCAAATTCTGGTGATGGACAAAAAGTTCTTCCAAAAGACCATGATCAACCAGATTCACTAGGGAAATCTGAAGATTGGGTTGACTCTACTGAAATATATTTAATATTGGTGATTTTGTTATAGGACATTGTCATAGCCTTTACACTTTGTCACATTAACAATGTTCTTCAAGTTTATACTTCCATTTTTGTGTAAGCTTCGTTTGTAAATTGGTCAAAACAATATCTGACCCCAAAACAACCGTATAGCAGGCCCTAGCTCCATCTAAACACACATCTATCCACTTAGAATGCATCTGCTGCTGCGTGTGTGTGCGCTGAAGCTGATCTATGACAAAAGACTAGCTATAGCAAAATTCATAATCGCTCCTGCAGCCAATATTTATTTTTGCCGATTGAACTAGATACTCCAATTTAAAATAATAACAACCAAGTCTGAAATCATTAAAACTAAATGAACTGCCCCAGTGCGTGGCGTCCATCATTATTACCCTGGCGCAAGTTGCAAGTCGTTGTCGTTGCAACATGCAATGCATCGCGAATCGTAGTAAAACTTTTTATATAAAGTAATTGAACACTTGACATACAATCGCTATAGCTCTCTGGTCGTCTTCTTCTTTTAATGTGCTGCTGCTGGCTGCCCTTTTTTATAATATTTTTTTTTTTTTTGTATATGCGATGCAAATATGGACTCCCCTCTCTTTGATTCCAATCAAAAGCCACAGGATCAACCATCTGCACACTGGGTCGCATAGTATCCGGCGGCCCCTGGCCGTAACCCTTGCATGCAAACATCAGCTCCATCTTTTTTTTTCCGTTTTCTTACTACGCACCACAGAGGGAAATAAATACGGGGGCAAATACTATGCTCGTTCAAGACAAAGAGGCCAAGTGGAGATATGATGTTAGCTGTCGTCTGTCCGAAGCTGTGCGACCAGCGTTCCCACTTTCTCTAAAATAAGATTTTTCAAATTCGATTTTAATGGCAAAAAGGATAAGTCATAATGTGTAAGGCTTTTTAGCACCGTTAAACGTTTTACAGTACGAATTATTTCAGTAAAGAATACCAGATAAAGATATTGATCAAATTAAAGCATAAAGATCAATAAAAGAATACGTTAGGAATGTAGATATGCGCGTATTTCTGTTTTTACCTGCGATATAAAAGGTATCTCCTATTGAGCAAGTTATGCATTCGTAAAAACAATTTGAAATCGGGATTTTGATCAAGCTTGACATCACTAGGTTTCAAGAGTAAGTAAATATTTTAAATATGAGTGAGAAATATTTTAAATTTTCATCTCAAAACATTATTCAGATGTCCGGCGCAGTTTCACTGGTTTCCGCGCATCTAAAATGTCAAATTTTCCATAATCAAGCTTAATTAGACCAATGATATTGGCTTTCAGGACAGTTGTGATTTGCTGTTTATTAGCATAGACCTGTAACTTAAGAAGACCCAAAAAAAAAGAAGAATTCTTTTAAGGTCAAATCGCAACATCTCGAGGGCCATTTCACATCGCCTCGCTCGTTCAATACGTCCATTTAAGCACAGGCTCTGTGCCAGCGTTACCACTTCCGGAAAAATTAGAAGTAGATTTGAAGAAAAATGTGAAGTAAATTGAGAAAAAACGAAATAGATTTTAAAATGACTTTTTACTTGCTTTTAAGAAAATTTGAACTCGAGATTTTCATCAGTTAACATTACAATAAGAACAAGTAGTGACCGTCATAGAACCTTTTTTGATTTTCTACTTTCTCATTACCTACTCTACCGATTTCGATCAAAAATTTTATACTTTGATTTTGAAATAATATTGAACACAAACAAATTTTTCCTAACATTTCTTTTAACCTTAACCTTGTATAAATAAAGAATTAACTTATTAATAAAATTTTATTTTACAAAGAATAACATAAAAATTACTATAGTTAAATATAATTTAATTTTAAAATAAAAACACACACCCAAGCGAAATTTTCATAAGATTCGTATACACATGAGTATGGTGAGTTTTTATGTTTTTAAAATTATCTACTAATTTTTGTATTTTTATGGTGTTGACATTAATTTTTTATGGTAATTCTGGTGCAAAAAAGGAAGTAGATTTTGGCTTTTATTTGTGAAATTGAAGTAGGTTGAAACAGAGATTTTTTAAGTGAAGTAAATTTCATTATTTTGCTGATGGTGCGAAGTAGGAAGTAGAATTTAAAATATTTTGAAAAAAAAGTAGATTTACTTCAATTGAAGTAAAGTGGTACCGCTGCTCTGTGCACGAAGCGTCGTCTATCGTCGGTGCTCATATTATCCAATTCGTGTCAAAAGGTATTGGCTATCATATACCCATAGTGCGATGGCCTGGCCGTTCTTAAAGTATGTATGGAACGACTATTCCGCCAGTCTAAAATCTACCCCTAAAAATAACTTTCTATGGGCGTATTTCAATTTGGTGGATCTCGTCTAGATTGCTGTCGTTCAATTGTGCTTTTCGAATAATTATTTCATCTGAAAATTTTATTTTTATTTAACTAGGTTTTATTTAAATCTAGATTTAATAACGCCTCTTCTACTTCCGCTTGGCATAAAACCAACGTACTTATTTAATCTTGATGGAAGTTCAGAATTAAAAAAAAAAAATATCAGATATATAAGCAGACTGAAAATATCTGTCAAATAAGTTATAAATTACAGGACCATAACTAGTAATTGTGTCTTGGTATTTCATACAGGTAGGAAGCCGAAAATATTAGCGTTTGATAGTTTAAAAAAATCCAAAAACATTTGCTATTGCTTTTCAGATCAATTTCTAGCACGATGTACTTGGCTGCAAAATTTTTTCAATTCTTAAAAAAACCTAAATTTAGATCTAAGTGACTTCCTGACAATAATCTTGTTTCAGACGTTAATCATATTCCTTGTTCAGAATTTTCGTCATATCATGCTTCGTTGGAGTTTGAAAACAAAAAGGGCGAACAAAAATAAACTTGAAATTTTTATACAAATTTGACGATGTAATAACTCCTGATGGGATGATTAATGCGTTAAATTGTCACGCTAAAGGTCTGGGTCCAGCCGCATTCTACCTAAAAACAAACAAACGTGTAGTCGTGTACTGCCGCCCACAAGGCGAATCATCCAAGAGTATCTATCATTTGTTATGAAAACTGCTTCTATTATTAGAAATTTGGACTCGGTAGGAAATTATAGATGTAAGTCGCAAGGCAATTCTTCTATACAAGCTATTGCGTACCGAATTTTTAACACCAAAAAGATAAATAATAAAGTTTCTTTTGTACGTGCGTCTTTACCTAAACGAGTTAATCTATTTGCCCCGAACATGCGATTTAAACTAGAAGAGAAATTAACTAACGATGCTCGTCATATCGACGGCGACGATAAAAAAAAGCTTATTTATCACAAATAAACTCATAAGATTTTGATAAATAAGGATCTGTATATTATTGTTAGTATGATCTTCTACTTAATGGTAAAATCAATTTTATCAAAAAACTATCATTAAGGGTACTTGGGATTTTTTTGATTTAAGACTTTTTTCGTTAATGCCTGGACTGATTTGGGTATTTTTTTTACGTAGAAGCAGCATAGCTTGTAGTTTAAATAATATTGCCTGCCCAAATTAAAAAAATATTCAAAAAAAAAAATCGTCCCATTTTTTAAATATTTAATTTTCCAAAAACAAAATATTTTTTTTGCTAAAGCTCCCCAAAAACTTGAATAGAATTGTGTATTCAAATTTTCAAAAAAAAAATTTGGATTTAAAAAAAAAATTAAAATTTTTTTTTCAAAACTCAATATTTCAAAAACCCCATTCTAGGTTTTTTCAAACTTGAGAAATAAAAGTTTCTCAATATAATCTATAAGATGTAAGAAAAAAAAATTATTTTACCTAAAAATAAAGGTACCCACCATACAAATATTAAAAAATGATTTTCAAAAATCGTATTTTTCTCGAAAAAAGCGACTAAAAATTTTTAAAAAATTACTTTTTTCGTTTAATTTTTACGATCTTTAATTTAATAAAAAAAATTTTGAAATTAAGATATTACAGCTTGTACCTACCATAGAACCATTTTTTCAAATTTTGAATTACTCATCATCGAAATAATGGATTTTAATGAAATTTTTTTATAGAGATGCTTTTAAAAATTTTAAAAACATATTTTTTGAATTTTTGAAAAAAAAAAATCATTTTTTTCTTGAAAAAGTCGATATTTCAAAGAACGACTCAATATTTTCTTGGGAAATCTAGTTTTTAATTGTACAGTAATGAAAACTTAAAGTTGGCGTACCAAATTTTTTTCTTAAAAATCTTTTTAAAATTTTGTATATAAAAGCTTATTTTGTTTTTAAGAAACCACTACAACGGCTTATAATTTTTGTTCTTGCATAAATTCATATTTGCATAGCATTCTTTTTTTGTCTCTTATACACATACATAGTAAAGGAAATTAAAAAAATTAATTTTATCCTTATGAACAGTTTTCTCTAATACCATTCGTTTTTAAAATTCCTATTCTATTACATAAGAGTAAGTTCGTGCGAACTAGTAGCACTTTTTAGTATTTTTTTCGAAAACGGTTTTTGTATATATGGTAATTTTTAGAAAGGCTTGAAAACATTAAATTTCAAAACTTAAAAACAAAAAAAATTTTGGAATTTTTGAAAAAAAAAATACTTTTTTTTTGGAAAATTCTATATCTCAAAACGGGTCAGTATTTTGTTAATGACATTTAATTTTTATTCCTACAATAATAAAATGTAAAATAAATAAAATGTAAATGATCATTCAAAAAAAAGCTTCAGCGATTTATAATTGTTGTTCTTGAAAAATCACATGCCATCCTGTTTTTAGCTATAACTATGTATGTACTAAAGGAGTTGTTTAAAAATGAATTTTATGGTTTTGAACATTTTTCTGTAGTAAAATTCGTTTTCAAAATTTTTAGTCTTTTACATAAGAGCAAGTTCGTGCGATCCAGTCGTGCATTTTATTTTAAATGCGGCTAAATAACTCCTTTAGTAGCTTGAGCTTAAAAACAATGCCAATTAATTACTTAAGAAATGATAAATTTATGCATGAATACAAATTTTAAATTGCTTGAACAGTTTTTTTTTTATAAGTTTTGATTTTATATTGTCTTATCTAGAATTTATTAAAATTTTTGAAGAAGTTTTCGAGAAAATTAAGATTTTCCAAAACAGTATTTTAATATTTGTTATTCAAAATATAATCGAAATATTAAATTTTCAAACTTCTATCAAAAGTTTCTAAAACCTTTGGCATACAAAAATTTATCGAAATCAGTTGTGGCTTTTAAAAAAATATTGAAATCAAAATATGGCTCTATGGGAACTATAGAGAAACAAAATATTTTCCTTAGTTTTGAAAATTTTTGGTCAAAAGAAAAAAAGAATAATTAAAAAATGCCGTTTATGGGTGTAATTGAAGAGTTGGACAGACCTTTTTTTTCGCTATCATCTTAATGTCAAGTTTGGTTAAAAACTCGAATTGAAATAGTTAATAGTCACAACTATTTTTTTTTTTTTGAAAGGTAAGGTACGCAAATAAAAGTTACCTATATCAATGCAAGCGCTCCTACGAGTACGAGATACATTTAACTAACTTGGTTATTCATAAGAACCCGCTCTTTGCACAATTAAGAATTAAATACTGAGCTTAAATTTTTGTGTTGAAAGTGATTTGCTCCTTTAATTCAAACGAGAAGATTTGAAAATGCATAACATTCTATCAACTGCATAAAAGTGGCAATGCTGGCCCTCAAAGTCGCAGATAATTACCAAAGATATAGATACTCCAGTGAACTTTAGCTGGGCAGATAGATAGATTCGAATATGAATCTGGCTGCTCTGAGATATCGGAATACTGAAGCCAAAGTGAAAAACACAAACTGTCTATGCAACTATAGCGCGTGGTCCGAGTCTTCTGTGTATTTTTATAAACTTAAAATAAGAATAATCCAACAACAACAACAAAAACATTAAGAATAAGAAATAGCATAACACAGATGATGATGAGACCCAACTACGCAACAATAACAACAACAACAAAAAAGCTATACACGCTGATATAAAAATGTACGTCGACGTATATTTTCTCAAATCACTTGATAGGTCAGCGACCCAATGGAACAATAATTGTTTGCGCCCTCTAGCAACCGCTACTGTACCTCATACTCTGACTCGTCTCTCGGTGTCGGAGTCGGTCTTGGTCTTGGCTCGTCGTTGCCGTCGTCGTCGCCGGTTGTTGAGAGTCTTCTCGTCATAGTGCTGCGATATGCCACAGAGCTTGAGCTATAAGAATTAAGGAATACTCTGTTGTATGTATATAGGTAGAAAAACAGGCATACATCTATTCCAGAATCCAGATGTGCAGCACCGGCAAAGCAACACACCATCTAACCAGCCCCCAGCGACTTTTTTTCTTGCATATGGTGCGAAGCGGAGCGGAGGGTATAGGCACGAAAAGTAGAGCCGAGCAACGGCCGTTACACCGCATCCAACGGGTGGTTGTGGGGCTGTGATGTGATGATGATGATGATGATGTCGCTATAGGCCCAATGCTGATGCTGGTAGGTACTGCTGCTAACTGCAACGATGATGCAACTTTTTTAGAATAAAAGAAAGGAAGAGTTGTTTGATAAGGTGCGGTGCGGTGCGGCAGCGGTAAGGATGACTCCATGAGGGAGTGTTTTGTTGAAGAAGTCATCGTGTCGCAAAATAGTGCCTTCTGGCGCACAGGCTGGGTTCTGTACCTTACCTATGCCTTGAAGCTAAATGAACAAAAATCGATTCTAAAACTAGAAGTTGTTGTTGCATGGAACACTGGGCACTATATGAAGTGCGATTTTACACAACAAACTGTTTTTTGAGCTGTTTTAATTTTTTTTAGTTTCAACAGAGTGTTCTTTGTCCTTGCGTGTCCTTAAAAGCATTTTCGATTTACTATGTTGCTTTTGGGCGAAAAAATTGGAGCTATTTAAAATTGGCACTATTAATCAAGCACTTTTAAGTAGGACCTATATACATAGATGAATCATTTTTTTAGATGACAACTGTTACGTCATGTACCTTTCTACCTTATTGAGATATTTGGAAAAATCCTCCCAGTCAATTAGTTGTAGGCTGTTCCGTTTTGATTAAAATCATTTTATAGTCAACGGTGGTGTGTTGCAAACGAAACTCTGTTGTGGAAAGATGTTACTGTTCTACTCGAAAGTGGCAAAACTAATGGTCTCAAGGCTATTAGTCTACCATCGTTCTTTCGATTTGATCGATTGATTGATATTTCTTTACGAACAAGCATTGATACAAGACTTTTGTCTACGGCTCAAGTTTAACCATGATTATTGCAATGGAAATCATTGGACACAGCCATCTATCCATACTATGGCTGTTTCCTTGATATAGAGGACGCTTTTAATAATGTCAACTATTTGCAATCGCATATGCACTGTCGTCTCTGGACATTTATAGGTCACTTGGTGAATTGATAAATCAAATGTTGACAAGCTAGATTTTTATTTAAAATTGAATTGCTTTTCTGTAAGATCTGTCAGGAGAGGTATGCTATGAGTTGAGGCGGTATTCTATCCTCCCTTCTTTGGAACATGGTAGCCATCAATGAGCTGTTGACATACCTAGAAGCGGAGAACTGCAGAGGGATTGCAAATGACAGTTCTAATGTCGTATCATGGAAGAATCCTAACATCTGTCTTCAAATAAATAAGCCATCTGGTCTGGATATCAACCCTCAGAAACCAAATCTTGTCGTTCTTCCAAGGAAACATTCTCCGTATAGACACTTCCAAAAGATATTAAATAGGAGGCCATTACGCTTCTTAGAAAGCCTAAAGCTAGTGACTTACAACTCTCAACCATTCATGTGTGTGTATTACCAGAAATGGAGGGGACCTACAATTTTTTGCCGATTCCGAACTGCTAATGAGCAGCACTTCACATGACTCTTACAGGATCTGCCAATTCCTCTAAAGAAGCAATACACCCCAGAAAAACTTTTTTGCAGCGGCTAAAAATCGGACCCAAGACCTTCCGCGTAACGGACCATTGCACTACCTATTATGGGTACTACTCCAACAATGATATACCAATAACATTCTTCGAAAAAGCAAACTATTTAAGCCTCATTTTAGCTTGTAGCATCCTAATGTACGAGTGAATTATCCGTGTAAAAAAAAACAACAGTTGGAAATAAATGGGTTCAAAACTTTGGTAATCGGGGTTGGTATTGTAATATATGTATGTTGGCAGTGTGGTGTGCCGGTATATGTAGACAAAGCGATGTTTTGATAAACTAAACAAAGTCCGACTTTCAGCTTGCCTGCGCATAATCGACGAGGAGTAGGTACTTTCCTTTCCGTTTTTCATCTGAAATGCTTTTAGCTATTCAGAAAGTCTGAAAGTGGCTGTAAGCACTGCCTTTTTGCAGTGCATCAATATTGAGGTTTACAAGTTCGTCAAACTGAACTTATTCGGATCCCTTCTAAGTAACATTTCAAGATACCATTACTTCCAGATCGAGACATTGTTGAGAGATTAATCCGGAGTCTTATCCGGACTTAAAGAAAACATGATATTAACTGAAAATATCCGCATCTTTTGAGATAGTCAAGCCGGACTTTGTTCCTACAAGCTTTATAACAGACCTAAACGTCCTTAGTGCCCAGGTTCCATTCTTCTCGTTTTCCAACCGATAGTATAAAAGGCTAATAGACCTTTCTGATTTTTTCTGACTTTTTTACTTGCGACTTATAGGTACTATAAGGCAAGTTATGCATTCGGGAAAAAAAATCGAACTCTAGATTTTGATCAAAGTTGACATTACGATGATAGCGAAGACAAAAAAAGTAGGTCTCGCGATTCTGTCTGTCTGTCTGTCTGTTCGACTACAGCTAAACAGCTCGGCCGATTTTCTTTAAACTTGGTAGATATGGGTTTTATTTTTTTCCCCCCGGATATTTTTTTATTTGTTTTTTTAAGACCAAAAATGACGGTACCTTACATACGATTTTTTTCGAAATTTTATGAATATTTCATTTAGTTAAAGCTACCTAATGGTTGAAAAAAATTTCCAAAAATTGTTAATTTTGGTACCCCCCTTGGAACCATTTTTTTTGATTTTTGATTTTCTCGAAAACGGTACGACCGATTTTGATCATTTTTTTTTCAGCTTAAGGTCCTCAAAATTTTGAATATTATTTTGAATTTAAGTTTTCAAAAAATAATTTTTTGGATTTTTAAAAAATATTTCAACTTTTTTTTTTTGAAAACTCAATATTTCGAAAACCCCATGCTAGATTTTTTTAAAACTTGATTATTGAAAGTTTCTTAATATAATCTACAAGAAATGAGAAAAATACCTAAAAATAACGGTACCCTCCATACAAAAGTTAAAAAATGCTTTTCGAAAATCGTATTTTTCTCGAAAACGGTTCCGAGAATTTTGCTAATTTTTTTTTCTTTTGATTAATTTCTACGATATATAATTTAATAAAAAAAAAATTTGAAATCTAGATATTACTGACTGTATTTACCATAGAATGATTTTTTCGAATTCTGAATTTCTCATTATCTGTATAACGGATTTTAATGAAATTTTTTATAGACAAGCTTCTAAAAAGTTTAAGAAACATGGAAAACTTAAAAAAAAAATTGTTTTTGAATTTTGAAAAAAAATCTAGTTTTTTTTTTGGAAAATTCGATATCTCAAAAACGGATCAATATTTTTTTTTTGTAGATTTAATTTTTATTCGTACATTAATAAACACTTTAAATTGGAGTTCTATAATTTTTTTCTTAAAAATGTTTTAAAAAAAAGTATAAAAGCTTATTTTTTTAAGAAACCACTACAACGAATTATAATTTTGTTCTTGCATAAACTAATTTTTCTTAAAGCACATGGCATCCTGTGCTTAGCTCCAACTGCTAAAGGAGTTGTTTTAGTTATTTAAAAATGAATTTTATCCTTAAGAACAGTTTTCTCTAATAACATTCATTTTTGAAATTCTTAGTCGTTTAGATAGGAGCAAGTTCGTGCGACCAGTCGTGCATTTTATTTAAAAGAAAATCTGAGCTTGGCGATTTAATACCGATCAGTTTTCAAAATGCAACATTAAAACTTAGAGTTTGAGTGCACCACCAGCTTCAGACAAGCCAGCTTGCCATTCCTATTCTGTACCCCCACCCCCACCCTTCCGGAAAAATGGTAGGTTATAGTCAAGTGCGTCCAACTACATACTTTGTTTCAATGGCCGTCTTTATTTCTTTACACTCAATCTCTCATAGTATTTCAAGTATTACTTGGCTAATCGGTTCGCTCAGTGCACACCAGACCACTTTCAATCATTATCTGGATTATGCGAATCTGCCTCCGTCCGTCTGACCGTCCATACACAACACAAACTTGAATAGCCAATTTATTGCATTTGTAATTAACCATGAATTTTTAATAGAACACAAAAATATCACTGCTCAATAAAATAGAAGAAAATAGGCTTATTAACTAGCCAACCTGGGCATAGGTATACCTTTGGAAAATTGCGTAAATTAAGCAAAGAATTTCGCCTTGTATGTAACTACTCGTACAAAAAGGAGACGAGACATACGTAAATCAAAAGACCCTTTCAAAGGGTCCGAATCAATTGAAAAAGGGTGCATTTGTAGAGAAAAAAAAACAAATCAAAGCTATTTCTTTAATAATCTCGACAATTATTCACAGTGCAGTGCGTGCATGTTTATCCATAGGGAATTCTACCTAAGACCTACGCACAAAAGACCTAGAACTAGAACCTAGAAACTACCGTAGATCCTTGAGTTAATGTTCTGTTTGATTTTTATAAGGTTTTCTTTTTTCTGTTTACTTTGATTGGGATATAATTGCATTCAATCGGTGTTGCGTGAGCTTTTGTGTACCTTGAATAGCTATACTATGGAATTGATGGTAAACTCTTCAGAAAATATAGACTTTTATAATTTATACTTCTATGCTTTGGAAAGGCTTTAACATTTTAAACCAATAAGACCATGTAAGACAAGACGGCAAAGAGTCCTTGTTCAACAAGTGAAATTCAATATATGTGCTAAAATTTTGTGAATCACATAAAAATCAAATCTACTATTCTAAGAGATCGGATCTTGGCGAATCCCTAAGCGCATGAGGTTAGAGATATTAAAAGTAATCAACTGTCGGATATACCGAGGATAAACACAACATATACTATGGGTTGCTTGCAAAATTATTCCCATGGCAACTAAGATGGTTAATAATTTTTAGTGCTTTTTTCCAGTTATAACTAAGCTCATGGAATTACAGGTTTAATCCACACTCAAACTGCTAAGTTCACCCGGATTGTTCAAAAGACATATGGGGTTGACTAATTTAAAAAAGACGTATAATCGTGGCAATCATATTTGAAACACCTTTTTTCGAACCATGTCTTTAAGGTTTAATAAGATTTGGGTCAGAATTCTTGAATCGAAAATACCTAAAATCTAAAAAGAAGACTCAAAATCCCGAAAAATAAAAGTTAGCAAGAATAATACAATCGAGAGCGAATACCCAAACATTTATATAAAATATCTAAATTTTTCGTTCTGTAAATCGAGTGTAAATTGATGATTGATATTATCAGGGGAAGAGCAACAACGTGGTAAAATATTCTTCGAGAAAAGATTGACAGTGGTTCAGATTTCAATGATTAAAAAACTTGCATTGGAATGAGCAATGGTCGCCGTGGCATTATTTGGTGGCACATATTCCAGAGGTTCTGTCTTTTTTTTTGGTGATTTTTTCGAAAAATTTGGGCTGATTTTGCTTGTGGTTAACTTGCATTGAAGGGCATTGGAGAAAAGCTGAGTTCTAAACGTGCAAAGTCAAACTATTTTGAAAGAATCATGTCCTCAAATCGAGGAATTTCCACTGTGTGGTACTCTTACTATTGAAACCACATGTTATCGCGTATCCATATCATTCCGTGTTTTCCACAATGTTATATATTACAAAATCTAGTACATTATTATTATACTCGATGTAAGCTAGGTTTAAGTATAACAAAAGATCACCAAATATTAATCTTAAGTTCTTATTATACATTTCCTAAATAAAGCACTTCCTGTTTGAATTGCAAAGTAATCAGAAGTGTTTAATTTAATCCACAAACATCTTTTAAAACATAATAAATTTGGCGACGAGGATAACTGTGTATAAAATAAAAATCCAATTTAAAATCAATCAATAAAATATTTTTTACAAAAAAAAAAAAAAAAAAAAAGAGCAAAAAATAAAAGGTTAAGTTACGCCTTCGTATGAACAAATGTCTAAATCTGATAGCGAAAGTGACGAGGAAAAGGCAAAAAAGGAACTAATTAAAAATTCAGCAATAAAGATGACTTCTATAATTGGACACATAGACCCATATGTCATGGGTAATGATTTCGTCGAATATGAAATGCGATTAAAACAATTTTTTATCGCAAATGATTTACCAGAAGGAAAGAAAGTACCACTTTTCTTAACATATATCGGCTCTGATGCATTTTCTATACTCAGAAAAATGTGTGCTCCCGACGAGCCATCAGAAAAATCATATACGGAATTGGTCACAATTCTAACCAATTATTTCGAACCAGCGGTTAACGAAATATCAGAGTCTTACAAATTCTACAAAGTTAATCAAGATAATATGCCTATCGTTGAATATATAGTCAAATTGAAAGCATTGGCACAAAAGTGTAATTTTGGTGATTATCTTCAGAGAGCCTTACGTGATAAATTTGTTTGTGGAGTGCGGGATAATAGTCTTCGCTCAACATTTCTCAAAGAGTCAAAACTTACGTTTAAATCCGCTTGTGAAATTGCTATTAATTGGGAGATGGCAGAAAGTCAAAATAACATGATTGAATCAAAAAGTGAAGTCTTAAACACATTTGCAATCCGCCCAGGAAGACATGCATCGAGAGTAACTCAGACAAATTCTAATAAAACCAGTTTCAAAAGAAATCAAAATCAAGGTCAAAGTCACAGTCACAGTCAGAATCGTCGTAGTTCTTTTCGTAGCAGCAGTAGTCATGATCAGCTATCATCAGCATCACAAAACTATTATCAAGAGTGTCATCGATGCGGCAGAAAGCATAATCCACAAAATTGTCCAGCACGTCAGTGGAAATGTTTTAAGTGTAACAAGCATGGTCACGTGTCATATAAGTGTCAAAGCAACCGCCAGCATGATGGGAGTCAACGTAAGGTAGTAGCAGAATTGTCAGAAGCTACCGATTATGTGAACACCATTTCTACAAAAACAATAAGTGAAATAAGTCAAGCAGCCACCGTGGAAGCCGTTATTGAAGGTGTTCCAATTATTATGGAAGTTGATTCTGGAGCTTGTTCCTCTGTAATTTCTGAAGATGAGTATAGGTCAAAATTTAGTAACATTGAACTTATAAAAACTAATCAAATATTGTTGTCAGTCACAGGTAAAATCATAAAATGTGCAGGAAAGATTAAAGTCGCAGTGTGTTTTCCAAACGTCTCAAGAGTTAATAACTTGGAATTAATAGTCATCCACAGTGAAAAGAAGGTAAAACCCTTGCTTGGTCGAGATTGGCTTGATATTGTGTATCCAAATTGGCGTAAGTTATTTTTTTTTAATGGTAAATTCCAAGAAAATTCTTTAAAAAGTATAAAAAATGAAAAAACTGAAGAAATAATTGAAAAAATTAAAAAAGAATTCCCATGCATATTTCCTTCGCTAGACCATTCCATAGAAAATACAATAACAAATTTTGAAGCAGAAATTGTGCTTAAGTCTGAGTGTCAGCCAATTTTCCATAGTGCTTATGCAGTGCCTTATAAGTTGCGTGATAAAGTGGAAGATGAGATAAAACGTTTGTGTGATATGAAGATTTTGGAACCCGTAAGGTTTAGTAAATTCGCCTCGCCGATTGTCATTGTGTCAAAGCCTAATAAGGGCATACGTATTTGCATGGATGCAAAAGTCACTATTAATCCTTATATCAAAACAGAACATTATCCACTTCCAAAAACCGAAGATATTTTCGCAAGTTTAGCAAATTGTAAATTATTTTGTATAATCGATTTGTCTGGTGCTTACCAACAACTTAAACTATCCGAAAAGTCTAGGGAATACGTCACAATTAATACCCACAAGGGATTATTTCGGTATACCAGATTGCCTTTCGGTATATCTAGTGCGCCATCAATTTTTCAGTCTGTGATGGACCAAGTATTATTAAATATTCAAAATGTGTCTTGTTATCTTGACGATATCCTTATCGGTGGTCAAGACTTTCAAAATTGTAAGAAAACACTTTTAGAAGTTTTAACAAAACTTAACAAGTTTAATATTAAAATTAATTTAGAAAAATGCAGATTTTTTGAAAAAAGCATTATTTATTTGGGTCATTGTATAAGTGAAATGGGAATTTTCCCAAATCCAAATAAACTTAGAGCCATAAATGAAGCCCCAGTTCCAAAAAACATACAAGAACTACAGTCTTACTTGGGAATGTTAAATTACTATGTTAAATTTATTAAAAATGCTGCAAATGAATTGCATGATTTATACCAGCTTCTAAGAAAAGATACAAAATTTGTTTGGAATAGTAAAGTTCAAAAATGTTTTGAAAATTCCAAGAAACTCATTACTGAAGGTAGTGTTTTAGAGTTGTACGATCAAAGTAAGCCTATAGTACTTACATGTGATGCAAGCCCATATGGTGTGGGTGCTGTCTTATCACATATAGTAAATGGTTTTGAAAAACCTATTTTATTTGCCTCAAGCACTCTTTCTACCACCGAACAAAATTACTCCCAAGTACATCGCGAAGCACTCGCTATTTTGTTTGGAGTTAGAAAGTATCACAAGTATATTTATGGTCACAAATTTAAACTATGTACAGATAGTCAAGCCCTAAAAGAAATTTTTAATCCTAAAAAAGGAACATCAAAAATTTCAGTGTCCAGGTTGCAGCGTTGGGCTGTAGAATTATCAATATATGACTATGATCTTCAATATCGTCCCTCAAACCAAAACTGTCCCGCAGATGCAATGTCGCGTTTACCATTACCGGATAATACAGGTATTGAGTATATTGGTATGTTGTCCACAGGTATTGATAGTCCAGTCGATATAGAAAAAGTAAATCTTTATAGTAAAAATGATGAAGTCATACAAAATGTTTTAAAGTATATAAAAAGTAATGCTTGGCCGAAAGAAATTACAGCAAATGTCAAACCATTTCATAGAATTAAAGGAGATCTTTCTATAGACGGTGAATGTCTTTACTATCGAGATAGAATAGTTATTCCTCTGTCATTACAAAATGAAATTTTAAGAACAATCCATTCTAACCATGATGGCATTGTCAGGATGAAAATGATAGCTCGAAGTTTTGTATGGTGGCCAAAGTTTGACAAATGTATTGAGGAATATGTACAAAGTTGTCCAAGTTGTCAAATGACTCAACATGTTTCAAAAGAAGTTGTTAGTACTAAATGGTCATCAAGTATTTTCCCTTTCCAAAGAATTCATTTGGATTTTTTTCATTTCGATGGAAAAACTTTTTTAATTTTAATAGATTCCTATAGTAAATATATAGATGTACAAAGCTACGTAAAAACTGATGCAATTCAGTTATGTATAGGTTTAAGACTATTTTTCAAAACATTTGGATTTCCTAGTGAAATCGTTAGTGACAATGGTCCTCCGTTCAATTCCAAAATATTAAATGAATTTTGTACGAAAAATGGAATTAAACTGACTAAAGCACCTGTTTATCATCCACAAAGTAATGGTCTAGCGGAGAGAGGTGTTCAAACAATAAAGAAAAGTTTAAAAAAATATGTTTGCGATGTTAAACTTAAACATTTGGATGTACAAGCCAAACTCGATGCAATTATTATGGCTTACAATAACACACCTTCTACAACTACTAAGAGAACACCTGCATCTTTGATTTTTTCTTATAGTCCCCAAACTAAATTACATTTTTTGAAGAAAAAAATATCTTTTTGTTTTGATGAAAAATATAAACAAACTTCTAACGTAAAATGTAACAAAAATGTTAATGAAAATAAAAAACGAATTTCGGGGAAAAAACTCAAGAAAAATATAAATGTAAATAAAATAATATTCAGTAAATTCAAAGAAGGTGATAAGATTTTATATAGAAATCATTTTAAAGAAATTGTTAAATGGATTCCAGCCACAGTTTTTAAAATTATAAGTCCATTAACTTATTTAATAAATGTAAATAATAGCATAAGATATGTACATCAAAATCAAATTCGATTTTCAAAATTAAATGACAAATTTCATGCGGTTTACAAATCTGATGAATGCATTGATTTAAAAACTTCAGATCCTGAAATCTCAAATAAAAAAGAAAAAAACAATTCAACTGAATTAGAAAATCCTTTGCATGTAACAAGTAAACAGTTAGTTTTGAGAAGAACTATAAGAACAAGACGACAACCTGATAGGTTAATGTATGAATAAAGAATTGTTTAAAAATTAAATTAAAAAAAAAATTATTCCTTGAATTATTATTGAATTTTATAAAAAAGTAATTAGTAACTAAACATGAAATAAAAGTGGGAAGATGTTATATATTACAAAATCTAGTACATTATTATTATACTCGATGTAAGCTAGGTTTAAGTATAACAAAAGATCACCAAATATTAATCTTAAGTTCTTATTATACATTTCCTAAATAAAGCACTTCCTGTTTGAATTGCAAAGTAATCAGAAGTGTTTAATTTAATCCACAAACATCTTTTAAAACATAATACACAAGAAATTCCATATTAGCATTCGAAGTTGTGTTTTCGAAGAAGTACGGACCGTTACTACAGTTGTGCTAGTTATTTCTTACTAATAAATATCATCCCAAGTTCTTCAATTTTTTTTTTGTTTACCTATCAAATCACCCAAAAGTCACTAAAGATGTATTTTTGTAGTAATTCTGGAAAAGATTCTTGAATGTATATCAACGATTTTTAAAATAAAATTTGATGATTTGAACTTTCCATAGTGACTGATGTTGCTTTAAATCTGCTATAACCTGTAGCAGATTTAGCTATAACCAATTTCGATCACCCCTATTGAAGAACACTATACCGATTTTTATCAAAATAAAATCATTAGAGTTGTTTTTCAGGTGAAAACGATTATTCATAGCAGTTTCCGGTACGGTTATTTTCAATTTCGTTTGTAATTCTTTCCCTAGGAAATTACCTAGCAGAAAAGTTTCTTCATAACATTTGGCGAACTAGAATTGAATCCACTGCGAAATATGTTGTTCGACTAAACAAAAACTAATTGGTTCTGACATGAAGATGACCAAAATTTTGAAACATAACAAGATAAAACTTAGGTGACGAAGTTCTTAAAGAATATAAAAATTTTAACATACAAATTTTTTAATAACCTTTTATCTTACTAGCTTACTTCACCGGCCTGCGGGACAGGGGCTTTCAGACTTCAGAGTTGTTAGCCTCTTTTTCCTCTTCTCCAATCGCCGGCCGTGAAGTATTTTATTTCGGTACATTTTTGAACGGGTGATGATGTCAGTACATACATATAGTTCACATTCCATAATATAACAGGATTTGTTCAGATAAGTTCTTAACGTAGAGACTAAAGCCTGCACTATATCCTTCAAATGAACTTGGATAAATCACATGATAGCGTATCTCTTTGTTGAAACCCTGTTCATGTTCGAAATATAATTATTATTATTATCCAATCTATGAGAAGATTAGTTTGTTCGCTATTCCGAATTCATCCACCATTAAATAGAGCTCCTAATCATGAATGCTATCATATACTATTTTTCGATTTCAATTTCCTTCGCCTTTTCCCTGGACATGCCTCAATATGAAAATTTTAAGGTCTGCTATGTTAAAACCAAATTGGTACTTGTCGACTAAAGTGTTACAGAACAGCTTGAGAAACTCATAGGACCTTCTATGCGAACGTTTAGTACGAACTATGTCAGAAAAAATCTTCTATTCTTTAAGGTTCAGCGAGTAGGTCATCTTCCCATGCTAATTGTATGAGTTTCTGTTTATCAAATCTTCGAGTAGTGTTTCGATTGTGAGACTTTTCTAACTCCTTGAGCTGAGATGCTGCGTACGCCCAAATTTGTCTATGCAGCATATTTTTCTACTTTCTTCTTATTATTCTATAAGCTTTTCTCACTGCTCTTTTTTTACGCTGCAGCATATTCGCCTGGTAATTGTCTGTCACTTTTTTCAGTTGAACGTGAAAAAACTACGAATTCATTCCCTGTAGTGTTTTTGGTAGTTTCAACACGGTCTTCGATGATATCGCCATATATACTGGGACCACTGATTGGTTCAACGTTTCCCCATTTCAAATCGAAAAGATACTGGTCTTGTAGATGCAGCTGCTTCAGAAACTACCTCGGACCATACAGAACACTAACTATGTTCTAAAGTCTAAACAATGGAGGCAATTTTTTGTTAAAAATGATTTCGGGTGATGTATTCGACTAGCAGGCTAATTTGGGCTTATTACCTGAACGATCAATACTATGAAAGTGTGCATCTAAGCCGGCTTTATCCTGCCCATTGCATTCATCTATTAAGACAATGCAGGGCTGTGTCAAGAACGTACGAAGTTGGTCGTTGAACTGTGGTTGAGTGACTTTTTAATGATCCAGACGTCTTCGCAGAAGACGGGGCAGAGTACCTTCGGTTCGGTAGGACCATGTCCAGTTTATTTATGACTTCTGTCTCAAGTGAATCACATCGGGTATACTGAAGAACTCAACTTCTTTATTCTGGCAGGATTGCAATTTCTTTTCGTTCGACAGTTGAGCTCAGCATTTTTTCGCAACTTGGAAATGGTCAGAATCGACGTTTTCATATTGCCAAATTGATTTCTGTGTTCTTAGCCTCGAAAACTTAGTGCGTTTTATCACAGTAGTACGACTTGCTGTAGTGTCTATTCCTTAAAAGTCGTTATCATGTTGTAAAGACTTTTCTACCCAACTGGCGGAGATGTTTACATTTCCTCGATTGCATAAATCTAAGTTTCACGGTCGAAGTCACAGTACGAAGGTTACCTCCCTCCATCCTCTTATAGGCAGCGTCAAAGCCAGAAAAAATATATTGGCCTACTATTAGATATAGATTAATACAGATGGATCGAAAACTGAAAACGGGTTGTGGAGTGTACTCAGATAGACTAAACATTATTTTCTCTCCTTCCGCCTACCAAACCATTGTAGCATATTCCAAGCGGAAATTCTGGCGGTAAACGAAGTATTGTCTTGGCTTAAAGAAAACTTAATATCTAGCTCGGATACCCGCATCTTCTCAGATAGTCAGACTGCTTTAAAATCCCTCGCATCAGTCTCTTCAAACTCCATCACAGCCCAAGACTGTCGATCGTCTCTGATGGAGATGGCCAAACAGGGATATTCCGAAGAATTGTAAAGCCGATGAACTCGCCAGAATTGGCACGGAATTGCCCGAGAGGGTAAATATTGGTATTCTCATAGCATACTTGTAAGCTTATGCTTAAGCGAATTGCTCTGGAACAATCCAATACAAGATGGCTTAATACTACTACTTGCTAAGCGACCAAACGAATTTCCGTAATAGGTGTCATAACTGAACACTGTCTTATAGGTAGACTCGCCGCATTGGTTCAGTGTACTATCAAACAATTTCTGCAGGAGTTGCTTGGACGAGGAAGAAGAAGAAACAATTTCACACCTTCTTTGCATATGCCCTGTTCTCTCTTACAGATGCAAACTTCATTTAGGAGACTATTTCTATAACGAACCACAGACAATAATAGTCTTCTTCGTTTCATCAGAAACTCCAAATGGTTTTAACTAGCAGGGAACCTTTTCTTCCCAATAGTTCGGGGTATCACAATGGACCTCTACTAAGTGTGTCAGATGCTTTAAATGACAGCCATTTGCTAGGGTCAGTGTGTTAATTTTAAAATAACTTGAATAATAAGGAGTCTTTTTAAAAATTTAATAAATATAAAGGGCCCAAGATGTCTACCTTGGGGTATCCCAGAGGTCACAAACATATTTTAATAATTAAAAAAAAAAAAAAAACATATAAAACTTGTTTAGTCTCTCCTTCTAAAGCCTATGCAAAATTTATATTTCAGAAGATGCAGAAATATGTAAATGAAAACCAAAAAAACAACACACCTCTAAAGCCCCTCCCGCGAACGATTTATTGTATATCATGTTACAAGTCTTACATTTCACATCTCACATCACACCTGAAACTCCTTGAAAATCTCAACCCGAATACGAATCCTGTTTTCAATGGAAGACTCTGCGTATCTTGTTCTTGACAAGGTGGACAAATTTCTATTGTCACTCAAACAAAACATTTCAACACACCTACCACACACATTTGGAAATTCATACACTCCGATCAGCCTATACGAGACGAACAGTGTCAGACGTGTGCAGCTGTGCCTAACCTACGAGTATCTGCAGGAAAGTTACCATATCAAACGAATATTTTAATAAATTTAACGAGTTTTTGTATTCAAATCGCGATGTTAATCCCTGTAATGGTCGTCTCCCTCAGAGAAGATACAAAAAATGAAACTGAAGCGAGAACTGCTTCTTCTAATAGAAATAGATATGCATTTGATTTCTTTAAATAGAATCTTTCTTTGTTTTTTTTTTTTTTTGTTTTTGTCAGAGCCATTCAGACGTATATCATCATTTGTACGCTTTGCGCATGTTAAGTCAAAATGTATCTGATGAATCCCATCGGGATCTTCAAGTCTGAGACTCTGTAAGCTCTTAGAAAACTGCAGCTCGAGTCACAGAGGAGGATCGATTTGAAGAGTGGTGCTTTTGGTTCGTATTTTGATCCGCTCTCACTCGAGACAGAAGCACAAATCGTGCCTTGAGATCAAAGGGGCAAGTGAGCTGAGCTGACAGGGGCCTTCTGAACGCCATGAACCCATTTATTATGTTATGCCTTTTGCAGCTAAACGCAGTACCTATATATTGTATCTGGTGCAGGTATAGATAGTTATAAAGGTAGATCTGTGCGTTTTTCATTGTGTCCAATATTTTATTTTTTTTTTTATTTGTCATTTGGGATTTTTTTTTCCATTTAATCCGAAACACTTGCGCACAAAACTGTGTGTAGATAGATTCATTGGATGGATGGATTTTACGAGTATAGGGGACGTTCGATTCTTTTCGTTTTTTTTTTTTTTTTTTTAATTTTTTGTGAGCCCGAGCAGGTCTGTTATTGCTACCTGTCTTACACTCCAAAGAAAGACTCCTTTCCACAGATGTATCTCCAGACTGGTAGCGTAGCAATCAGTTGTAACCTTAGTAGCTACACATGTGGGTATTATGTGTGTTATTATGGTGCGGCAGGGAGGGAGGACGTTGATTCCCAAAAGTATACTCATTTGTAAAGCACACACACACATACTCGTATGTACAGCAAAACAGGAGCTCTTGAGCTGGATGTTCAACTTTATATCCGAAAAAAGTAATAAAACCCAAAAGGGCTAAATGAGAAAATATGATATTGTCGACGATCCGACGGACACAGTGAGGCTGATGGTGATTATGTTTGTGAAAAAAAAAAATAAAAAAAAAAGAACATCGAATTGGAAAAGGATTAATTATCTACTCTATTCGTCGTCGTCGTTTCGAATGAGATATGATGTGGTCTTTCTTTTCGGTTTGGCATGACTGGTTATCTTCTTCAATTTTCAACTGACACAGAAGATTACAAGTTTATGTGTGTCAAAAATCAGACAAAGGTGAGTAAAATAAAGAGATTGGATTTCGATCAATTTAGCTTTACGGAAATGGTACAAAGAATTTGAGATAAGATTTGTTTTGGTTTTTTGGGCTTAATGAAGTGAATCAATTAAGCACACTTCTTAAATTAAAAAAAAAATTAAGAAAGACTATAATTTAAAATCATCGGGTGCAAACATGGTCTAGAGGGATTTAAAATAAATCCAAAGTTTATGGGTTAGGATGACCACTTTGGGAAGTTCATCAAGATATTTTATAATCATGGCTTAATTAACTGAAAATTTTGTACTAGGTGGAAGATGATTTATATCCTAATTCTAGATATTAAAAATAAGATATTCTACTATTTACGAGATGCTTATTTAAGAAGCCTTTAGAAACTATTTTAAGAAGTCAGATTTTTAGAATGTCTCTGTTTTAAGCCCTCTATAAAATAAAAAGCAAATAACAACGAATGAGTACTTAACTATCCACCAGATATGTGTCTTATTTATTAATGCGTATGGACTTAGCGAACGAAAATTTTTAACTCACCAAGTTTGGGGTTCAAGGAACGGTTCACACATTTAAAAATACCTGTAATAACTAAAAGAATTACTTAACCGGCTCCTGATCCATTAAGGGTCTCTGGGACCACGAGCACGCTGCTTCCAGTAATCTACCCAAAACGCTCTGGCATCCACGATGGCTTGGTCTTTTAACCGGAGGTTCTGTCTTCCTTGTAGCCTCGAACCTGGGTGCTGGGATTCCGGAGCATTGTTATCCATTCGCTCAATGTGACTGAGCCAAAGTAGTCGACGTGTTTTGGCTTTTTGACCTATGTCCACAATCAATGGACAGCTGTTTGTTTGTTTGTTATATATATTCGTACTTGGTCTTGCCCTCATTTACTTGAAGACCAACACGTCTCGCCTGATCTTTAACAGCCGCGTAGGACTCTATTACAGAACGTTAGGAACGGCCAATCATGTCGATATCAGTTGAACATATTTGTTGAATATAGTGCCCTCCGTGTGAACGCGTATTTTCTAATGTCATGAGGTACAGTTGGATCAGTTTTCCCATCGAGAAATAGATGACTTGAAATATTCGTTGGTCTTTTCCAGGATTTGCCTCAATGTGAATATTTTGCCTTTGGTCAATCTGCCGAGCCGGAAGCCATACTGGTATTTTCCCGACTAAATTATTACAAAATGGCTTAAGATTTTCACATAGATCGTTGGATAGGATCTAATATACGAAACTAAGCAGGGATATGCCTCGATAGTTCTTGCAAGACATAGGATCACCGTTTTTTGTAGATTTGGCATATAGATGTTCCATTCGTCGAGCATGCTTCCTTTCACCCATATTTGATTTGATGGTTTGATGCATGTACCCTACCATAACATCACCTCCGTATTAGAAGAGCTAAAAAGAGACACAATTTAATAAAAGGTTGCGTGTGTCTGTTAATTAAAACTTCTAATTTTCGTAAAGCAAAAAAATCAATATTAATAAAAAAAGTTATTAAACGGACAAGGTCTACCCCCAGCCAGATAACATGAGGGTCAGAAGACTAATAGTATTATTTTTGAGCAGGACTTTACGTAGAAATAGTAGAAATAGTAGTAGTTGAAGTCAGAATTGGTCAGAATCGACGTTTCCCCCTTGAACACACAGTATAGGAACTTGCTGTAGTGTCTATTTCTTGGCAGTGAGATGCCTACGTTTCCTCGATTTCATAAGTCCAAGTTTCACAGTCGTAGTCTCTATAGGAAGGTTACAGCCCTTTCACCATCCGTCAAAGCCAGACAAAATATATTGGCCTACTTTCAATTTAACTTATGATAAGTGTGTTGATTTCAAATAAGTTGAACAACAATAAGGGCTCATTTAAAAAATTGAATAAATAAAAAGGGCCCAAGATGTCTACCTGGGGTATCCCATAGGTGACCAATATGTTTTAATAATAAAACAATTACTTTTTGATCAGGACTTTACGTAGCAATAGTAGACGGTACCAGGAAGAAAAATTTGGCACTTGCATTTTGTAGTTTCTTTTTCAAGGTTCTATATAAAGCCTATGGGCTTATTCGCATAAGTCTACGACTTCAGGAAACCCCTCAAGAAAAAGACTAGCGGGGTTAAATCACATGACCTTAGTGGACAATTCACGTCACCTCTACGAGAGATAACTTTACCCAGAAATCGTTCATGCAGAATGTCAATCGTTGAGTCCGCTGTGTGGAACCACAGACAAGAGAAATATATATATATATTTATATATATTTCTCTTGTCTGTGGTGGAACGCAGTGACATTCTGGTGAGACCACATGTCTTCTATGTCCATATCGTTTAATTTGGGCTATAAGAAAAGTCTTATCATTATCCTGTAGAGCTCGCCAATGACCGTGGTTTCACCAACTTTGTTTTCGAAAGAGTACTGACCAATTAAGCCGCCGCATATCGGCCTTAAATCCACACCAAATGGTAACCTTTTGAGAATCAAAGGACACGGTAGTGCCCAGCCAAGTTCTTGCACTACACCCTTTTTACAGGAACAAACTAAGGCGGTTTTTGACCCCTCCCTATCTTTAGTACCAATGAAGTCAGAAACTTTAAAGTCCGAATATTTGCTAAGCTAGTCAGGCATAGGCGCCTCACCGAATTTCAATTTTCTAGCATAAGCGGTTCCTGAGATATAAGGCCTCAAAAATCACAAAAAACCGTAATTGACTGACTGACTGACAGATCATCAAAATTATGGAGCACTTCCCGACATCGTAGAATCTTGTAATTTTGCACAGCGGTAGGTCTTGTCATGCAAGTAGAGGAAAAAAATCGAAAATTTGATATTTTGCATTCAGGGGGCGTGGTATCCGCCCACTTTTTCCGAATTGGTGTTGGTTGAATGGAGCACTTCTGACTGCTGTAAAACGATGAAATTTGGTAAAATGGTAAGGCTTTAATTGCATACAAAGAAAAAAATATAAAATTAGCGGTTTTCCATTCAGGGGCGTGGTATCAGCCCACTTTCTGAGAAAATGCTTAATTTATATGGAGCACTTCTGATTGTTGTAATTAAGGTAGGTATGTTAGTGTTAGGTATCTTGCCAGGACAAGAAGAAATAATTAAAGCGCAAATCAAAACAACCAATAACAAAAAGAAATAGGAAGCTATAAACTAAGTTGATTTTAGTAGGTAGAGTCCACCCTTCTATGTTTCCGTATCTTTCGAGATTTTGACATGGCGATATATTAAAATCTTTGCAAAAAGGAGTGAGATTAGACCAAAAACATAAATGTTAAAAAAAGAGCCAAGTTCTTCCTTACAAAAACCTTTGTGTAACAAGTCAGCCGTGAAATGTACTAAGATCTAAAAGTACTCCAAGTTCTTACTTCATGAAGGTTTAATACCGAATATTTAAAGTACAATAATATTTAAACAGCTACAATGTAATAGAGAAAATTTATTATTTAATGATAACTAACTAAAATTTGATGGGCTTACTTGGCAAGTTTTTTGTAAGCCCAAATCGAAAGGTTTTACTTGCGACTTATAGGTACTATAAGGCAAGTTATGCATTCGAAAAAAAACTGGACTCGAGATTTACGATGATAGCGAAGATTAAAAAAGTGGGTCTCGCAATTCCGTCTGTCTGTCTGTCTGTTCAACTACAGCTAAACTGTAAAACTTGGTAGATATGGGTTTTAATTTTTCCACCCCGGATGTTTTTTTCTTTTTTTTAAGACCAAAAATAACGGTACTTGCCATACGAATTTTTTTCGAAATTTTATAAATATTTTCTCAAAAATTGTCCCACAGATTTTCTTACAAAAAATTCTTAAAATTTCATTTAGTTAAACCTAGGTAATGATCGAAAAAAAAATCCAAAAAATTATTATTTTGGTACCATTGGAACAATTCTTTTTTTGTTTTTGATTTCCTCGAAAACGGTACGACCGATTTTGATAATTTTTTTTTTCAATATGAGTTTCAATATTATTGTGTATTGAAATTTTCAAAAAAAAAATTTCCAAATTTTGTTTTTTAAAACTCAATATTTCGAAAACTTGATAAATAAAAATTTCTTAAAGTAATCAACAAGATATGAGAAAAAAAAATTATTTTACTTATTTATTTTATTATTTTTTGCAGGTAGGTATCCTCCATACAAATGTTAAAAAATAGTTTTCGAAAATCCTATTTTTCTCGAAAACGGTTCCGAGAATTTTGCTTAATTTTTTTGAAAAAAATTTTAAAACAAGATACATATTACTGACTGTACCTACCATAGAAGGATTTTTTTAAATTTTGAATTTCTCATTATCGGCATAACGGATTTTATTGAAAGTTTTTAAAGAAAAGCTCCTAAAAAGTTTAAAAAACATTAGATTTCAACACTTTAAGAAAAATATTTTTTTTGAATTTTAAAAAAAAAAATCTGTTTTTTTTTGAAAATTCAATATCTCGAAAAGGGCTCGGTATTTTTTTTTTGCAAATTTAATTTTCATTCATTCATTTAAATTGGCATACCAAAACTTTTCTTAAAAATGTTTTAAAATGTTTGTTTATAAAAGCTTATTTTTTTAAGAAACCACTACAAGGACTTATAATTTTTGTTCTTGCATAAACCTATATTTGCTTGAATCACATGGCATCCTATTTTTACCTCCAACTACTAAAGAAGTTGTTTTACTCATTTAAAAAATTAATTTTATGCTTATGAACAGTTTTTCTCTAATAACATTCATTTTTGAAATTCTTAGAAATTTTTACATAGGAGCAAGTTTGTGCGACCCAGTCGTGCATTTTATTTTTAAAGTTTTTTGACCAAAATATACATCATGCCTGATATAGTAAAAATCAAAAAAAAAAAAAATAATTCCTCCTGTAGGGAATCACCGAAGACCCAAGTTTAAAGAAAATCGTTTCAGCGACTTAGGCTGTTATGTCGAGATACAGACACACAGACAGACAGATGGAATTGAAAGACCTACTTCTTTTTATATGCAGTTTATGGTTCCCCATTTGACAATGCTATCGAGGTCAGAATTCTATATCCTTCTATATCGTGATCCAAAGAACAAGGACAAGCATCTGGAAACGAATATGAGAAGCTAAAAGTACTGTCGTCAGCAAACAATTGAATATATAAGAAGTTTCAGACCAAAGCTCATCAATGGATATCTCAAAGAGAGTCGGAGATAAAACGGGGCCCTGTGGCATGCCAGGTACAGACAGACTTAAGCCCGTCTAACACAACTTGTATTGAGCGTTTCGAAACGTAAGAGTTTCTAATCCAACGAATAAGAAATTCATCAATTCCAAATGCAAGCGTTTTCGGTTAGAGATCTTGATCCCAAACTCTATCAAATGTCAAGTGTAATAGCTGTGCACCGAAACCACGCCATTATTGGCGTTAAATTCACTTAATTTCACAAGTAAAAAGTGGCCTATCATCGATTGCATTACGCCCTAGAGCTAGCCTCTATCCCTAAATATTTTGCCAAGTTGAACAGCCTATTCGATCAGAAGGTAGACCATCAGGTTGAGGTTAATCAGCTGGTAAATCATCCAAGGTCTCTGTAAATATTTTTTAGAGAAATCGTGAGAGGTTTTTGTCTTGTGACCAGAATCTTATTGGAATGTGATGGCAAATATTTTTTAGTTGAGAGGTCTTAAACATTTTTTTACAACAATCATATGATGAACTCCCACCGAAGTTACTCACAGAATGAAGGTCGCGCCATATTTGCTTACATCTACACAATACTATTACATTTGCCAAAAATAACACTGCAATAAACACTGATTAAAGTGGACCAGCCGTGGAAATGACCAACCGACGTCAACCGGTCGTTTTCAGCTTACATGATTTGTACTACACTTTTCATTTCAAATCTCTTCGATAACTTACTTATTTAGTGAAACACTTCATAACTATTATATGAACAAAAAGTGTAAATCAAAGATGTCTATTTTCTCTCCTCAAGCTACACCTTAATCTAGGTACCTATTATATGGCCCCTCCACCTACACATCGTCGGAGAATATATCTCAAAACATGTGTAAACAATCTGGAAAACATTTTTATTTTCACATCAACCCATCCCTATTTATGTTCAGCTTACCGGAAAAACGAATTAAACTTTTTTTTTCTTCAAAATTTCACTTTCCGCACGCGGGACTGACCATTGACCAAACCTAAGTATTAATTTGTGAAAATTCTAACAACTCCCCCTCGAGTAAGTTTGGTTACACATGTTCGCTAGCGCCTCCAGCACTTCATTATAATTTCCATCTCCCCCTTTTATCGTTTGCGAAACTCGCGGACGGACATGTCAGCGATGGAAGAAGAAAAGGAAGACGATTCTTACACGCACTGTTGGTTTCTTCGAAGACCAACAACAAGCAGCACCTTATAAGTCGCCGGCACATGGTAAATGTTCTGCATGTAGACATGGTTGTTATTTCTTCTACGGTAAAGAGGCTTCTTAAGACTCTTGCGGGACGAGCTGGTTCCTAAGTACCGCTTAATGAATTCATAGAAACCTCAGCTGAATATTAAAATAATTTATTGTGGACGTGCTCTGGGCAACAAAGTCCTAAAATTCCATCAAATCGAATTACAGAAAAAGGGGTGTGTTGTACGCCACATCAAGCAGTGTGTCGTGTCTCGGGTGTTCCCACAACATTGGCAGCAGAGACTCACATCATTAAGCATGGAAGCACTTGTGTTCCGTCATTATCGTCACTCGAGCAGGACTTGTAATTGGGATTTGTCAAAATTCGATTTATTTTCTGAAGCCGAACCTTTTTCAGTTCTTCAAATCTTTTTTTTTTCTTACTGATCGATCGATTATGACGAAGACTCTTTCTCCCGTCTTTATGAGTGAAGAAGATATCTCCTTGAGAATAAAGAATTGCACGCTGGCTGAGCACATCGCCACTACTACTGCCACCGCGCTGAACAGCAGTGTCTGTCTAAATCTTTGTGGGAACATTCGAAAAAATGAATTTCCATTGTCCGACTGCGGCTGCGTAAAACAGTCAAGCCTATCCTCACCTGGCTTAACCGCAAAGTGTATAATAAGTATGCTTGGCTTGGTCGTATAGTATAATCCTTTATTTTGGTATTTTGTTTAAGTAACCCAAGTCATATAATTATTCCAGATCTAGCATAACCCAGCCAGCACCCACTTATTAGAGCCGATTGCAAAGAAATCTAGACTAGATTATGGCACACTGACTGACTGACATTCGGTCGATGGAAAGATAGATTAAATAACTTTCTGGACTTATTCTACGCATATTGTTGTCCCAACTCCGTCCCAACTTTCAAATGGACAGACACAAGCTCAAGTCAACTCAAGACAAGACAACGAAGACTGATGCAATTCTATAATTGGACTCACCCAAGTGGAACTTGTACAACTTTTTCGCTGCGGGCATATTGGCGTGGTTCATATGGTTGTTTATAAAAATAAAAAGGTTCCGTCTTGTAGAATAATCAACTCTGGATATTGGTTTCGGTTTTTCAATATAAAAGACTCATATCCTCGGATTTATTATTAACACTTTAGTTTAACATATACAATATGCCTCCTCTATTAAATGGGGCTAATGCTAAGGCTGTTTTAAGACTTGGAGTATGGCGAAATTATGTCTGCTTGTTGTCAGTTTTGAATAATTATAATTATAATAATTTAAAAATTAGTGTACTGCAAGCGGCTCCTTTCAGAAGTATGTTGTAGAGATTTTTACCAGAAATGATGTGACCTATTTTGTTAGGATACCTACACATATGATAGAGCTCAGTTTCTAAGTAGGTCTGTATCATTCGATACCATGTGTGTATGTTTGATGATGTGAAGTCGTAATAGTGACTTAAATGGTTGTTAAAGGAACTTTGCATACATACTAAATTAGGTACTCACTCTCACTGCTTCTGCAGGGTTCACTTTAGGTGGCGGATTTTAAAGTTCTTGATTGTTTTGCCGATAATATCAAAATACAGCTTGATTTACTTCAAAGAGTGTGTGAAAATTGTTATATTTTGTATGGTTTGATTTAAAGATACGAGTATGATATTTTGCTTATGCCAATTAATTCCACTTTCCGCAAAATCACTCAATGTCAAAAAATGTATTTCTGGTTTGCGAATACTATTTAAAGTCAGGGTTTGGTAACACGTAAACGCGTTTGTTTTTATTTTACGTGCACTATAGGGATTATGGCTGCTCCTAAAATATTTGAGCACAGTGCAACGTTTAAGAAACTTTGAGAGGATTTTAAAGCAGGTACCCATGGAAAGGTTCTGTTATCAATAAAAGGGAAATATTAGGCTATTTAATTATATTTCTCATTCGTGTAGTACGGCTAAAGAAAGAAGCTCCGAACATAACAGTTCGTACAAAAGTTGGGTTAGCTGAAAGGGTTAAATATGCAATTTTCTACGCTTAGTCTTTTTTATAAAAAATCCATATCTACGTGATTTCTCCACAAAACTTATAGAGAATACTAGAATACTGCTGATGCTAAACGGAAAATCCCCTTCAAAGAAAGCTCGGAGGACAAACTCGTAAGCAAAACTTTTCGTTCAACAGTACAAAGTTCGACATGGGAAATTTGTATTATAAACAGCAATCGAAGAAATATATTTCTTTTGCAAATGAAATCCCTTAATGTATCAATGAAATTTAAAAAATTCAAACACGAAAATTTTGAGCGCAATTTTTTGAATTTTTAAAGTTGCTTTTGATAGTAAAATTTTTAAGGAGAAGAAATAAACCTTGTTCGACAGCTTGTTCTTTGTCCCGAAACATTTTTTTCTTTTGTAAGACCAAAAAATAAATATTTCGAAATTTTCTAAAATATTTTTTTTAAACTGTGCCACGAATTTTGTTAAGACTAGAGTATGATTAAAAAAAAAAATTACAAGAAAATGGTAATCATTCTTTTTGCTTGCGACCTATAGGAACTATAAGGCAAGTTATGGATTAAGATAAAAAAAATCTGTCTCGAAATTCTGTCTGTCTGTCTGTTCAACTACAGCCTCAACGGCTTGGCCGATTTTCGTTAAACTTGGTAGATGTCGTTTTTAACTACCCCCCACGCGATTTTTTCTTTTTTTTTAAGACCAAACTCGTACAGTTGCAAGAGTACTGAAAGATCTCGATATACATAAATCCGCTGGCCCGGATAGTATTGCCCTCAATTTTTTTGAAGAGGTGTTCTTCAACGCTGGCAAAACCATTGCGTAAGCTTTTCTATCTGTCCGGCTCTACTGGTCTCTTTCCGAGTGGATGTAAAACAGCATTTGTCCAGCCTGTCCCTAAAAAAGGCGAATGTTCTTACCCCTCAAACTATCGTCCAATTGCACTAACATCCCTTCTTTCTAAGGTCATGGAACGCTGAAGCTGATAAACTATCAGCTCAAAAAATATCTTGAAGAACGAATGCTTCTTAATGACCTGCAGTATGGCTTTCGTAGCAATAGGTCCACTGGTGATTTGATGGTATATCTCACCGAACAGTGGCACAAATCTTTACATCGTTTTGGGGAAAGTAAGATTATTGCACTGGATATTTCAAAAGCATTGGATAGAGTTTGGCATCAAGCTCTTTTATCGAAAATGCGTGCATTTGGTATTGATAATTCTCTTCTTCGATGGATTAGACATTACCTTTCAAACCGTTCAATACAAGTTGTATTCGACGGTTTTAAATCTGAAGTCCATAAAATAAATGCTGGTGTGCCACAGGGCTCCGTTTTGTCTCAGACTCTCTTTCTGATATTCATCAACGATCTTTTGTCTGAAACTTCTAATCCATTAAATTGTTTTGCTGACGACAGTACTCTCAGCTTCTCATATTCGTTTCCAGATACACGTCCTTGTTCTTCGGATGTGAATCTAGAACGGCAGCGTATGATAAGCTCATTAAATTCTGATCTTGATAGCGTTGTCAAATGGGGAATGAAAAAACGTGTAGAATTTAATGCTTCAAAAACTCTATGCTGTCTCCTATCGTTAAAGCAGCCCCTATGTCGCTATCCATGAGTGGCACTTGCATTGAGAAAATCAAACAGCTCTCAGTTCTCGGTATGTGCATCACAGACCACCTTGTGTGGAATGACCATATATTCGACGTCGCCAAAAACGCTGCTAAGTGTTTAGGTTTTCTTCGACGTTGCAAGAAATTTTTTACCCCTTCTGATCTGGCTGTCATCTATAAGGCCTATATTCGTCCAAAGCTTGGATAGAATTCAAAAAGAGCTTTAAAAATGATAGGTGATAAAAATATAACAGAAACATTTGAAACTCTCGAGCAGCGTCGCAATGTTTCTTGTCTTTCACTATTTTACCGTTATTTTTATAAACGATGTTCTAGTGAAATAGCCAGCTGCATTCCTCCCCTTAAACTATTTAACTGTAATACACGCGCTTCAAGGAATGCCCATTAGTTTGCCCTTGAGCCCCATTTCGGACGTACAGTTAAATTCAGAGATTCTTTCTTAAGCCGCATCACACGAATGTGGAATGCTTTACCCGACTCTATGTTTCCCTCCCATTGTAATATTCAGACATTCAAAACCAACGTGCATCGGTATCTCCTCTTAAATCCTTTCCCACTTTCCTAAAACGCTCGCACTGTGCTAAAACATTTTAAGGGTATCTAGTCATAATTTCTTTAGTGCGCATAAATTACAAAAAATTATTAAAAAATAAAAACGGTACCTGCCATACGAGTTTCTTTTTCGAAATCTTATAAATATTTTTTTTTCTCAAAAACTGTCCCACAGATTTAAAAAAAAATTCAAAAATTTTCTTAGGAAATCGTTGAACATTTTTTTTCCAAAAGTTGGTTATTTTTGGTGCCCTCTTTGGATCCATTCTTTTGTTTTTGATTTTCTCAAAAACGGTATAACCGATTATGATCATTTTATATGCTAAAGCTCCCCAGTAATTTAAATATTATTGTGTATTCAATTTTTCAAACATTTTATTTTTGGATTTAAAAAAGAAAATTCAAAATTTGTTTTAAAACCTCAATATTTCGAAAAACCTATGCTCGATTTTTTTTTTAAATTTGACAATTAAAAGTTTCTTAACAAGATGTGAACAAAAATGTGCAAAAATTGTTTTCGAAAATCTTATTTTTCTCGAAAACGAGCGTCTAGAATTTTAATAATTTGTTTTTCTTTTGAACAATTTTTACGATTTATAATTCAACAAAAAAATTAAATTTCGATATTACTGATTATACTTACCGTAGCACTATTTTTTGATTTTTGAATTTCTCATTATCGACATGACGGATTTAAATAAAATAAAATGCATGACTGGGTCGCACGAACTTGTGATTTTAGGATTTTTAAAAACTAATTTTATTAGAGAAAACTGTTCATAAGGATAAAATTTATTTTTTTAAAAGAAAAAAAATTTTATCAAAATTCTCGGATTCATTTTCGAGAAAAATACGATTTTCTAAAACCATTTTTTAACATTTGTATGGGGTACCATTATTTTTAGGTGAAATGAATTTTTTTTCACACATCTTGTAAATTATATTGAAAAACTATTATCTGTCAAGTTAAAAAAAAAATCTAGGGTTTTCGAAATATTGTGTTTTGAAAAAAAAAAATTTAAAATTTTTTAACAAATTCTAAAAAAGAAAATTTGAACAAACAATTCTATTCAAATTTTAAGAGAGCCTTAGCTCAAAATAGTTTGTACCGTTTTCAAAAAATCAAAAACAAAAAAAAAATTGGTTCCAAGGGGTGTACCATTAATAACGCTTTTTCCGCAAAATTTTCCAACCATTACTTAGCCTTTAACTAAATGATATTTTATATATTTTTTTGTTAATTCTGTGGGATAGTTTTTGAGAAAAAAAATATTCATAAAATTTCGAAAAGGTACCCTGCCTTTGGTCTTAAAAAAAAGAAAAAAACGTGTGGGGGGAAAAATTGAAAATGATATACGCCAAGTTTAACGAAAATATGCAAAACCGTTTAGGCTGTAGTTGAACAGACAGACAGACAGACAGAATTTCTAAACGCACTTTTTGGGTCTTCGCTATAATCGTTGACATTTGATCAAAATCTCGAGTTCGTTGTTTTTTTGCGAATGCATAACTTGCCTTATAGTACCTAAACTTCACAGTTAAAAATTTGTAGAGAAGCTTCCAAAAAGATTAAGAAGCATTGCATTTCAAAACTTAAAAAAAAAATATTTTTTGGAATTTTAAAAAAAAAATCATTTTTTTTAGAAAATTCGATATCTCAAAAACGGGTCAATATTTTTAATTTGAAATTTAATTTTTATTCGTATAATAATAATAATTTTGCGTTTAAGCAACCTTTTTAAAATTTTGTGTCTGAAAGTTTATTTTTTTAAGAAATTGCTACAACCTATAATTTTTGTTCTTGCATAAATTAATATTTGCTTAAAAAATCACATGTCATTCTATTTTTATTTCTTACTACTAAAAGATTTTAAGAACTGAATTTTATTCTTATCAACAGTTTTCTCTAATAATATTCATTTGTAAAGTTCTTATTGTCTTATACATAACAATACAATCGTAAGTTCGTGCGACCCAATTGCGCACTCAATTTATAAAAATTTTCTGTAAAATGTACTTTTTTAATTTGTTTTATAAACAGTATACAAATATTTTTTTAATCAATATAGAGAAATGAAAATTATTTCTGTTTAAGTGGAGTGATTGAATTAAATTCAATTAAAAAGCTCAAGTGACCTCTACTCCAAGGTGCGTTTCGCCCAGGTACGACAGTGGGCTCATCAGTTAGATGCTGTCGTACCCTTCTAAGACGCAAATATTTTTAATTGAATTTAATTCAATCACTCCACTTAAACAGAAATAATTTTCATTTCTCTATATTGATTTAATAGTCTGACCACGGACATTATTGTTCTAGGTGTCTGAATTTAATCAAATTCCCCTAGAACGATAAAATTCAAAGTCTATTAAAGCTGTAAATTTTATTAGAGTCGGTAAACATCGACCAATATTTGCGTCTTAGAAGGGTACGACAGCATCTAACTGATGAGCCCACTGTCGTACCTGGACGAAACGCACCTTGGAGTTGAGGTCACTTGAGCTTTTTAATTGAATATTTTTTTAATATCAGGATTCAGGGCTTTCTCGATAGACTAGATATTCGGACTATTCTTAGACATTTAATCAGCTCTCTCAAATCATCTTCATCCAATGAAAAATGTTTGGGTATACCCTTAAACCTGCAACTTAGATTTGCTCTTAACTGCAAATTATTTCGCCCTTTCAAAAAAAAAAAAAAAGAAAAAAAGGGGGAGTCCCTCAAGGAAGTTATTTAGGACCACTTCTTTTCATATTACTTTTTAGAATGTAAAATGTAAAATTGTGAAAATCATGAAACCTGACAGTGATTATTTTTACATCAAATGGTATTAATAACTTTCTTATAAAATACTATAAGTACGTTTCGAATCTCATAAGCGAATCAAATGCGAAGCCATGACTTTTTTAGTGTAAGCCAACGAATAAGATTAAAATTTGGTACAGAGCATTTCTCCTCTAGAAGATATTAAATTAAGCTCTTCTAGAAAGAGTATAGTTATCACTCAAATATTATATTCTATAAAATTATTATATATATTATCGTATTCTTTCTTGTAATCAAACAAGTTCTACTCCCTAAAAAGCAAAAAATCTCTTACTTACCTAATGATCAGATAATAATAAATTTTCATCAAAACAAATAATTTTATAACACTCCAGCAAAACAAGATGACATCATTTGATAGAACTTAAAACTATTGTAGACTGTTTGGCTGCAGAAAGAGTTACTCGTATAAATAAATAATACCCCAGATCGAGCAAAAAAAAAGCAACTATTAACAGACAATGCATTACATTACGAATCATACGAGTTCACCAGAAGCCTTTGGTGCTATTGGTGTGCGAATAAGTTGGACATACGGGCTGTCCGATTCTGATTCCACATAACACAAATAGCTCTTTGGAGCACTTAACAGAGTATCCATGGTCAGCAATAAAATGATAATTACAATTCGCAGCGCTAAATTACTATGGTACACCAGCTAGACCCAATCCGAGATCGGAGTCCGATGTTGTGCCAAAATGTAAAGCAGTTCCAACTTGCATTGGACTTCAGTAGTTGCGCAAAATAGCACTTTTGTAAGGCGCATATTTTTAATGCTCTTGATCTGCCAGCCATCAAGGAATATAATTCGCATATCAATCTTTTTGCCAAAGAAGGAGGAAGGAGGCTGATGGAAATCATTAGACCCTCCATTCCACTCGGACTTCGACTCCACCACAAAAATGACTCTGTTGGCAAATAATCTAAAAATTTGATCTATGAGTTTTCGATTTCGCCTTATACTTCTGCGATTAATTCAATATTCTTCTATAGAAATTATATCTGAGTGCGCGCATATAATGTGCCAAGGATGTCATGTTGACAGATCAAAGCGAAACTTCACAGAGAGTTCTTTTTGTTTATTGATTCCGAAAGACCAATTTACAATTCATTAAAAATGATAAAATTGATGAAAAAGAAAAAAACAACAGAATTTAATCTGCGCTGGGGCTTTGAAACATTTGTCAGTAATTAATTCTTGTCTTCACTAAGTTTTATTTTATTGGCTGCATGCTCTTTGTCAACATAGATAAATAGACCAATATCAATTCGGCTACAAATTGGTGCTGCACTGCACATGTTTATGTGATTGACAATTTGACAACATATCGCCAGGCTTTGTGTTGTCTTTTGATTTGAAAATGAATTAATGTGGGGCAAGTTGACATAGCCGATGAGAATATTAAATAGGTCTTAATGGTCTTGGGATTTTTGAAATTAATGATTGTTACATTTGGTTTTTTGTATATATTTAAATATGTTTATCTATACATTCAGAGAAAAACTTCACGTAGAATTAATTGTTGTAAAGTTATTTTTGAGATTTATCAAGGGTTTCAGATGAGTATCTTAAGGAAATTTAGAAATTCTCGTGTTTTCAAATCAACTTTGTTATGGTGGAATCAAAATCTAAGAAATCAATTCAATTTTGTTTTATTGAACATGCATGTATGTATGTGTGAAAATTTAAATTCGTAGGCTCATAGGGGGCCTAACTATGTATATACAGTGACTTAAGTTTAATTACGAGTATATTTATATAAAATTTACATGACAAAAAATAAAATTTAAAAGGTCGGTTGACAGGGTGTTCATTCCCGGTTGTCAGTGGTGATTGTTGTGGGTTGTGGGCAGGGATGGCGGTGGTAGGCTGACCCAATGTCAGCGTAGAACGAGACTACGTCCTCGTTGTCCATGATTACGTTGTCATCCAGAGTTTCCATCACGCTGATGTACCTCGATTCTAGATGTCGTTGTTCTGTGGTCATCCTTCTCATAAACTCATTCGGGTCTTCGCTGATGTTCCCCATTAGTTTCTTCGTTGAATTAACTAGATATTTGTCCAGTGGGATTAAATTCGCTTCTGTGTAGAGATGCTCGTTCCTGTAGTGTTTCTGTCGTTGACGGTCGAAGTAGAGTCCAGTGCAGATCCTCAGTATATTCCTTTCGAATAGTTGAAGCTCATTCATAGCTGTCTTCGGGATAGAAAACCATACTGGGAAGGAATAGCTGATCACTGGTCGCAGGAGCTGCTTGTAGATTAATATCTTTGTGGGTTAGCTAAGACCTGGGGCCAGATTCTGTAAAAAAAGAAACGAAAGCGATCGTTCGTTTTTCAAAAACGAAAGCAAATACGAAGCAAACCGTTCGCACGTACGAAAACATTCGTTCGCTTTTGCCATACAGAATGTCACCCCTGATCTTCTTTCCTGCAATGGGTGCCAGCGATTAAAGCCCCAGCTGGCCTTTTTCAGAACATTTCTTGAATGCAAGTTAAACCTTAGCAACTCGTTGAAGTGCACTCCCAGGTACTTGACATTTGGTTTCGCTACTATGGTGGATCTGTCAGGGAGTCTTAGGACCAAATTTCTGCAAATTTTTGCGGTGCGAATGCCTCTACCAGTTGAAGATCTCCTTAAGCAGACAAGTTCCGATTTGGAAGTGTTGATTCGGATGCCCCATTTCAGGTAGAATTGGAAAAGTCTTTTGATGTGGGTTTCTACTTTTTGGACAGCGATTAGTGGTGACATTGATGTGGCGTAGGTGAGTTAGTCATCAGCATATAGAAGGTTCTAGTATCCAATTGGAGAAGTTTGGTCTGAAGTCATCAAGTTGTAGAGGAAGGGGCCTAGTTTTGAGCATTAGGCGACTCCAGCTCTGATGGCCTTCATGTTTGACTTGCAGCTATCTACTTGAACGAAAAATTTCCTGAAAGATAGGAACAGAGAATTTTTATTAACGGCGGTGGAGATACTTGCATAAATCTAAGAAATTAAAATGACTGGGTGGCGTGTGTTATTTCAAAGGCTTAGAATTTAAGATATGAATATTTTTTGAGAAATTTATTTGTAGAAAACCATAAAATTTATTCTTTAAATTTCGAAAAAGAATCCCTTAATAGTGCTAGCTAAGCAACAAAAACAAAATATCATTTGATTTCTTGAGCAAATGTGATTTTTAAAAAACTTATTTTATACATAAAAAACAACCGTTTAAAATACAAAATTAATTTAAAAAAAAAGATATAATGAATTGGAACTTGCTTTTAAATGAAAAAAAATTGATCTTTTTTTTTAAAATACAAAAATATATATATTTTTTTTTTAATTTAAGATGAAGGTACATATTATTATTTATACTTTTTTAAGGCTTCTGTATTAAGAATATTTAATTTAAAAAATCGAAAATAATAAAATTGCTTCAATGGAAAAGGTTTTGTTAATAATAAGTTTTCATACATTTTTAATCCAAATAATCGTTAATTGTAACAATTCACAAAACTTATATCAAAATCATTGAAGACGTTTAAGAGAATGATAAGATTTTTAGCATTCTGTTAGGCTCATTTATAGATAGGCGCCATCAAAGTGTAAAAGTTTAAAAAACATCGACCAAGTCGTTTTTGATTATAGCCGAGTTTTCAAATAAAAAATATTTTTGGAGATAAAAGAAATCTTTTCTGCAATTCAACAGGGTGGCGCATAAGTAAAAGTGAGATTTTATTTTTTGAATAATTTTTTGTTTGCTTATTTTTTTCTTCAGAATTAACTTTGAAAAAATTGGGAAATTTTTGATGGAAAGATTCAGCACATAACAAAGAACGAAAGTTGTCTCTTGTTCAGACACAAAAATCATATCAAAATATTCCTCATGTTAGAAATGCGCCAATCTGTGCTCCAAAAATTTACATATTGGTCCAATGTTTTCAGCATCAAAGGGCTGAAAGACTTCGAGCAGCTCAAGCTGATGTTAACATTGCTCTAGTGGAAGCAAACTTCCACCAGGTCGTTATCAGCAGTTGCGGATGTCTAGGTGGTTACATCTTTTTCAATATAACATATAATTGGTTCACGAGTTCAAAGCAAATGATCCACAAGTATGCATTCAGTATGCTTGACGTTAAACAAAATTGCAGAATATAGGTCATCCAAAACCCAAAAATTACCCACTTAAATGCACATTTTGCTGATTTGGATGCCTCAAAAAGAATCATTGGACCATATTTTTTGTTTTCGAAAACGACGAAGAAGTTGCGGTTAATATGGATGGCTTTCAAGATCGGGGTGCGATTGATAAAATTGAAAGGCCAGAGGAGAAGAACAACTCAGAGTTGTGGTTCCAATGAGATGAAGGAACAGATCAACCAATTATGGCTCTACTGATGGAAATTTTTGGTTATCTATCGCGTATTTCGTATTTTAACTGGCCAGCGCAATCGGCCGATTTAATGTCTGCTACTGTCTTAACTAACGTCTAAGACGAGAAGCACTTTCTATGATGAGTGATACTTTTAGGGGATATGTAACTTCCTCCCCAGAGGCGGAACCCCTGAAATTTTTTTTATTTACGTGTCTTAGCGGCTGGAGAACGATTGCAGACCTCCAGATTAATAGTGCAAAATACTAACCATTATGCGAATAAAACTTTCTTATTTTTGAGAAATTGGAAGCATTTGAATTATTTCGCCCTCTTTTATATTGTAAAGTCTCATACGTAATTTGAACTTGACAACTTTAAACTTTTACTGTGAATGCACCCTCAATTAAGACTGTCAGTTTTAACACATTCAGTAAAAACAACATTTACAAATAATGAAAATTTTTTTACCAAAATTCGGAGTCAGCGACGGATCTTGATCGTAATTCTCATTCCAGTAGACAAGCAATTCATAGTGTAGTGAAAAAGTTTGAGTCTAAATTTTCGCTGCTGGGTTTTTTCCCGTGACGGTGATGCAGAGTCTTGGTAGAAATGTCCATCATTTTTCTAACGTTTAAGCGTCCATCGCTTGAATCGAACTATTCCATAAGCCACAACTTTCTCAAAAATTGGGTATAGCCTTGACAACACTATGGCGAATTTTGTGAAATGATCTTGGCCTGCACCACTTATGTAAGATAAAATTTGCTCAAGAACTAAAGCCATTCGATTATATGAAATGACGTAAGTTCAAGGATTGGGTTCGAAAAAATGTTAGAAGAAAATGACCAATTTCATCGGAAAATCATCTTCGGTGATGAACTGTGTGTGAAGAATTTTTTGGAAAATCTTGATGAACCGTATTTTTTTCTAAACGGTTTTATCAAAAATATGAAAAACGTCATGTGTTAAACTCTCTTATGTTTCAAGAAACACATGAAGTGGTGTATGGTTTGGTTTTCAGGCCAGCGTTTCTGAAAAGACCATCACGGTATAAAATCAATGAAAATCGTTACATAGGCATATTGCAACGTTATTTCTTTGGTCTGTTGTATCGCCTAAAGATAAATCATATGTTTGCCACAGAGTACACAACGGGTGACACAATCGGCTTATTGAAAACTCAATTCGATGAACGGGACGTCAGTTGGCTGCTTCGCTTGTGTGCTTGTTTGCTCATGGGGCTACGTAAGGTAATTAATCTGTGTTAACAAGCCTATTTCGATATAGAAGCTCAGAGGGAATATTGAACGAGACATGACAAGAGTGTATTGATTTGATTAGAGTAGCTTTTTTTTTGAGATTTTATCGGCTCATTTCCATTTGTAAACTTTAACTTGGAATATTATGACTTAGAGCTGTCTTATAGCTACGAAAAGTTTAGTTCTAAGTCAAAAAGTTCTGCCCACAGTGGCTTGATTAGTCCACGATCCACGAAGTTACAGCTTCGTTTAGACGGTTTGCTTGATTAGGTTTTGAAAGTTTTTCTCAATACTGTGGATTTGGACATATAGTCTCTTTATCTCTGAGACATGTGTATACACTTCCCGGTCTAGTTCTTTCCCTGGTGAATGTCATGATGACTCCTTTTGCAACATTTTCTTCCTCAAAATTTCTATCCCCATTTGACTTTGATTCTCTATTTCGGTGAGCTACGTTTGATTATATTGTAATTGGATAATCATTTTTACAGCCATTTCTCGGAATTCCTAAAAGGACTTTTTTATATAACTTTAGCTCTTCAACTTTAATTCGAAGTCTAAATCTCTAATCCTTGGCATAATGGTTAGTGCTTTGGACTGCCATGCAGAGGGTCTTGGGTTTGATTCTTATCAGCTGCAAAATAGTTTTTCAGGGGTGTACTAGCTCTTCCGAGGAACTGACAAATCCTCCAAGAGTATTTCTTGACAAGAAAAGTGCTGTTCATCAGCCGTTTGGAATCGGCGGAAAATTCTAGGTCCCCTGCAAACACGCACACAGAAATAGTTGAGAGTCATAAGGTTGAAAGTTGTAAGTCACTAGGTTTAGGTACGCTATGAGCCGTCATGGCCTCTTTTGACCCGTTTACTGCAACAACCGCAATTTTGTATCGGTTGCTTATTTGGGAGCTGTTTATCGCAAGTAAAACGATATATTTATTCAAAAATAATATGAATAGAGCGCAATTTTTCATAAATCGAAAATCGTGACAAATGTACGCTCCAATCTTTAACTGTCAAATTCTAAAACAAACCATCAGTCGTGATTTTGATGATGATAGTACGCTTTTAAGCAAACCTCACTTACAGCATCTACACTGCACTGGATTGATTTTGACGATGAATCATTTTTAAAACATCTGGATTTCAATATTCATATTCTGCTTTGGCAATGAAACTCTCATTATGGGCTTATTTAATATCCAGACATCACTCCCCCCGCGATTGCCCATAACCATCAGATTACTTAATACTTCACGGACAACGGTCTTCGTTTGACACTGGAGACTGAAGTACCCACCTATCTTCGCTTCAAATCCCAGTTGGAGACATTTGTTTACATAACTGTCATATAAAAAGTCATCGTACTTTTTTCTGTGATGACTAATTGCAGGTCTCTTTCTGAGTTGGTATTGGCTTCAGGTTTAGCTCCTCTAGGTATACCATTGAACATGGCTTACCGCATTTTTGTCTACTGACTCGCAGAATTATTTAACAACAGCCTATGAGTCATACTATAACTTTCATCCCGAGGAATGTACTTCGCAAGTTGTATATTTCTCATTTGTTTTATTTTTTTTTCTGTACAGAATATTCATCTGCAAGCTAGGTATGCATCGTTTAACCATAGGTGCCTCCATCGTTCAGCCTTTTACGAGGCATATTTGCAGAAGAAGTGTTAGAACTCTGCCCAGATCCGGCACTCTGAATCATCCCCAATAAGGCTTGTTGGCTTACTCGTATTTATAACTGCACTTTGTTTGTTTTTCTCATGATCTCCCACATTAAACAATAATGGAAAAAATCCAAGTCTATTATTTAAAATCCACACAAGATGTCAAGCCTTATAGTCACGAGTACGTATAGACGTACCTACATGGGGGCTTATTGATACCAGCATTTTAATTGAAGGTACTCACCGCGGAAGAAATATAATGACAGCGAAACATTTTTAATGGACTATGTTGTGATGTGCACCTTATGACTTTCATCGGCTCCAGATCCAGAGGGGAAAAGACGAAAAACAAATTCCGACCTCATTGTTGTTTACCCTTGTCCAACAAAGAATCCATGAGAAAGTAAATTTGTTTCGGGATATCTCTAAATCAATTTCGACAGATTACCTCTTCTCTCCAGCCAGCCAGGAGGAAGAGGTGGGAGAGAAATGAGGTCAAGAGGGGTGGATATGGATATGCTGTTATATTACTAAGTGATGGTGCTGTTAGCCGTTATAAATGACAGTTTATTAAGTGAAGATTGTAATCGTCTTGTCTTTTATTCTGGAAGTCACTTCGGCCATGATATATGACTGGGTCTTTGAAAAGAATGAGTTTTTTTGTATAAATAATTTCGAGCTGAATCGTATCCTTTTTGGACACAATATTGTTTGGTTGTCAGAGTGTTTTGTCCTGCGAGGGAATCTAATGAAATTGGGACTATAATTCGTTGTTTGGGTGAAAGCATTTGGCTATTGTTGAGAAATTAAAGATAAGGGAGGACTGAGAGGTATTTTCATCAATGGACAGAATTATGTTCATATTAAGACAAATTTAAGAAAAGTTAAGTTTCTTCTGCTGAAAAAATTCATAAAGAATTCCCTTTTCAGCATTGCCATATCTCACATTGGTTGTAACAAAAATAGGTAGGTTCAAGACGTACTCGACTTGAAGCAAGTAGATACATGGATTGAATGTTTGTATTTTTTTAAGAAAAACTATCAGAAGCAAAAGTAAGTCGTCTATTATTAGTCGTCGACGATTTTCTGATTACCTAAGCATGCCGATATGTGGTTTACTGTAAATTGTTCCAGGAATTTTGATCCAGGCTGGGAAGACGAAAAAGGGAAAATAAACAAATCATAATTTCTCAAAAACGGCTGTACGTATTTAAAAAAAAATATATTATTAATTAATATAAGTTAGCTTTTAAGAAGTTCTTCAAAGAATCCGGATATTTCGGATGTTCGTATATCAAAAGCAGATCCGGATGCAGTATCAAGTATCCAAACTATCCGGATAGTGTCGGATATCCGTAAAGTTAGATGATCCACTATCCAGATTGTGTCAGCTACCCAAATCCAGATTCAGATCCAGATACAGTTCGTTAAATATACAAAAATCTTACCCCCATGAAACCTATTGACCCACTATTCAAAAAAACCGGAGGAATTTCTAGGTTGGAAGGGTATTTTTTTTTTGTTCTTGAGGATAAAGGGAGAATTAAAGGATTATAAAACTGAAAAACTTATATTTGCTTTGATTTAAACAGATGGCACATGATTTTTGGTTAATTTCTAATCTTAAATCTAGAATAAGGACGGCTTGATCTTTCTAGAAAAAGTTGTATTAGATTTTCCATATACAAATATACCTAAATATGACTATATTTTCCATGGACAAGGTAAAAGAAAACATTTCCAAGTCTATATTCATATCAGGTTCATATTTGGTAAGCGTATACCAATTCGTTAAAGCTACTCGTATTTTCCAGTTCAAAACTTAATATAAACTTCGGCGGATAGTGTCGAATCTCAATGGTCTCATTTAACTATTCAGATATCCGACACTATCCGGATGAATCAGGCCACAATTGATTCATTCATATGAATCTGAATATCCGAATAATTTGAAGATTCGGAAATTCCCGGAAGCACTACATTTAAGCAAGAAACCTACATTTCTTACAGAACCTTTCATTTTTATTTTCGACCAACTCAAAAACCGTTTAACTGATTTTAATTTTAAGTTTGGTTATATGGCTCTGGATCGATAGCTTTCCATCAACTGTGATCCATACCACTCTGCTTTCTTTTATCTAGACTAATCATTCTGACCTCGTCTCTAAACCGGAGATGAGGCTGTTCCGAAACAGGTAATTGAAATTTCGAAACCTTTCTTGGCTGTAGCATTTTTGGTGTAAAGGTTTCGTATTTGACTTCTAATCTACTTATTTCGCTAAACCGAAGTGGTAACGGTTTCCTAGGGTAATATTTCGAGACAACTTTATTAAAATGAGATTAATATCAACTCCGGGTGATAATGTCAATATCGTCTTCATACCCCAATAACTGGACACATTTGTTTAATAAAGTGCCCTTGGTGTTAAGGTACAAGTACGGTCTAGAACGGCAAGAAACGCTCGATTTTTAGGAATTTTTGTTTCTCGGAAACTTTATTAGGTAATAACATAATTTTTTTTTAGATAATGAATACATGTGTCGAGAGTACAAAAATTTTTTTTTTTTAATTTTCGAATCTTGGCTAATTTATAGAGGACGCCAACGTCGACTCATCAAAAAATACATGGACCCATTGCGGACAGTAATCTCGGGATTGGCTGGACTGAAACAAAAAAAAAACAAAGTGGGTTATTTAAAGGAAGGTTTCTTACGATACAATTTACCACAATTTGTTTAAAAAGTCAAAAAAAAAAAAATGTCAAGCTTTGAAAAAAAAAATAATTTTTTTTGGCAATTTTTGTGGCCATTTTCGGGTCGCCATTTATTTGTTCATAAGTTTTTGGTCAAATTGTGGCAAATTGTCTTAGAAAACACAAAAACAATCAAGTAACAACAAGTTTTTATGAAAATCGGTTCAGTAGATCCGGAGATTATCTGTCCGGATTTGATGAGTCGACGTTGACGCCCTCTATAATTCGGCCAAAATTCTAAAATTAAGACAAAGAAAAATTTTGTTTGTACTCTTGACACATGTATTCATTATTTAAAAAAAAAAAATATGTTATTACCTAATAAAGTTTCCGAGAAAAAAGTTCCGTGCGATTTTTTGGCGTTCTAGACCGTACTAGTAACTTAAAGCCTGCTGTATGCGGGAAGTCACATGATAGTAAATCTCCTTGCTAAAACACGGTGCTTGTTTGGAACAATCGAGAAAAGTAATTCCACTGCGTATTTCCCTATGTCAAGGAATTCGTTTTACAGGGATCCCGTGTTGAGCGAACGCCATATAGAGCCCCTCAAGAAAAATGCTATCATCTGTAGATTTGAAGTCGATTAGAAGATCAGTCTCAATTATGATTTGAACGACCACAGTTGTGCTCCTCATATAGTAATATTTCCTTCATTAGAATTTTCCTCAACGGCGTCTAAACATTTAATTGGTAGTTACTGTTATTTTCTTAATGAAAACAAAAATAAAATGCACGACTGGGTCGCCAGAACTTGCTCTTATGTAAAAGACTAATAATTTAAAAAATTAATGTTATTAGAGAAACACTGTTCATAAGCATAAAATTCATTTTTCAAAAACCATTTTTTAACATTTGTATTGAGGGTACCGTTATTTTCAGATAAAATAATTTTTTTACCTATCTTCTAACTTTTATTTATCAAGTTTAAAAAAAAATCGAGCATGGGGTTTTTGAAATTTTGAGTTTTGAAAAAAAAAATTATTATTTTTTTTAAATCAAAAAAAAAATATTTTTTAAAAATTTGAATACACAATAATATTTAAATTTAAATGGTTCCATGGGGGCAGTGGCGTAGCGTACCATCTCGGCGTCCGGGCGGGACACCTATTTTGCCGCCCCATTCAATACTTTATTAAAATTAAATTTCGAGACATTATTTCACAGGCAATGAGGTATCTCTTATTGAAGGTAAAATAGGATCAGCGGTTTCACAAACGGATTCTACGAGACTTACGAGCAGCAAAATCAGATATAACTTTGTTAAAATCAATATTTGCAGCCAATACTTGTTCAATTGACAATATAGACAAGTTTGATAGTCTAGTGGAGCTCATAGTGGATCTGAGATAATTTTTGATTAGTTAAACTTCGAAAAACTTCTCTCACAACTAGTGACACTAATTGCCAAAGTCAAATATATACGAATCAAGATGACTATATTTGGAATGAATTTTCGAATGAGTTTTCGAATGAATTGTAGGAGCTCCAGTGGTCCTTTGCCCCTTATATGTTCCGCTGATCCAGAACTGGTGACAAACTGCTGGAGACGCTTTCGCTCCATCTGAAACTCGTCCTTGTCGATCCGAACTGTTCCGCTATTTCTTGAACTTGCTGGAATCGAGTCGTCATTTCTTGAATGATCTTCTCAAATGATGCGAACACCTCTCGACGGAGTTCATGCTCGTGAGACAAAGCTGCATCTGTGGATTCTTCGCCATGCATGCATTCTTCTCGTTTTGAGTTCGATTCCGAGTTTTTCGATGAGAGTCTTGCAGCTTGGACGAAACCGTCTCTCCTCTCCACTAGTAGAGCTTTAAAAGCGCAGAGTTTCTGAACACACTCATCCACACTCAGTCCTCGTTGCTGCAGGTAAATCTGTGCGTCATCTACTTTAGGTAGCACTGCAGCCCAAAAGCCAAGAAAAGTGAGGAAGTTGAATGACTGACAGCCAGAAGAAGACTGGCTCCCGATATTGTTTCGGAAGTTTGAGATGAATCCGTCAATTCTTCCAGTACCTCAAGAACTTTCTCAAACTTATTTTTAAGCGTCTTGACAGCTTCATGTCTAGCGCTCCAGCTCGTTTCAGTGACTCGTTTCACTGCTTGACCTGTGACGGCAACCAAAGCGTTCCACTGAGCAGTTGACGCAAAAAAGAAGGCAAATAGCTTCTCCAGAGTTTCAAAAAACGTCAGGGAATTCACTGATTCAGAAGCAGAGTGTACCCCAACCAAGTTGAGTGAGTGGTTTGTGCATGCAACGAATGTAGCTTTCGGATTCAGTGCTTTAATCCGTGCTTGAACATTGTGAATCCCTGACAATGTGGCAGCGTTGTCATACGCCTGTCCTCTCAAGTTCTGTATGTCAAGTCCGTCCGATGTTATCTTCGAGCTTATATCGTTGCTGAGATCTTCGGCATTTTTTCCTTTGTAAAGTCGATGAAAGATTCTACCACGGCGACCTTTTCTTCTTCGATATGTACGCGGTCTCGCACTCATATGTTTCGGAACGTTCCCTTTCAGTTTCGCGAGAGTTTTGGAACGTTCCGTTTTAGTTTCGCGAGTCGCGCGAGAATAACGGAATGCACCCTTACGGCCTTACTCACCGTAACCATTTTTTGGAAAAAATTTTCAACAATTACCGAACTTTAAGTAAATAAAATTTTTTGAATCAATTTTTTTTAAATGTGTGGAACAGTTTTTGAGAAAAAAAATATTTTTAAAATTTCAAAAAAAATTCCTATGGCAGGTACCCTGCCTTTGGTCTTTAAAAAAAAGAGAAAAAAAAGGAGTGTTGGAAAAATTTAAAAGCGATACATACCAAGTTTAACGAAAATTGGCCGAGCTGCTTAGGCTGTAGTCAAAAAGACAGACAGACAGAATTTCGAGACCAACTTTTTTAATCTTCGTTATCATCATAATGTCAACTTTGATCAAAATCTCGATTTTTTTTTTGCGAATGCATAACTTGCCTTATATTATAATACCTGTAAGTCGCAATTAATTTCTATATGTTCGCAGATAAATTAAAATTTCGTTTTTGATATAATTCTTTGTTTTGGAGATAGATTGAATAACAAAATTTATTTTGACCCAACACGTTGAAAAACTCTTAACTTATAATGTACAGGTTGTGTTCAAAAACACAAACCAAACGAAATAGGTATGTGAACTTGGGAAAAGCGATTTTGTTGAAATTTCTGAAAATATAAATTTGAAAGCCTCACTTTAATGAGACCGTTGAGCAAATTGGCATAGTTTAAATTTGCTTAAAGGTTTGCGAAAGTTGTTACATATAGCTCAAAATAACAAGCCTTTATAGTATCTGTTAAAAACATAACTCTATTTCTCAAAATCCAGTATCACATGAAAGTAAAATAATTCCTTTGATTGTGTATACTTATACATACTCAGAATAAACTTATCGTTCTTATTATGAATGTTCGAATCCATTCAAAAGCTTTTAATCCTCCTTGTAAAAATAAATCAGCACATATTTTGAAAAACACATTCACTAAACTAAAACAAAACACACCTGAAAAAACATCAAATCCTAAAATATATTTCGCAAACATTTTTATACAACGAATGCTCGAGCATCAGCTAATTCTGTTGGCAAATTATGTGAAATTTAATAAATCGCCAATTTAAATCCACTTAAAGCCGAATGCAACAATCGTCATATTAAACGCAAAACACATGCAATAAATACACTAACATAACGCGCCCAGCAATATGCAATTCATAGATGCATGCATTCGTATCCGTATGAGGTGCATTTTCATTAATGTCGCGCGCAAGCGACAAAACGCTGCAGCAAATCGCATAAACATTGAACATGAAATTATGTACATAAATACGCACGCGGTATTGTACTTAACCTACGGTGAATCAGCAATAGAAGTAGGGTTGCCAGGTGCTTGTAAAGTTTGTCAGAAAATGCATTTTTTTAAGGACCTTCTTAAAAATGTCTCATTCTGGCGGAAAAATTCCTGTCAACTGACAACATTATGAATGATTGAGTCACTAGAACCTGGTGGTGCACGAGCTTTCGCGCCTCCAAATTTATCTATTAATTGGACAAAGAAATATCACTCACATTTTTGTCAAGATAATGAAGATAAGCAATTTTATAGATCTCTCTTTCTTAGAAAACTGTGACTTCCACTTAAATGCTTCTCTCCAAAATAGTTAACTACGTTAAAACAAATTCAAGATAAAGAATAACCCTTACCTTGGCAACCCTGAGTCAAAGCGCCCTGGGGGCCTCTGGCCTCACGCCAAAACGCACTTCGTTAACAAATATCATTAACACACTAAATCTAATGCCATACTCTCTATCTTCCTCACTGGGCTGGGTACGGTATATACCGTTATATTATTATTTTATTATTTCAATTATGCGCGTGGTCTTTATCTAAATATATACGCATGAAAGGACGACGATACAGTATACGCAGAGCCCAGTGCGAGTGCGATGCAATCGGTTGGGCACATGTCATTAAATTTTGCTCACACAGTACGTGCGTTCTATTATAGGTTCTATATGGCATCGTTTTGCAGGATTGTTTAAGGCTAAAAATATAAATTTTAAATTCAATTCATACAAAATGCAAACACAAAACATTCAGCATTGAACTTAATGCAGCTAGAATGTAGGTATCTATAGGAATGAAAATTTAAATGCACACAAAAAGATACTCAAATTGCAGTGAAATACTGCAAATGGGGCTTGGGAATGATGCGAAGAGATGATGGATTCATTGTCAAGTACCGAAGAGATGCCCTCAAGTTTGGGGAGCAATTTCCCTCATTTACAGAGTGGCAGAGTTCCTCATCTTAAGCACACAGCGCTGGAAAACACATGCACCATACAAGGAGTAATAACTTTGATTCAAAAATAGATTTTTTAGTGCAAGAGGGTATTTAATAAAATTTATTTGCACTCCACAAATGGGGGAATGCGTTGCAAATTCATTAGAAAAGTGTGTGGAAAGATTAGTTTGGGTAGTTTGTTCTTCGAGATGATGGCCTAAGGGGATCAATTATTAGAGATAATTTAATGAATGTATTGAAAAGAAAAAACTTCAGCTTGCTTCATATTGAAGTCAATAAACTTGCAGTCGAAATTATTTGAATCTCAAGATGGCTACCAATGTAAATGAGCTAAAATCCAGCAGAAGAACAGTTCCAAGAAACTAGTTTTCGTCTTGAAGTTCATCGGAATAAGTTTGTCTGTAAGTATGTGCTATAGGACGACCTGTGCACCGAGTACATTGAGCCTAAGCATATGGATACATTTGGATTAGATTTGGTTTCAAATTTTTTACCGAGCATTTTAAGGTAATTTCCTATATTAAAAAATTGTATTTTTGAATAAACTGGTCTATAATGGCTGGCAACTATATGGGTTGAAGTAAAAAATTGACAAGGTCCTCTCTCAAAAAGATCTTTCGATTACCATCAGATTACCAGATAATACACCTACCTGCTGCATCTGGAGACTGGTGTTTCACCTCTTTATACTTTTTTATTCATATATACGTACAAAAATATAAGCCCTGCAAAACTATCGACTACCAAACATAGTTGCAAGGAATCTGCAGCGAAAATCTCAGAACTGGAACATCCATATAACTTCCAAATTGTAGGAAAGAGGTTGGAGGATTGGAGTAAGACTTTTGAGGTAATGTTGGCAAAGATCGAAGAAACATGTTTTGGACAATTTGCAGAAATGACACTACGTAATGAGTCTAGAACGATGTACAAGAATCTGCAGCATATCCTTGGTGCGAAGAATTTTACCGGTATTCAATTTACACAATTTCAACCCTCTTTAAAACCAGATTAGAGGTACTTCGTCTAAATTACAAACAGTATGCTCAAGAGCAAGAACATAGTGTTCACTGTGCATCCTCAGAGCATCAGAAAACACATATCATTTCTTAGCAATCTGCCCCCTTCGAAAAGAAATAAGGTATGCCTATGAGGTAAAACTTCATTGACTTGGAGTGAAGTTGCTTGAAGACCTGAATGGTGGACTGTATTGTACGATTATGTGAGAGCCGCTTTAAGAAATCGCAAATAAATTATTTTCCTTATGAAATTATAAACAAACGAATTAATATGTTTGTTCAATAAAATCACACATTTTAATACTGAAAGAGGCTTGCATGCGACCTAAAGATCTATTGTGCCCTTCTTCCTTTTCCTTCACACACTTATTACTATACTACAAGAATTTCCTCAACATACCGCACATAAGAAGGAACAAGATCAGTCCCAGTATCGCACTATCATCGAAAAAGAATTTGCTTCAAAACATCAACCAGGTTTGAGTGGAACGAAGCTTGCCCGATGACTAGCCGATCAGTTCCATATTCACCATCCACAAAAAAATGGTCCTATTTTCTGGAAGAACAATCGAGGCTGATCCCTATTAAAAGTCACACACGTGATCCTAATTAGTCTTAAGCCAGTCTGCAATACTGTAGATGGTAAGTACCGGTATCGCTTCCGGCACGCCGGAATGACCATATACGAAATCTTCCAAATGAGCCTAACCCTAGAAAAGTCTAACAAATTTTTAAACAGAGACACACCATCTTAGCATAGCCTTCAAAGTCGTTCTAAATGAAGATGACTAAACTCGGATTCTTGGAAAAACAGTTTTAACTGTGAAGCGTGATATTGAAAAATGTGCAAATACGGAATTACTCTTCTGAGCTATTACAAATGTGCACAGCAAGGAGAAGCACTATCACGTGACTTCCTGCGCAGGGCAGACTTTAACACCAGAGTGATTTTTCAAGAGCTATCGGAAATTAAAAACATAAAATTCAGAAAAATGCATGAAATCTTTATTTGAGTCGATAGTACGGTCGATATAGTTTAATGTTTGAACATTATTTCATGCAAATGTTCGCCGCGGCTGCGCCTCAAATGGTCCATCCGCTTAGTCCAATTTTGGCATACTCTTTCTAACATTTCGGCTGGTATCTCACGAATAAATGCTTCAATGGGCGGCCAATGGACCGGCCCCAAACGTGAAATAAACTGTTCACAGAACTCGCCTCTCAATCGGTCCATTTTTACGCGTGCTGTGTGGCATGTGGCACCGACCGTGTCGTATTGAAACCACATGTCATGTAAGCCACGCTCTTTCATTTTGCAAAATCTTGCAATGCTTCTGGCTGCTCTTCACTCCAAATACGGTAGTTTTGCTTGTTCACGTATCCATTCAACCAGACATGAGCTTCGTCGCTGAACACAGTTTTTTCCATAAAAAAGTGGATCTTCTGCCAACTTTTCAAGAGCCCATTCACCGAAAATTCGGAGTTGTGGAAGGTAGTTCGGCCTTAATTCTTGCACCAGCTGTATTTTGAAAGGCTTCACACCTAAATCCTTCCGCAAAATTTTCCAATAACATAGTTTTTTGAGTAACAGAGGCCCAATTGCTGCGAACAGCGCCGAATCGACAATTCACGGTCATCACTAACACTGGCCGAAACAGCTGCAATATTCTCCTCAGTTTGCACTCTACGTAAGCGTTTCGGTGGTTTAATGTCCAACAAATTTGGTGCGAAATTTAGACACAATAGCCTCAGTAGGTCGATTAAACTGGCCATAAAATGGAAGAAGCACAGAGCACGCATTTTGATTATAGCCCAAACTGAAGATGTTTGACAGTGACACAAAACACGAAACGTGCATGAGCTGTCAAAACCAGTGTTGCCAAAAAGAAAAAAAGCAAAAAAATCACCCATTATATTCAACAAATGTGTCAACTATTGGGTACTATTGATACAAGTATAATCGCCGGTCTCCAACGTTCAGTAATAGAATCATTACCGGCAATTGAAGATCAGGCGAAACTGATGTCCTGTGTAAGACGAATAGAGTAGAAATACAACCGCGAACTTTATGAACATTAAAAAATGTGTATGTAGTCCAGAAAGTCAAAAAACACTTTGCCTACATTTGATAGAACGAGTGGACAACACTGCTTAAGCCAAGAGAATCTTCGAATCCCAGCCCCCTGTTTCGAAGCCATAAGAAAGACCAAACGTCCGGATCAAGCTAAGCTAGTGCCAGAGGACTTGGCTTAGGCGACTGGAAGCAGTGTGATCGGATTACACAGGATGGAAAGCTCTCGTGTTTCAGGTGGATTCGGAGTCGAAAAAGTAACTACACAAGTTAGGTAATCGAAAATGTTCTGAGATCATATTCCATGATTCATTCCTTACAATTCTCTGTTAACTTTTTTGCTGCTCTCACCCAACGACTTGGTCCCTTTTGGGATATTTTTTCTTCAAGGTGGCTCAAAATTAATTATCCAATTTTGCTTTTGAAATACTTTTTTACTAAATTTAAAAAAATAAAATGCACGACTGGGTCGCACGAACTTGCTCCTATGTAATAGAATAGGAATTTAAAAATGAATGTTACTAGCGAAAACTGTTCATAAGGATAAATTTTATTTTTTAAACTCTTTAAGAAGATAGTAAGAGATAGAAACAGAATGTTATGCAAATATGAAATTATTCAAGAACAAAAATTATAAGTCGTTGTCGTGGTTTCTTAAAAAAATAAGATTTTATATAAAAAAATTTTAAAACATTTTTAAGAAAAAATTTCGGTACGCCAATTTAAAGTTTTATTATTGTTCGAATAAAAATTAAATTTACAAAACAAAATATTAAGCCGTTTTTGAAATATTGAATTTTCCTAAAAAAAAAAAATAGATTTTTTTTTTAATTCAAAAAAAATATTTTTCTTAAAGTTTTGAAATGTAATGTTTTTTAAACTTTTTTGAAGCATCTCTGTAACAAATGTCATTAAGATCCGTCATGTCATTAATGAAAAATTCAAAATTCGAGAAAATGGTTCTATGGTAGGTACAAGCTGTAATATCTTAATTTCAAAATTTTTCTTATTAAACTAAAGATCATTAATTGAAATAAATAAAATTTTATCAAAATTCTAGGAGCCGTTTTCGAGAAAAATACGATTTTTGAAAACCATTTTTTTAATTTTAATTTTTTTTTTTACATTTGTATGGTGGGTACCTTTATTTTTAGGTAAAATAAAATTGTTTTCTCACATCTTTTAGATTGTATTAAGAAACTTTTATTTATCAAGTTTTAAAAAAAATCTAGCATGGGGTTTTCGAAATATTGAGTTTTGAAAAAAAAAAATTGAAGTTTTTTTTAAAAATCGAAAAAAATTTTTTTTGAAAATTTTAAAACACAATTCTATTAAAATTTTTGGGGAGCTTTAGCAAAAAAAATTATCATAATCGGTCTTATCGTTTTTGAGAAAATCAAAAACGAAAAAATTGGTTCCATGGGGGGTACCCTCAATAACCATTTTTCGCAATTTTTTCAACTACTACCTAGCTTTAACTAAATGAAATTTTTTTGTATTTTTATTTCTTAAATCTGTCGAGCAGTTTTTGAGAAAAAAAATATTTATAAAATTTCGAATTAAAAAAAAAAAAGAAAAAAAACGTGTGGGGGGAAAAAATAAAAATTATATCTACCAAGTTTAAAAGAAATCGGCCGAGCCGTTAAGGCTGTAGTCGAACAGACAGACAGACAGACAGAATTGCGAGACCCACTTTTTTAGCTATCATCGCAATGTCAACTTTGATCAAAATCTCGAGTTCGATTTTTTGTACGAATGCATAACTTGCCTTATAGTACCTATGAGTCGCAAGTAAAAAATGATTTTAAGTGACAAAAATCTTTATTTGGAAATCTAAGATTTTTTCTGTTGAGTGGAAAAGATGATATCTGCTGCCGCCAGTGTTGACACACATTTATGAACGAACGTTTTATCGAAATTTCCATGACTTTCTGTAAGATTTCTGGTGATAACTGTACGCATTCTTCTCGAATATTCTCCTTAAGGGCTGTGATTGCCTGAGACTGAGATTGTTGGCCTAAGCCCGTGACTTTAAGAACCACAAATAATGAAGTATTAGAATGGTTATAGGAGATCTTGTTGGTCATGACAAATTGACAAAACGGCAGATTAGGTGATTAGTTGCATATTCTTGCTGAAATGACATGTTCACCAAGCCCCATCACCCTCATCCGATTCCGGCAGTAAGAAGTCGTTTTTCATGGCACTGTGGCGTTTGCGAGTAACAGTGACCATAATATACGTAATAGTAATAAGTACTTCCCAATCACTCCTGCCGCCTGAACGCCACACAACACAGTGGCTTTGAGTGGATGTAATTACTCTTCGTGCATCACACGTCCTGTGTGGTCTCCAGTGGTTCCAGTCTGTCCGAGTCGAGTAGCTAAGCGTCGAAAAATTTGCCCAGTTGGCGCGACACGGTTAGAAAATCGACTTACATTGCTTGTCTGTTTGTATTCTGCAGCTGTCTAGTTCACAAATGTCAAATATGACTGACGTACGACGCCATTTGCAAAAATTATAATAACTTCCGATAGGGTGATTAATTTTACGCCACCTTGCAAATTAAATTAAATATTTAAAAACTGGTGGGCACCAATCGATAGCCATACTTATATTTTTTTGGCGTTTAAAATTCTTCTGTACTTAGTTTTTTTTGTTGAAACATCTATACCCTACCCTATCTTTTATCTTATCGACAAGTAAAACAAAAATGTAAGTTCTAAAATAAAAAGAAAAGAAAAAGCGAATACGCCATCTAATTGACCCACATCCATGTATTGCCCTTCGAATAATAATTATAAACGAAATTGTATTCAATATTAAGAACTATAAAGACTTACTGGTATACCCCAGCCGTAATTATATATGTCAATTTATAATTTATTGAGGTCAATGTGTTTGAGATAAGAGCTCGAATAAGCTAAGCAAAGCCATTGTACGTCCAATGACCCCCAAACACACAATCAGCGTAAATTTTCATTTTTTTTATAAAAATTAATTTTCAACATTTATCATAGTGTCCAGCGTAGAAGTCCCCCCATTATAATTAATTATAAACTAATTAGCTTATTTTCATCAAGCAGGTCGTGAAATTTGTCGTCATCGTCATCGTTCTTAACTTTTGTGTGAGTTGTAGGTTAGGTTTGTATAGTATATTTGTTTTGTTTATCTTAAAAGATTAGCACGCGCCAGACGGACAAACTCTACGTGACCATATTATTTATGGGAGTGTTCTGGGAGATACTTTTCCCTTAAAGTTGTTTTCCCGGTAAGTACAACTCAAAGTAGCAACACGCGCATTCAACATAATCTCTTAAGAAAGGTCAGAAAAAGGTTTATCACAGTACCGGCACATACTCGTACGTAACACACCACCCCAAGATGCATTAATCTTGTAGGAACCGTTAGAACTTTGCATCTGTAGGTTTTTTGTATCAACCTTTTCTGAGATGAAAAATGGACCTTTCAAAGGCTTACAGATGGCTCAAAGTCATTTTATCGCGAGTTGAAAGTGTTTTCTAGCGCGCGACTTCATTAGAAGGCACAAAGAGTGTAATACCAGTAGTCTTTGCTTATACAAGCAATAAAACTTGTAACCTATATTATGTGTATCTAGATATAAATGTGTCGTCTTGGGGTCTCCATAGAGATGTAGCCGTAGCCTCTCCAAACAGTAGTTGGCGGCAGCCACATTTGAAATCATAATTGCATGGCTTTCGGTTTTTTACGAAACTTGCAAGTTTTAATTAATCTATCTGATGTAAGTTGTTTTTTTTATTATTTAATTAAAAACATAGAATATGCCACTGACAACATGCAGTGTTGATACATTAAAACCTATCTATATGTGTATCTTAGGCTTACTATTTGTAAAGAGTGTCCACTTTGGGTAAGACGTTTTAGTTGAGCGCAGACCCACGACTATGTTTACGGCGTACATGGGACGACTATGCTCGTACGCCATGCAACAGTGCAGCTCTCAGGTCTTCATGGTTATTTTTAAGCCCGCGTGCACACGAGAAGTGTCGGTACGGTTAGGTTTTTAGTTATCTTGAAAATTGTAGGTACAAACAAACTTAACCTGATTTTTAGGTCATGTACATCGACTTTGTCGCCATTGCGCTGCAGTTTCCGTAGCCGATAGTCATAAAGTCTTACAACTTTTGAAGACAGCTGAAAAAGAAATAAAACGTATTTGTTTACTTTTTTTTTCAAGCGACCATTGGATACGAGGTGTACAAGATGCACTAGCTTTTGCTTTGAGTGTGGGCTTATGACTGCTTTATGAGATGCGATCTGAGGCATAATACAAGTGTTTTATGTCAGAGCTATTTATGATGCCACTTAAGCCAGCATCCGCTGTAGGAGATGCTTGTTCTTTCATTTAAATTATTTATTAAAATATTTCAATACTCTTGACCTTCAATTTCTTAGTGAGTCAAAAGGGGGGTACCAAAATATGCTACCATTAATAAATTGGATAGGGTGATGTATATAGAGTTTTTTAAGATCAATTCTTTGTATTAAATATTTTCTATTAAATTTTCCTATCGCTTCTCATTTTGGACAGCCTTCATCCTGTGACATTTTTGTAGATGGCTGAATTGGGAAACAAGTTTTTTATCAATATTTTTCTTAAACACCCATCCCTAGTTTAGAAGTGTATTGGTAGAGCCAAAATGTAGAGTATTTTCCTAAAGACTATTATAATTCACGATATGTTTTTTTTTAACTTTTTAGAAGCTTTTATATAAAAATAATTTTTTAAGTTAATTTTACAATTTCTGAGAAAGACAAAATTTAAAAATAACATGGTAGGTTGGTACTGTGAGTAATGTCTTTATTTGAAATTGTCTTTTATTGAACGATAGATCGTACAAGATAAGGAATTTGAGAGGATTTCCGAAAACCGTTTTTTTTTATTTGTTTGGCAAGGCCAATGGTATTTTTACTTGCGACTTATACATAGGTACTATAAGGCAAGTTATGCATTCGTAAAAAAAATTGAACTCGAGATTTTGATCAAAGTTGACATTACGATGATAGCGAAGACGAAAAAATGGCGGTCAGCCATCAGACGAATAGGGGGAACAACATGTAGCATACGAAAACATGCACGTGCCGTAACTATTCGGGACTGGTGGAAGTGTGATCATAGCCTCTTCGCGGCGGCCGCTAGAAACAAGCCTTTTAAAAAGGTTTGGCTAATATGATCAGGCTGGTTCCACAGGTTGGCGACAGGTTAATTCCCTGTCCCGTAAAACTAAGAGAATTTCGAGAACGACAACAAGCCTCGGAAACGGACTGATCACACGACGACAACCAACGCAAAGAAAAAGGAAAAACGATTTACGAATTTTCTTATGGAACGTACGATCGCTCTATAGAGCTCGAGCTGCTCAGCAGCTAGCCGATGCCCTGTCAAAATATAAAGCTGACATAACAGCTCTCCAAGAAATCAGATGGACAGGGAATGGTGTTTTACAGAAGAAAGAATATGACGTATATTACAGCTGTCATACAAAACACCATGTGCTCGGGGTAGGCTTCCTAGTCAGCGAAAAAATGAAGTCTACTATCATCGGCTTTAACGCTATAAGCGAAAGGCTATGCACCCTTCGCGTGCGAGGCAAATTTACGAACATCAGCCTCATTAACGTTCACGGACCTACGGAGGAGTCCTCAGACGAAGAAAAAGAGACTTACTACGAACAAGTCGAGAGGGCCCTCAATGCCTGCCCAAGGTATGATGTTAAAATCATCCTTGGGGATTTGAACGCAAAAATAGGTCGGGAGCCGGTATTCAGGCATTACGCAGGCACCCATAGTCTGCATGAGAACACTAATGACAATGGACTTCGAGTCTTAGAATTGGCAGCATCGAAAAACATGGTCGTTGCGAGTACCAGGTTCCCGCGTAAAGATATCTACAAAGCCACCTGGGTATCACCTGATGGAGTCACTCGTAACCAAATAGACCACGTGTTGATAGACCGTCGCCACTACTCGAACTTGATGACGGTACGAACGTACCGAGGTGCCAATATCGACTCGGATCACTATCTTGTTGGTATGGTTTTCCGAGGGCGGATTGCCTTGCGAAGACGCATTGCATCCGCCGATCAGGTTCGAATCAACACGGCTGCCCTGCGCAATGAAAACACCAGTAACACCTTTGGTAATGCGTTAGGACTCGCCCTAGAATCACTTGATTTAGGGAGAGTAAGTCCTGGAGCCAGTATGCTGGGCGTAAATGAGAAGTGGACACGCCTTAAGAATATTGTCATTGGTACTGCCAACTCCATCTTAGGCAGCAGTCGTAAAAATCGGAACGACTGGTTTGATGATGAATGCAAGCTAGCGACTGAACGTAAGAATGTTGCGTACCGAGCAATGCAACAATCTCATAGAACGCGGGCACGCGAAGAGGAATATAAAGAGCTCAGAAGAATAGAAAAACGGCTACACAGACAAAAAAAATCAGCCTGGGAGAAGAACCTAATCTGTGAAATAGAAAATAGCCGAGAGCGAGGTCCGCACCAGGCGCGGAAGTTCTACCAATCCGTCCGAAACATGACGCAGTACACACCACGCTGCACATACTGCAAGGACGGGGAGGGAAATCTGATCACCGATCCTGAAAGCATACTGGAGCGATGGGAAGTGTACTTTAATGAATTGCTAAATGGTCAGCTCACTGCAGAAGTGGAGGCTCCACTACTTCAAGAAGAAAACCCTATGTTGCCGCCACCAAGCATAGAAGAGGTTGAGAAGGCTATAGGCCGGCTTAAACAGAACAAAGCCCCGGGAGCCGATGGCATACCAGCCGAATTATTCCATCACGGCGGGCCAGCCTTACGTCAAGCAATGCATGATATTATAGTACACGTATGGGAGCAGGAAGAAATGCCAGAAGACTGGCGAAAAGGTTTAATATGCCCCATACATAAGAAGGGAGATGTCACAACGTGCAGCAATTATAGAGGTATCACGTTGTTGAGTACCGCCTATAAGATACTCTCCTCTATCCTACAAGACCGGATAACCCCATACGCTAAAACCGTTATCGGACAATATCAGTGTGGTTTCATTCCAGGCAAATCAACAACTGATCAGATCTTTACCCTTAGGCAGGCGATGGAAAAATGTCTAGAATTTAACATCCCAACATACCATCTGTTTATAGACTTTAAGGCCGCCTATGATAGCATAGCCAGGGTAGAACTTTACAAAGCCATGAGAGAATTCGGCATCCCAAATAAATTGACACGACTATGTAGGTTGACCATGACCAACGTAACAAGCCAAGTAAAAATAGCCGGATTGCTATCCAGACCAATCAACATCTTTAATGGACTCCGACAAGGGGACGGTTTGGCCTGCCTCCTCTTCAACCTGGCGTTGGAGAAAGCAATCCGTGACTCTGGCACGGCAACAAGAGGGACCATCGTCAACAGGTCCAGCCAGTTACTGGCTTACGCAGACGACATCGACATCATCGGAAGAACCGAACAAGCTGTACACGATTCCTTCATCCAGATCGAGCAGGCGGCACAAAATCTGGGGCTGCACATTAGTGAAGGTAAAACAAAGTACATGGTGGCGTCGAATGCAAGAGGAACAGTTGGTCAAACAATCAAGGTAGCGGAGCACGAATTTGAAGTGGTGCAATCCTTTAAATACCTTGGGTCAATAGTAGCAGCCGATAACAATATAGAAGAAGAAATACGCGGGCGGCTTCTCAAATCCAACAGAGCCTACTATAGTCTGTCAAAGCTCTTCAAATCCAGAAATCTCACCATAACTTCAAAACTGCTGCTGTACAGGACCATGGTCCTGCCAGTACTCACATATGGATCCGAGACTTGGGTGCTTAGCAAAAGGCACTCCGACCTCTTAGCTGCGTTCGAGAGAAAAGTCTTAAGGAGAATTGTTGGCCCCGTATGTGAGGAAGGACGATTCCGGAGACGGTACAATCATGAATTGTACGCAATCTACCTAGAAGCAGATATCGTGACAAAAATTAAGCTCGGTAGACTCCGGTGGGCAGGGCACCTAGCTCGCATGAGCGAAGAGGAACCTGCTCGGAAAGTTCTTTGTGGTACATTCTATGGTAGACGACAGCGTGGTAGACCATGCTTGCGCTGGAGAGATGGCGTAGACCAGGACGCCCGAAGCCTTGGGGTGCGCAACTGGATGGCGTCGGCTAGAGACCGGGATAGGTGGAGAGACTTGTTGAAAGAGGCCAGGACCGGAACCCGGTTGTCGAGCCGATGATGATGATGATGATGAAGACGAAAAAAGTGGGTCTGGCAATTCTGTCTGTCTGTCTGTCTGTCTGTCTGTCTGTCTGTTTGATTACAGCTAAACGGCTCGGCCGATTTTCTTCAAACTTGGTAGATATGGGTTTTGATTTTTTACCCCCGGATGTTTTTTGATTTGATTTTTTATGACCAAAAATAACGGTACCTGCCATACGGTTTTTTTCCGAAATTTTATAAATATTTTTTTTTCTCAAAAACTGTCCCTGCGATTTTCTTAAAAAAAATTCAAAAAATTTAATTTAGTTAAACCTAGGTAATGGTCGAAAAAAATTTTCAAAAAAATGAGTAGTTTTGGTACCCCCCTTGGGACCATTTTTTTGTTTTTGATTTTCTCAAAAACGGTACCACCGATTTTGATCATCTTTTTTATGCTAAAGCTTCCCAGCAGTTTGAATATTATTGTTTATTCAAATTTTCCAAAACAAATTTGTTGGATTTTTAAAAAAACTTTCAAATTTTTTTTTTGAAAACTCAATATTTCGAAAACCCCATGCTCGATTTTTTCAAAACTTGATAAATAAAAGTTTGGAAAAATAATCTACAATATATGAGTAAAATAAATTCATTTTACCTAAAAATAACGGTACCCTCCATACAAATGTTAAAAAATGGTTTTCGAAAATCGTATTTTTCTCAAAAACGGTTCCGAGAATTTTGCTTAAATTTTTTTTCTTTCTATTATTTTTTAATATATGTAATTTAATAAAACAAAATTTGAAAACAAGACATTACTGACTGTACCTACCATAGAACGATTTTTTAAGATTTTGAATTTCTCATTATTAGCACAATGGATTTTAATGAAGTTTCGTAGAGGGAAGCTTCTAAAAAGTTTAAAAAACATTGCATTTCAAAACTTTAAGAAAAATATTTTTTTGAATTAAAAAAAAAAATCAATTTTTTGTTTTTTGAAAATTCAATATCTCGAAAACGGCTCAATACTTTTTTTGTAAATTTAATTTTTATTCATACAATAATACAAACTTCAAATTGGCGTACCAACATTTTTTCTTAAAAATGTTTTAAAATTTTCTTATATAAAACCTTATTTTTTAAGAAACCACTACAAAGACTTATAATTTTTGTTCTTGCATAAATCTATATTTGCATCCTATTCTTACCTTTAACTACTAAAGAAGTTTTTTGTAGTCATTTAAAAAATGAATTGTATGCTAATGAACAGTTTCTCTAATAACATTCATATTTGAAATTCTTAGTCTTTTACATAGGAGCAAGTTCGTGCGACCCAGTCGTGCATTTTATTTAATAAAGCTACGAGGTTTTCTTAAATGTTTTACATGGTGTTCAAAATACGGTAAAGTGCCATGTTTTGGAAAGTTGAGTTGTAACATTTTTAAGAAAATCGAAAACGAAACAAAATGGTTATAAGGAAGGCATCAGCATTCATTAAGAATGAATGGAATGTTCTTATGAATTTTTCTTATAAAATTCTTCAATTCTGAAAAAAACTAACGGCAAGTACCGTTGTATTAAGTTTTAAAAAAAAAGAAAAAAAGTGTTTCTCAGAAAACTTAAATAAAATCGATGGTACCTTTAGCCTGTAGCCGAACAGAAAAATTAATATTGTTATTGTTAGGTTCATGTATTGTACGAATGGGAGAGTAACGAAATGCCGCCGCACAAAATCCCGAATCACGAAATCCCGCCGAAGATATTTTTGGAAATATTTGGCGGAATTTTCAATACTATTTCAGTAATATTAATAAAATATTTTATTTTAATTTGTTTTTAAACAAATGTAAAGTATTTAAGGAACTGATGGTTCGAGAAAAATTCAGTTCTTGACTCTTGTTAGAACTCCGAGGAGTTCTAGCTTTAGAGAGATAAGATGATATTCAATGGTTTGGCTAATTATTTTTGGACATTTCGTCCCCTCAGAAGCAAAGTGGCTTATCTCAAAATTTAGCGATTTTGAGTTGAGTATACAGAAAAAATCACAAAAAAAAAATCTATTTTTCTGTCAAACTTTCATAAAAATACTTCTTAAACTGAAGGCGTGAGGGCGTTTGTGTCCTTTTCTGGAAAAAAAACATATAAATAGTAATTATTTTTATGCAAAACGACATAAGTCCGACAATTTTTTTTTTTTAAGTGATTTTCTTAAAAATGTATTTATACCAGTCGATAAAGAAAAAAAAATAATAATTTTCTTGTCCTACGACTTTTGCCGCCTCGCATAACCTCTAGACGGAAATTAGTTTTTTAAGACTCAAATTATTTCAAATCCCTTTTGTGAAAAACTATAGATTTTGAGATAAGCCACTTTGCTTCTGAGGGGACGATTTGACCAAAATATTTTTGGACTTTTGCCAAAAATATTTTTGGACATTTTGTCAAAAATATTTTTTTAACATTTCGTCGGCCTCATAAGCAGACCTCGTAACTCCACCTTTTAGTGAAATGAGTTTTGAATGCTATTTTATATAAAAATCCTCAACGCAGCAACCTAGAAAATTTCGTATCCCTCTCTAAACTCTAAATATTTTTAAATTTAAATTTAGCATAGCACGTAACTGCACTACTACTCTGTTGTCTGGCAGACCTCGTAACTTCAACAAAAAAATTGCTAAGAAAACCTCGTATCTTTTATTTGTGGATAGTAAAACTCGTAACTCCAGTTGAATTGGCACAACCTAGAAAACCGCTAAAACACAATTAGGAAAATAGGTAAAAACTGGTACAAACTCGTCGGCGAATCCGAAACTTTTTCAATTTCTACTTATTCCTGATGTTTTTTCATATCATCTAAATTACATCACATTAGTTTTGGCCGCGGAGAAGGTTGTATCGAAGTGAGTTTTTTAAAAGTAAGAAACGTACAGAATAATGAATTCAAGGGGAAAGCAGCTTGTTCAACTGGCTCTAAATAAGTCATCTAAAACTTTAAGAGATATTAATATATTGTAAGTATTATGATGGCATAATGCTTTTTTCAGATTTTGATACACAATTTAACTACCAGATTAGAAGAAAATTCATTGGCGCAAAATTTTAAACAGCCTATTATTAAGGTATTAGTATGATACTACTTAACAATTTGCTAACTTTATAGTAGTTTACTAACTCATTATTAATTTTAAACATTTTCTAACTAGTATCGTACTAAAAGAATTTTCTTAATAAATTGCTTCTGAATACACCTAAAACAATGACATTTCGTGTAAAAAAGTAAGTACACGAGCCTTTTTTTTGATGTTTACAAATGTCAAAGAGCCACATGAAGCTAGTACGATACTAAAAAATAGAGTAGGTATTCGATGATTTTAACTTTAATAAAAGGGTAGAGAAAGTATGATGCTATATTCCATTAAACTTTGCAAATTCGTTGTTTTAACCTAGTATCATACTGAAACAACTTTAAAGTGGGTATATAGGAATGACAAGCCCAGTCGCGTTATTAAACCCCGGTGCAAATGTGTTTTTAATAAGAAGGAAACAAACTGCTTTTTGTTCACGGAGATCCAGAGACTTGACATTTTTAAAGACTTTTGGGAAAGACAATGGCCTGAGAAACAGTTGCTTAATTAATTACTTATTGATATAAAACCCACAAAAAGACACCGTGACAGAAAACAAGAAGAGGTGAGCAGAAGAAAATCGACAGCTTGTTATCATTTATGGCTTAACAATGAGAAGGTGATAGTATGCAAGCAAATGTTTTTGAACACATTATCAATAGGAGAATGGTCAGCATTGAACTGGGCAATCGACGATGCTAAACATGATGCAACTTTAGATGCCACAGAAGACAACAATGCCTTAAAAGAAAATGTTGTCGAACAAACGTCAGCAGGAAAAAGAAGTTTTTCTGCGGAAAGAAGACAATCTTTGCTTGACTTTTTTAATTCTCTTCCGAAGATGGAATCCCATTATTGTAGGTCAAGTTCTGCAAAAATTTACCTGGAATCAAATTGGCTTTCCAAGGCTGATTTTTTTAACTTTTATACCGAAGAATGGTGCAAAAACGGGAACATGGAACCTCTAGCCCTTACCACGTTTCTGTTAGAGTTTGAAAACCAAAACCTTAGCTTGTTTTTACCAAAAAAAGATAGGTGTGAGACTTGTGGGGTCTTTGAAGCCAAAAACCTTTCGGAAAATGTGTACAACCTTCACCGACAAAAGGTGGATGAGGCACGAAAAGAAAAAGAGGCAGACGAATGTGTTATGGCTTTGACGATGGATCTGCAATCGGTTCTCTTAAGCCCTAAATCTAATATCTCCACTATGTACTACAAAACGAAGTTAGTCATCCACAATTTCACGATCTTCGACATTCAGTCCAAAAAGTGTTATTACTTCTTGTGGAATGAAACGGAAGGAAACGTAACAGCCCAGGAGTTTACTACCATTCTAAGTAAGTTTTTATCGGCGCAGTTAGAAAAGACTTCTGTAAGGCGAATCATTTTATACAGCGATGGATGCACTGCTCAAAATAGAAACTCTACATTGGCTAATGCGATGCTTAACATTTCAATCTCCCATAGCATAACCATTGAACAAAAATTCTTATGCAAAGGCCATACGCAAATGGAAGCTGACTCGATGCATTCCTGTATTGAACGGATCTATAGAAAAACCGATATAAACGTTCCAGCTGATTACATTGATATCTGCAAAAAAGCAAGAAAGAGCAACCCATACGAGGTACAATATTTGGATCACACCTATTTCCTCAGTTTCACTTCCGTTGGTTTCTTCAAGTCTATAAGGCCAGGTAAAAAGAAGGGGGATGAATGTGTTACTGACATAGTAGCACTTAAATATTCAGATTCCGCTATTTTATATAAACTAAAATTCAGTGACTCTTGGAATCTCTTACCATTACCGGAAATTCCAATAAAATGCGTTCCTGCGAGGACTCTTCCTCAACTTTACTAAGAAAGATTAAAAATCACTAAAAGAAAGTACAACGATTTACAAGACTTGAAAACCTCGTTACCAAGGGATTTTCATGATAATATTCCTTATCATAATGAATAAAACTGTATGTATTTGTGGATTAAATCTCTGTTTTCTTTTTTGTTTATGTTTAAAACAATAAAAACCTATTAAAAAGATAACTTAGTGTTAATTTATTTACGAAGACTGACTATTAAATTTTTCAGAAAACCTCGTAAAATGAGATGAAACTAATAAGAAAACCTCGTAACTCCAGTAAAATCAAAAGTTTTGCTATTTTCGTTTTAACAATGGTCTTATATCAAACACACTATTTTTTTAAATATATTATTCAACGAAAAATTAATATTATGCTACAAATAAGCTCCAATAAGCTAAAAATTAATATTATGCTACAAATAAGCTCCGTGAGACATTTTCGTCTCTCCTGAAAAATTTGAAGTTTGTGAGTTACGAGGTTTGCTTATGAGGCCGACGATTTTTTTTTTTTTTGAAGAAATTTAGATTTTTCATATTTTTTTTTTCAAAAATATTTTTTGACAAAAATTTGCCACCCAAGGTACTTTTAATCAAAAAAACTGTTTACATTGGCGCCTGCCAGGTGACTTTACATATACCTTAAGTGGAGCGCCGAAGTCGCGTTAGCGGGTGTGTCCCCGAAAAAAGAAGTTAAAATCCTTAAGTCCCGCGGAGCGTGCCACCCAAGGTACTGTTTGTTTATTAAACATAAACTGCAAGCACACCAATAAATTATTGACATCATGTTATTATAAGAAAAACAAATTTTTATATCTCTAAAGTCGACTTTCTGGCAAACTAAGTGCCGTAGACCTATCAAAGCTGACACCTTTTTTTAATGTGATTTGTGGCTAAACAAAGCATCTTAGAGAATTCAAAAATACAATATTCGTACTCTAAGGAGTAATCGCATAAAACGAAAAACAAATTTGTATCTTTAAAGGCGATTTGCCGCTAAACGAAGCTTCGTAGATCCCCCAAAGTTGACATTTTCAAACGTGATTTCTGGCTAATCTAGACATCTTAGCGAATTCAAAATTGCATATGAATCAAATGATTTTTTTTTTAAACTTTTTGGACATTTTTTTGTAATTTTTTATTTTTTTGACTTAAGAAACTTTCAAGACTTCATACTTATACTTTTCTTGGACTTGTCTTCAGTTTAAGCCAATCAGAGCTTGTTAAGAATTAACGAAATCAGAGCGGTCTTCTTCGTATTGAATATTCCAGTACAATAGCTGGAAACTTCGTTCTCGTTGCTTCTCATTGATTCGAGTCACCATTACTATGGAAATGAAAATCCATACTGTGCTGTCAATTTAGTATTGAAACGGAGGGATTTCGTAATTCGGGATTTTGTGATGCGGGATTTCGTACCCAACCCGTACGAATACAAAAACTATTTTTTTTAGATTTGAAATGCAATGTTTTTTAAAATTTTTGAAGCTTTTCTCAGATAGTAAGAAATTTAAAATAAGAAAAACGGTTCTATGGTGTCTAAAGTCAGTAATATATGTACATATCCAAATTTGTATGTTGAATTACGGTATTATCGTATTAATTAATTAATCGAAAGAAACAAATTTTGTCAAAATTTTAGGTGCAGTTTTTGAGTAAACGGGATTTTCGAAAACAATTGTTTTAAACTTTTTTAGAGTGGCTACCGCTATTTTTATATTAAAATTTTTTTTTCACACATCTTATAGATTCTATTAATAAATTTTCAATTGTCAAGTTTTAGAATAATCGAGCATACGGTCTTCAAAATATTGAGATTTTTACTTGCGATTAATAGGTATTATAAGGCAAGTTATGCATATTCGTAAAATAAAACGAACTCGGGAATGGTTATTAATGGTCTCCCCATGGAGAATTTTTTTTTGTTTCTGATTATCTCAAAAAAGGTGCAACCGATTTTGATCTTTTTTCTGTGCTTAAGCTCATTTATATTTTTTTTATAATTTTTGGGAATTTTTACAAAAATTTCATTTTTTTTTTTCAATACTCAATATTTCGAAAACCCCATGCTAGGTTTTTTTTAAACATGACAAATAAAAGTTTCTTAATACAGTCTACAAGATGTGAGAAAAAAATGATTTTACTTACTAAAGGTACCTACCCACCATACAAATGTTAAAAAATGGATTTTAAAAATCGTATTTTTGATAAGAAAAAATGTTGAAATTAAGATATTACTGACGGTACCTACCATAGAACCATTTTTTCAAATTTTGAATTTCCATTATCGATATAACGGATGTTAATATTATATTTCTTATAGAGATGTTTCTAAAAAGTTTGAAAAACATTGAATTTCAAAACTTAAAAAAAAATATTTTTTTCGAATTTTTGAAAAAAAAAATTAATTTTTTTTTTTGAAATTCCATATCTCAAAAACGGCTCATTTTTTTTTTGGAAATATAAGTTTTATTCGAACAATAATAAAAACTTTGAGATGGCGTTCCAAATTTTTTTTCTTAAAAATGTTTTAAAAATTTCGTATAGCTTATTTTTTAAGAAACCACTACAACGACTTATAATTTTTTTTTGCATAAATTCATATTTGCTTAAGAATTCAATTGGCATTCTGGTTTTATCTCTCACTATTAAAAGAGTTTCCAAAAAGGAATTTAATGCTTATAAACAGTTTTCATAACATTCATTTTTAAAATTTTCAAAATCGGTTGTACCGTTTTTGAGAAAATCAAAAAACAAAAATGCCAAATGTGTTACTATTCAGCTGTTACTAGGCCCCTGATGGCCTCCACACAACAGGCTTTTGATCTGGTAGATCATCAGGTATAACGGCCCTGATGGAACTATTCAGCAGATACCCTGGTAACAATTAGGACGTTTCGAACTAGGGCCTTTTTTCTTACCTAACATTGTCTTCCAACGAAACCCTTTATCACAGGTGGTGGGAAGGTCCGAGAAAGCGATTGAAGCTCTGACTGATTCGTCTCGACTTGGCTATGATCGGTGTTTAAATGATCAATAAAAACAAATTTAATTTTGTCGCCTGATTTTGCGTATGAATGAAGGGTAATTTTCGTTCATCCAAGCAGGTCCTCATGTAACATTTTCAGTAAAGACTAAGGACTGAATGTTAATATGCATAGCAAGTAATGAACGAAATAAAATAGTTTTGTAGATTTCGCTGTGAAGTACAATTTTCACTAGTAATTAAGGTGCTGATAACAAATTAAAGTAAAGCGGAGTAGCATGGAACGCTTCGTTACAATGCATATTTGAAATAAAAAAAAAAATGGAAAATGCTTATTTATGCTGGTTTTTACTTTTTTTGTACTTATAGACAAATAAATAAGTTGCATTCAATGTTTGAATCAGGTATGGTTTTAATCTCTAAAAATTCGTGTAATTTATTCCTCGATTAAAAACTTGGACCATATCTTTTTAACCACTAAGAAAACGTCCAACTCGTATTTTTTTTTAATAGATTTCGAAGAAACTTACCAGGTTTTAAGGTATTCTTTCGAAATACTTAGTATTTTATGGATAAAAATAATTTAAAAAGATTTCAAAAGAAGATGTGCATATATACAGCTAATTATTTGTAGTCATCTGGATCTTAAAGGTTTTTGCGGTATTAAATCAGAAAACTCATCATTATGTAAAATTTCTATTTTTCATTATACGATTTTCCTATACGTTTGGTACTGGAATCCACAACTGAGAGAGCTTTGATAAGGATACGTAAGAGACCCTGTCAGGAACTTCAAGGCAAACTTCTCAAGATTATAAATAGGTTTTGATATCGTCGATAACCTCCCAAGCTGCAAAGAAATTGCTTTAAATAGAAATAGAATCGAAGACAAAGACTCGATATTTATTTGTTAATAATAACTCTCACCCAATTGACCTATTTAAGTCCATAACCTAAGCGACACACATCATAAACGCAAACACCTAACAAAGAATCGAACCCCCTGCTGGAATGCATTTCACAATAATCCAAATCTACCTCCACCACTTGCGATTGTGCATAAGAAGGTACACATGTATGTGAATTATGATGACTTGTCCACATTGACACGAAACCAAGCCAAACACAAAGCAATGTTCCTTTCATTCCACCAGCCAGAGAGCAAGACCACTTTTAATTTCTTCTTCTTTTTAATTTGATTTATTTCTGCCCCAATGTGGGACATGACACGAGACATGACGACATTAGTTGATTGCGACACACAATACCAACTTGGTTGGGCTTTTTTTTTTAATTTTTCCTTTCAATATTTAAAAATTAAAAAAAAAAAAAAAAAAACAAAAAAAAAAACACAAGATGACACCCCTGGAGTGTGAATATATCCACGAAATAATCTCGAAGAAAACAAAACGCGCAAAAAGTAGGTCACAATCACAACCACTAATATGTTGCTTTTGTTTAAAAAAAAAATATTACCAAATGATAATACAATTCCGGCCGGTTTTCTTGAATTGTGTCTTAAAAAAAAAAATAAATAAGGAAGAAAGAGAATTGTCTGATTGCATATACTTGCTCTCATGTCTGGACCTGGAACCCAATTTTAACTGACAGAATATTAAGATTTTGGGTGTATGACAGAATTCGGAAAACCAAACTCTCGAAATTCAAAAATTCAGAAAATCTAAACTTCAAAATCCCAAAATCCCGAAATTCAGAAAAAACAAGACCCGAAAATGAATAATGTTTTCTTTTTGGATTTTTGTTTTTCTGCATTTTTATTCATCGGGATTTTCGATTTCCCAGATTTTGAAAAATCGGAAGTTCGTTTTTCAAGGTTCTCACCAAAAATTCTAAGTTTTGACGTTTTACGTTTTTTTCCCAATAAATGGAAAACCTGAAATTGACGGTGAAAAAATTAGAAAATTCGAAAAAAGTAGGATATTCAAAAAAAAAAAAAAAAAAATAGGATTATAAAATTATTTAGTCAAACACTTTTAGAATGAAATGTTATGACGAAGAACTAAAACTATATGTTTAAAAAAAAAATACAACCAAATGATAATAAAATTACGGCCTGTTTTCATGGATTGTGTCTTAAAAGAAAAATATAGAAAAAAGAGTACGGCCTGATCACACATACTTGGTCTCATGTCTGGTTCTTGGATCCCAATTTTAACTGACAGAATATTAAGAATATTCGAAAAACCAAAATCCCCAACATCCGAAAATTCAGAAAATCTTAATTTCAAAAAACCAAAAAAACCAAAAAACCCAAAATTCAGAAAACCAATAATCCCAAAATTGATAATCTGTTTTTGGATTTTGTTTTTCTGCATTTTTATTTATCGGGATTTTCGATTTGTTATTCAAGATTCTGCCCGAATTCTTAAATATCAGATCTTTTCTTACATCTTATGTACTCGTGCACCATCTTGAAAATTTGGACACGCCGTTTTAGGGCTATGTATAAACATATATCTATCATTATTGTTTTCAATAGATCGAAAAGCTTTCAATAAAATTGAGAACATCTTCTAGAGGGTGAGAAAATTTGAAAAATTAAAAAACTGGGATGTTCAAAAAAAAGCTTAGTAAATTATCTGGTCAAACACTTCTAAGAATGTTATGTTATGATGATGCAGAAGTATAATGCTTCAACTTCTGGGTAAATTCTGTATGACATTTTTCCAAATAATCTTTGTTTTAAAAGACTTGAAAGGTACGATATTAAACTTAAATTTTTGGCGCAAAACCTTGTGATTAGGCTTCTCCGTGCGCTTGGAATACAGCTAGAATCTTCGAAGCTGCCAATCCAATTAAAAATAAAATTTCACTGATAAACAATTTAGTTCTCAAATCCAATATCTAACCTTAAAATACTTGTTCCGTAAGAACAATTATAAACTGTCAAACTTCCATGATTGACGAGTGTTATAAAATTTACAAAAATTACAAAAAGAAAATCACTTCGAGTTATAATTTCTAAGATAAATTCTCTTAGTTGATCCCTTAACTAATTCGACTGATCGATTGGTTTGGTTTTTGTGATCGAACGATCGCATGTTGATGCCTAATCCGAAAACTGATTTGAATTTTATTGTTCTTTGGGCTTAATTTGAATAAATTTCAAGCTACTGTATGTTTTTTATTCGTCTTAGTTTCGATAACAAGGCAGTTATTTTTGTTTTCTCTTCTGGTTTAACTGATTGTCTGCCACTTGATAGCTGCCCAGAGCCAGAAATGACGTTGGGTACCTTACCTACCTACCTACCTATCAAAAAGGGCTCCTACTAGTTATATCTCTGTGGTCAGATTGTCCAATTTTTTTTTTTAATTTGATGACTCATCGATTGGATCGTCGTCGTCGTTCTCGTTGATCGTTCAATGTGAGTGCGTTCTGTACCTACATTAAGTTGTTTTATTTTCATAATTTTTATACATACTTCATCAGCGCTACCCATTTTACTACTACCACTAACTCAGGTGGAGGAAGTTGATGATCTACAACGTCTATATAGCACAGTCTTTTTTTATTTTTTTTATTTATTATTTTTATAAAAATAAAAGTAAAAATTGTGCAAGCAGACGAATGAGTCATTTTCGGACTCTCTTATGGTTCGAATCGAAGGGTATGTATGTTCTATGGATCTTTGAAACACTGCAAACACAGGTACCTACCTACCGACTTGCCTACCTGTTCTTGTGAATTTTTGTAGAAAAGGTACGAATTCGCAGAAACGAAGGGGGCTCGTTTGAAAAAGTGTCTCTATGTGGAAATTGGTATCCGAATTCGGGGCCGGTAGTCAAAAGACGGACCTCGGAATTGGCTAAAGTTTTTCTTTTTTTTTATTAATTTGTTTATTCAGGTTGGGGACTTAGGTATAAAGTACGATAAACCTGACACAGAAATGCTTTCGATGACTCATACTGGGAACACTTGACTTTGGGTAATGGCAAGTTGTTGTTAAAAGATTAAGCTAATCGGGGATTGCAAGAAAATAAATGAAAATAGGGATTTGTTTCGCTTTGCAAAAGATGCGTATTTATTGACTTAAGGGTTTGTTGACCCCGAATCAAAGAAAGATTTTATTTTTGTATTTACAGCACAGCTTATAGGTTCATCAAGAGATTGACGTAATTTAGTTTGATTTGCATGGTTAATGAATGATCGTCATGAGTCATTGTTGATTTCGCACTTAGGTGTTTCTTTCTGATATATGATTTCGAAATTCTACTCAAAACTAGTTAATTTAAATAAATATCTGTGGTTTTATTTATTTTTTGTTTTTTTTTGCAAAATAATAGAATGAAAATTACAAAATTAAAAAAATATCATCAAGCCCTCACCTTGTTTTTTTTTTTTGTTTTTTAATAGATACTTAGTAGTAGTAGCTTGGAATTTGTGACTCAAAGTTATACCATAATAGAAGTTATTTTTACTTGCGACTTATAGGTACCTACTAATGGCAAGTTATGCATTCGGAAAAAAAATCGAACTCGAGATTTTGATCAAAGTTGACATTACGATGATAGCGAAGACTAAAAAAGTGGGTCTCGGAATTCTGTCTGTCTGTCGGTTCACCTACAGCCTAAACGACTCGGCCGATTTTCCTTAAACTTGGTAGGTACCTATCACTTGTATTTTTTTTCCCCACACGTTTTTTTCTTTTTTTTTTTTTTAAGACTAAAAATAACAGTACCTGCCATACGAATTTTTTTCGAAATTTTGTAAATATTTTTTTCTCAAAAACTGTTGGACAGATTTAAAAAAAAGATACAAAAAAATTTCGTTTAGTTAAAGGTAGGTACTGGTTGAAAAAATTTCTCCGAAAAATAGTTATTGAGGGTACCCCCCAAGGAACCATTTTTGTTGTTTTTGATTTTCTCGAAAACGGTAGTACCGATTTTGATAATTTTTTTTTTGATTGTGTATTCAAATTTTCAAAAACGTTTTTTTTTTTATTTTTAAAAAAAATTTCAAAATTTTTTCAAATTTTCAAAACTCAATATTTCAAAAACCTTATGCTAGATTTTTTTTAAACTTGATAAAAAAAGTTTTTCAATATTATCTACAAGATGTATAAAAAAAAGATTTATTTTACCTAAAAATAAAGGTACCTACCCACCATACAAATGTTAAAAAATGGGTTTCAAAAATCGTATTTTTCTCGAAAACGGTGCCTAGAATTTTGATAAAATTTTTCTTTTTCAATTAATTTTAACGATCTTTAATTTAATAAAAAAAATTGAAATTAAGATATTACAGCTTGTACCAACCATAGAACCTTTTTTCGAATTTTAAATTTCTCATTATCCACATAACGGATCTTAATGAAAATTTTTATAGAGAAGCTTCTAAAAAGTCTAAAACACATTGCATTTCAAAACTTTCAAATAAATATTTTTTGAATTTTTGAAAAAAAAAAATATATTTTTTCTTTTTTTTTTTTGAAAATTTGATATCTCAGAAACGGCTAAATATTTTGTTTTGTAAATTTTATTTGTATTCGAACAATAATAAAAACTTTAAATTGGCGTACCAAAATTTTTTCTTAAAAAGCTTTTAAAAAGTTTGTACATAAAAGCTTCTTTTAAAGAAACAACTACAAGGGCTTATAATTTTTGTTCTTGCATAAATTCATATTTGCATAGCATTCTGTTAGGAGAGGTTAAAGTGGTTGTCATTAAGGCGTCTGACACACTTATACCATTAGAGGCCCATTGTGATACCACGATCTAATAGGGAACAAAAAGGTTTCCTACTAGTTAAAACCATTTGGAGCTTCTGATGAAGCGAAGGAGACTTTTAATGTCTGTGTTTATGAGATCGCTTGGTCCATTTAGCATTATGTTACTACTAAAAGAATTTAAAAATTAATTTTATCCTTATGAACAGTTTTCTCTAATAACATTCGTTTTCAAAATTCCTAGTCGATTACTAAGGAGCAAGTTCGTGCGACCCAGTCGTGCATTTTATTTTATAATAATCTTAAAACGTCAACAAGTGTTCCAATCGAAATATTTGACGATTTATCAAACGAGGAGTAAAATCATTAAAAAACAAGTAAAAATGTACCTACATTTATTTTTTTTTTGTTAAAATATGAACTATGAGAGAAATAAAAAAAAAATATAATAAGTTTGGCGCAACCTTTCTTTTTTCTTTATTTTTACAGAAAACCATGAATGCAATTGTGGCGTAACCCACCTTTTTTTTCCAAAATGAAGTTGAATTAAAAAATAAGCTTGCCCTACAAAATATGCCTTTTTTCAAACCGTTCCACGTTTTTAGATAAATCAAAAATGTCAAAGGAAAAATACAAAAAATGTTTAAAGAAAACCTGTTTCTTAAATCTCTCGTAACTCTTAAGTGAAATGTATGGGTTACGCCACTATTGCACTGACAGCCTCAATTATAGCCTTGAATCACGAGAACCTTATGAAAAATTACAGAGGTAACCCTGTTCCCAACAGTTCAAAATGACTGCAATGACTGTGTTGCTTTCTTTATTAATAATAAAATTTAAGACCCTGTTTTAGCGTGACATAGCAGACAGGTGTTTGTAATCAGAAAAGGCTTTAGTGGTGGCATTTTTCTACTCAAAAGTTAACCCCCTTTTTGACCTAAGGGCGATCCTCAAAGAATTGGTGACTCCTGCTTGTGAATTGAATTTTTAATTCTAGTTAACAGAATGGTGCTTCTGTAAATAAAATGAAAATTTCATGGGAATATACTTCAGTCATTAAAAATAAATTCTAATTTTAGTACACACCACCATCATATCAATATCAATATCGCTGTTCATTGAACCTTAATGTACAAATCATTCTCATAAGAAGCCCGATATGAGCCGAGCCACCTCCCATTTGTGTTCTTAATTAATTCCATCAAAACATTAAAATCACCGTCACTATACCTAATCTATATCTCTGTGCCACCCATTGCTGTCATATATTCAAATCGGCTTCTCTCACTGTCTGCATTAAGTACCTTATCAGTTATCACAGGCCTTTTATGGACTGAACAGTGGGACAAATGTGCAAGCGGAATTGTCAACGAGCTTGTAAGAAAAAAAAATTAAGCTGGACGAGTCGAATGGTCGGTCGGTCGCCGCACCTGATGTGGTATTCTTCTTTATGACCCAGACGATGCCAATGACACAAAAATGGTTGCGACAAAAAGACACACAGTCCGTCCGAACTCCCAATGAATTGTGCAAAGCAGAAGAGAACTTGATGGTGCTTCCGAATGCATTAAAAATATCTATAAAATAATAATAATAAAAAGCAAGTGAGATAATTACGAAGGCACGTACACTTGCCTTCAGTCTGACGTGGTATATTAGTTCTTATCAACTTGATCAGCCTAAGAGGTTTTGACTCCTTATAGACCTTCTAGTATTACGCTTATTTTTTGTGTTTTTTCTTTGAAAGCCTTCGGCTATTTAAGCAAAAAAAAAAAAAAAAAACACCAAGCCATGATTAGTCCATACATTATTAGAATTTTCAACCTCTTAAGGCTATCTAAGGAAATTAATTCCTGTTGAATGTGAAATGAGTTGCATATAGCCGTTGCAGCGAATCAAATCAGAAGTTTATATTTTTTCTGCATATGCTTAGTTGTCAGGCAATAAGAAACATTCTTAGATGCCGGAAAAAAATGTATGTGACTCATGAGAATGAATATAACGCACAGGGCAATAGTCCTTCAAAAACTCTTAGGACCAAAATAAGTTATTTTCCTTAAGAACTGCGGTGTTTCTTAATAAGGACAGTGAACGTTTTTTTTTTAACTTTTGGAGGAACCAATCGAAATTGTTTTGGCACATGAAATGATCGTGGGCTTTCGGCTATTGCGTTAATTTGATTTTGTGAGAGTGAGGACTAAGAGACTATCAATTACTATAAATGGTCCATTTTGATATTGTCAGTACTTCGATCGGTGTTTTGTCCCACTAAGTAAAGAATATTCGAAAGTGAATATGTTGACCCGAATTTGTCAATTTAAACACACACAGCTTGTTTGGTGGGACGATTATTGTAACCGAAAAATGGTATATGTAAATCCAAAAGTTATTAGCTCGCGAACTTCAACATAATAAAAATGTAAAGTTTGACTGACGCACACAGGTAAATTTTCCCAAAAACATGGCCAAAACTATAAAAAAAATATCTGATTTGTTGTTTTTTTTAGTGCAAAGTTGTTTACAAATAGTGTGAGCTTCAAACCTCATTGATCATTCGATGCAGATTATAACGGTTTAATCAGATGATGCTTTTATAGTGCAAACTTTAAATAGACTATAGTACAGCAGCAAGTATGGTCTGTGATGTGAGGTTGTTTTTTTTTTTTTTTGTCGGTTTCTAAAATAATTAAACATGGATTCTGTTGCTAGTGCTATGTAAAATTGAGGATGATTGTTTTTTATTGAATATATTAAGTGTATAGATAATTTTGAAGCCAGTAAATGCAATGTATTTGATCACTACCAAAAAACAAAAAAAAAATATCTTTAATAATGTAAAAGTTAATTCAATTTGAGTGTCAGAGTAATAAATATAGTCTTAAAATGTTAGTTTCTTTTTCCCCAATGAGAAACAGTCAAAATGTATTGCAACTTTTTGCGACTTTTTTAAATATTGACTATTAAACTTGATAAGAAAGGGCATTTTTTATAAGTTGAACTTTTTACTTTTTACACAGGATCGCGATCAAGTTTAATTTTACTGTAGAGAAATTAGCTCTCTGATTATTTTTAGAAGTTCCACGTCTCGTGACATGACAGAAAAAATCAATTTTTTAGAAGAAAAAGTGCCTCCAGAAATTACAATTACTTTTTTCAGGCAAAATTCAAAATGGCTGCAAAGTGCAATTTAATTTTTGTTTCCTCATTGTTTTTTCCTTCAAAATTAACTGTGTTTAATGTTTTCATGCAATAATAAATTGAAAATACACAAAAAATAATTTTGGCCATGTTTTTGGAAAAATTTACCTGTGTGTGACGTTTCGGCATTGGCAGGTCAGAAAAACACTATTAAGGGTGCGTTTGAATTAAAATAATGATATTACTCTGAAACATTGTGAATATTTATCCCGCAAAATTTCGAAATATGCAAGGTGTGTGCATATAATTGAAATAAATGAATTAACATATTTTCTATTTTTCATGTTTGCAATAAGACTTACTGTCGATTGTCGGATTTTTCGCAAATTTCCAGTTCCTATATTTATAAAACTAAACTCCTAAAACTAAATAAATAAATATGAGGCTTAACAGCTTGTAGTAATTTACTATATTTAAACTACTAAGACCTTTGAAATTTAACAGAAATTGGTGAGGGTGATGGAGAAAAATAGTTAGTTAAGGCCAATTTTTTAACAAAACAACATCAATACCATATCGTCGTCAACCACTTTACTAAAATTATGGGCGCAGAATTTTAAAGAGTTCTCATTTAAGCAATAAAACCGGCTCTACTTAACGCAGTCGTTTAGCTTGGAGACTTTGTCTAACTTTTTCATAATTTTAATCACGTCGTTAGACAACTCTTCTAACTAATGTGGGTTTTACAACAGAACATAAGCGAATTTGCGTTGAACAACCCTTAATTTGACAGGTACATAACTCACAACTACAAAAACACACAAAAAAAAGTAAAAAAAAAACAACTTCAAACCAAATGATTTTTCGCCGAAAAAAGTACATTTAATATACTACCTCGGTACAGATTTTGATTGTTTATAAGTTATTTACCTTATTTTAGATGGAAATAAAGTATAAATCGCAAATTCACAGCATAAAAACTCAATTTGTTGTTGCAAGGTGCAGATTCATTTAGCTATACTCGTCTCGGCCGGCGCTCGTGCATACATAAGATATGTACATTTGTATGTACAGATTTGTTAATCGTAGATAATATTCAGTGATTCAGTATATTTACTAAAAACATCTTTAAAAAAATCGAATAAAACATCAGTAAACATTTTTTCTTCGATTTGCTTTGGTATGAAATGACCATTGTCAATATGGATAAAGTATACTTTTAAAAGATAAACTAGCTATTTGCTGCTGTTAAAGTAAGACGAGCTCTTTAACGATAAAGTATAGTTTATGTCATTTAAAATCAATATTTAGAGTAAACTCTCATTCTAAAATTAAATGAAGTATAAGCAAAATCGTTAGTATCGTTTTAGGGAAAAAAAATTTCAAAAAAAAGTGTACCACCTAATAAATACCACATAATTAATTGGAGGTGCCTGTTTGGGAATTCCTTGTTGTCGCAATCAGACAAACACTTAGAAATAAAATACAAAATCGAGACAGATTTTTTAGAGGCGAAACCTTAGAAAATTGATATCCTTATTTTTAATACCAAATTCACAGTATTCTAAAAAATATTTCAAAAAAAATTCGACATCTGCCGTTCCCTTGGTTCCTTATTCCTTCTTCCAATATTGAAAATTTTTAAAAAGAAATCTTTATTTTCTATTCACATTTCTAAAGAAAAATATTGAATTTTTTTAGGACTAAAAATAACGGTTACTTCATTCAGTTTTTCTGGAAAACGTATACTACTTCGACTTTACTTGTGAAATAAACGTTGGTTGGTATTGCTCGGTGCTCGGTTTTCTGCCTATCTGTTTGTTTAAATAAAACCAGCCTTTAAGGCTTTTCTTCCACTTTTTTACAATTTGTTTCTTTTATTTTGGATCACAAATAAAATTCAAAAAAATGGTCAGAAATGCTACATCCAATAGAGGCATATCTTAAAATTTCGATATCTCTGAAACTGCAAAACTAAATTTAATCAACATCCTTATGCAAAAAGCTTCTTAAATAATTCTATGTACACGGATTTCCCAAGAAAAAATATTTTTTTTTTAATTTTCTTACATTGTCCTTATGTCGAAAAATAATATCAAGATGTTAAAGAAATCTCATTTATTTTTTTCGAAAATTGCTCCAAGCATTTTAACATTAACAAATTTGTTTGTGTGCTTTAAGCTACTTTTTTTATTTTTCGTTTAACAAATTTAAATCAAAAATTGTACATCTGAATTTAAAAACAAATATTTCATTTTTTTTAATTGAAAATTCGTTATTTCAAAATCATGTAAACTATATTTATTTTAATTTGCAATTGTCAATTTTTTGTATTTAGATATAGTTTTGTATGATTTTTTTAGGAAATTAGTTACATTTTATATAATTTTTATCATAAGTGGTGACAATACTTATTCCATATATTTTAACATTTTTAACTCTGAATAATTTTTAAATAATATTAAAAAATGATTACATCATACATTTAAGTAACTTGAAACGCAATACATTCAAGATAATGTGTGCAGAATTGCATTAAATTATTTCATGAGAAAAAAAGTTACAATTTGTTGAGACGCAAAACCTAAGATGACCAAAGGACTGCTACTAATATCTACAAACTTGTTTTAAAAAAATCATATCTCCACTAGAGATTAGTTCAATTAAAACTTCGATGGGGTAGGTATACCCTTAACACCAATCGATTATTTTATGTTTAAATCACCCTAACCCTAATAAGAGTATAACAACAAGTTAAACTATACATCTGCTAATTGTGTCAAATTTTCTTACCAAAGATAAGTATCTTGGATGCATTGCATAATGACAAGGTCCACTTTGGACGTAATTACTACTCTGAGCAGTGGCGAGGCGTCATATTGTTCAAGTCGTGCATGAACGACTAGCTTACAGGCGACATTATTTTAATTTCTATCTAATTAACCCACACCTCATACTTATACTGTTCGTTCATTCCTTATAGTTATATCTAATGTATACGTACATATTTTCCATTTTCCAACTCGCGCATTCCTTCTCTGAACTACCCAAACAAAACAAAACGAACTAGCTACCTGCTACTGTTTTGTTTTCACTCAATCGATCAGTATCTACCCAAGTCGTTCATACGATTTGGCAACGAAATGAACCCATAGAAAGCATACAAGAAAAAAAAAAAAACAATTCGCTCGTTGTAGGGAGCATTTCGTGCAAATCTGTTTTGAACGAGTAGAGCTTTTTTTTTTAATACATAGAATGATGGAAATGAGGAAAACGGGTAGCTAGGGCGTAGGTAAGTAGTTTATTTATTTATTTAGGTACATATTCCAATATTTAATTTTTTTATTTTTTCGAATATGAGAAATGAGACGCGCGTCGTTCATAGGGACGGTTTCGTTCAAATCAGTTTTGAACGAGGAAAGCTTTTTTTACTGTGGAATGAAGGAAATGAGGAAAACGGCTAGCTGGTACTTAATCAACAACATTAATAATAGATTCGACGGGAGGCTGTATACTTACTTTTGTGATTAACTGTACCTACCTATTTATTATTGACATAAAAATAAAAACATTACAATGTACCTACCTTTATATAAAAAAAGACTTGTTTGACTTCTTGGCATTGCAAATAAGAATTTTGAAACTGAACGACTACATTTTTTAGGCACGCGTCGCCGCTGACTCTGAGCATCACTCTTAATCATAATATACATATAGAGAGATGGTTCCATTAAAATAATCAAACCCAGAAGCATCTTCCACTCTGATTCCCGCCTGAAATTATCATTCAATACCCAAAATTATAATGATTACATAATATTGTCTGGTCCATCATCACTGGCAATACACTGACTGGGCTGTAGACATCACCAACCGACGACGCCCGAAGATGACAAAGAACGTCATTAGCATCCTCGTCCACAACATCAACGATACCTTTTTTATTGCAATTATCATCAAATGAAGTGTGGTAAGGCTTGTTGCTTGGCTTGCGCATTTAACTTCTTTGAGTGTTTTTTTTATTTTTCATTTTTAATGTCATATCAGCAATTCTTGCAACCGCACTTGACTTCAAGTTCTAATAAAGGCAACTCCACACGATTCGGTTCAAGTTGGTTCTGTGCCAGCCAGATATTTAGGATTTCAAGTCAGTATTAGAATTTTTTTCACAAATTTGGGAAGGTTTGAATGATAGTAAGTTAAACTCTAGAAATGGAAGTTTTTTAATGAGTGTATTATGAACTTCTTCGAAATCCTTGAGGATAATTGAAAACATAGTAAGTATTGCAGGCATTGGATATTCATTCAAAATTGCAAATGCAACTTTCTAATATAATGAAATTTACAGTTTTTTTTTCATATTTTGCTAACCTCTTCCACGTTTTGCAAACTACATTTTTTGCTAAGAAAAAACCCAAAGCCTTATTTCAGCTAAAATTTGAGCAAGGTAGTAGTTGAGACTTCATTAAAGAAACTTAAATTTTTTAAAAGATACACTTTTCAGAAGAGATTGAAGTATTTTTGTGTAGAAAATTGCCTCAAAATTTCATCCCAATAACTCCTTTGATTGTCTACATTTAAAAATCGTATCAAGTCACTTTTAAGAAAAATGTATTTATGTAATTCCGTCTGCAGTCGGCTTAAGAGTCAATATAATTTTGAACTCACACTTGAAGTTCTTTTATTTCTTCTTGCATTTATTTATAGTTGTTATTTTCTTCATTTTTTTTTACTTGACTTGATGTCGTCGATCTTCTAGAGCCCTTTCTTCTGGGTAACGGTTAAAACATGAAGGTATAATTACTTACCTTCATGTTCGACAACACTAAGAACAGAGTGGTAGAAAGTTTATTCGGTTTTTGTGGAGGTTTCTTAGCCCAAGAAGGATTGTCCTGCCCATCAGCATAACAGTGACGCATGTTGCACACGTGCATTCAAATTAATCATCTTCTTTCTTATGTCTTTGATTATTATTATGAAAGCAGAAACTCTAAATAATAACTTAGAACTTGTGAACTTTTTATATTGACATCTAGAGGACGAGCAGCGTATAGGAATTAATATGCGATTTGACTTTTATAGGTATTATCTAAAATAATTTTTTTAAATTTAAATTTTGTTTATGATTTCGATGGAAACATTTTTGATCTAGAAAAGAGTACCTACATAGGGTGCCGATATCGCTACGCTCTCGCTATGATACTAACATATTTATTTGTACACAAGAAACAACGAGAGGATCGATAGCGTATCCGGTATCGATTATTAAAAGTGCACAAGATTTAATAGGAGGTGTCGATGTACATTTATCTTGAAACCTTGTAGATGAAAATGAGGGTGCAAATCGAGAAAAGCAAAGCCTTCCACATTCGAGCAGTGCGGCAAAAAAAGGAAACTCTATATTTGACGGCACATCCAAAGTTAGACTGAATGGTTAACTGATCAGCATTCGTAAAATGAGGACTCTTTGAGATGGTAGGGGAATACAACTGGCACTTTGTTTTAAGTAAAAGCGATACAACAATTAAAGACAGGATGTATATCTTCTATAAGTTTTGCGCCTTCTAGATTCTTTTCAACACGTTAAGCCCAGAAATGAGAGTTTTTTACTCCAGTTTTGGATGAATGTTTGCCCTATAGATGGAAACCAGATCAGAAATGGAAACAAATTTCTTGCATCTTTAAAAAAAAACGCTACATTTTATATTCTTCCAAAATAAATGGCCATCAGTAACAAACTACATACCGACCATGGAAAGATTTTACAATCCTTTGATGCAAGTGCTACTGATGGATGATCGTCTGGGTGGAATATTTCGCCTTGGCCAATATATGACTACTTTGTGTCTTCGAAGCATTTAATTGCATGCGGTTGTTAAAAACCAATTTTATAATGTTTTCAAGATCTGAATATAATGAGCTTAGTATCGGGTTTTTCAATAAGAGTGCTACAAAAGTTTTTTTAAATAAAACAAAAACGGTTTTGGATATCAATGAAATTCTTTATTCCTGTGAAAGTACGTTCGATGCCATTACGTATGGAACTCGATTTCTTTTGCATGGTCACCACGGGCACGCTTGCAGAAGTCCAGACGCTGAACCCAATTTTCGACAGTTTTCAAGCATAAATCGGCCGATACTGCTGCAATTTCACGTTCGATATTCGTACGAAGCTCATCAATCGTCGCTGGCTTGTTGGCATAGACCATAAACTTGACGTAGCCCCACAGGAAATAGTCTAACGGTGTCAAATCGCACGACCGAGGCGGCCCAGCGACTGGACCATTTCGTGAGATAACACGTTCTCCAAACTTGGTTTCCAATAAATTGATTGTGACATTCGCTGTGTGGCTTGTGGCGCCGCCGCGCCGTCCTGTTGGAACCACATGTCCTCCAAGTCCATATCATCCAATCGGGGCCAAAAATATTCGGTTATCATTGAACGGTAGCAATCACCATTCACAGTAACGTGCCGGTCTTGATCATCACGGAAGAAGTACGGCCCAATGACGCCGCCGGTCCATAAACCACACCAAACCGTAATTTTTTCGGGATGCAATGATGACTCATAGAGTACGTTTGGATTGCTGCCTGACCAATATTTTGTTTATTGACGAAGTCATTCAGCCAGAAATGAGCCTCATCGCTGAAGATGATTTTTCGATGAAAATCCGAATCATTTTCAAGTTGTTGCTCAGCCCAATTTACTAACATACGATGGTTCTGGTGGTCAAGCGGCTTAAGTTCTTGCGTCAATTTAATCTTGTAAGGATGTAGGCCAAGATCTTTTCGCAAAATTCGCCACAACGACGTCACAGAGATGCCCAACGCTTGAGAACGACGTGTGAGAGACACATTTGGGCTTTCTGCAACTGAAGCCTTAGCGGCAGCAATATTCTCGACACTGCGGGCACTTCTTTGTCTCACTGGCACGGGAACATTTTGTACTGTGCCTGTGGATTCAAATTTTTCCACTAGACGCTCAATTGTTGATCTGCTAGGACGATTATGACGACCATAAATTGGAGGTAGCGCTCTTAACGTTGAGGCCACTGACTCCGAATTTCGGTAGTAGTTGAAAAACCCTTTATATCTAATAAGCTTTGTATAGGTTGGCATTTCACTTCCACAAACGAAGAACTGGGTTACGAATCTTGAAGCGAGTTCTATCTTCAGCGAAACAATTAAGTGGATTACAATTTTCAGACAAGAGAACATTAAAGGAGATAAGAAAAAATGTCGGAGACAAAACGGACTTTTGGGGCACGCAAGCATTTATTTTTGGGTATCAGACCTAAAACAGTATCGAACAATTCAAATTGAAGGGACAAAGTTACTTCTAATTCAACGAAGGAGAGTATTATCGGTGCCAAATGCACGCATTTTCCATAAGATATAGTTTCGTGCAATAAGTTATAAATTTTATCTGGGGATGAACGAGATACATCATTTGATTTCTTCAAAAATGGTATTGAAGTATTCAATCTTACGTGGCAGGTACGGTAGTTATTAGAACTGCATCTTACGAGTACAACCTGAAGTCCTAACTCCAGCAGTTACGAATGAGGATCAATGTACTCACACACAGAATTTCAGAACTCACATTTTCAATTATGATTTTTAAGCAATACACAACTAGTTTAAGAAATTGTTGAGTGCTAGAAATATTGCTATCAAGTCTTAAAAACTTTCAAGGTTATGTGCGTTTTTTAGCAACAAATTTGCGGGATATTCTTAAAAAATGTTTACTATCACTGAATCATGCTGAATTGGGTAGACACACATGTGTTTTTGAATGTTTATTTTTTATAATGTCAATGTATTTTATTTTGTATTTACCTTAAAAAAAAACTTTTAAATTAATTTAAAAATTGAAGGACGACCTTTAATAAAAGATCAAAAGGCCTTCCAGGTGGTATGCATTTCTTGCAAATATCGCATAAATGAGGTGTTGAAAATAGCTATGAACTTCCTCGAGAGAACTTATCTTCATTTCTAAAATTAATCTCGAAAAATTGCGAGTTAGTTTTAAATATCTACGTCTGACTTCCTAAATTCCTGAAAGGTCTTCCATTTAAGAAAAAATAAAAAAAAATAAACTTAGCATTCATTTGAGTAGAATAAAAATATTGAAAAAAAAGTTTCCAGATTCATTTCGAAGAAGTTAATTAGTTCTTTCGAATAACATGACAAAGTTTTTTAGAAAAAAAAAAACAAATGATTTCGTTAAGTATTACATACATACATACATACATACATACATACTGATAAAAAATACAATACAGACAATACAACAGTCAACCGTCCAAAACTAACCACGGACAATGAGGCTTGATTTCGCTGATCGATGGGAAGCGATGCATTCATCAAAGCCAAGGCCATTGACTAAGTATTACTAATACCTTCTATACAGCGAAAAGGGACTTTTGCCTTCGAAAGGTAAAACTCGAGTTCATTCCATCAGAAGACTTCGAAAAACTTGAACCTGGTTTCTGTTCAGAAACTTGTGTTGACTTTTGTGGTACGTGTAACAAAAATATGCCTCTTTAGTATCTTTAAATGTTCATCAAGTTTCCCAAAGGAAATTGACAGAAAATTATGAAAATTTTCAATAGATAAACTTAGTGTTACCAACAATATCTCTAGTCAGATCTTAAGAATTTGTAAAACGGTTTTATTGACAACTTCTTCATATTCGCTATAACCTACATATCTTCGATTCTCAAAAATTAACCCTCATTCCAATTACAAAACAAATAAGTATTTGTTTGTAATTATTATTGTACAAATAAAACAAAAAACTTATAGAATACTCTCCTAATTGACTTGCTTTATCATCTTTTAAACATTGTTGCTTGTTCATCAAGCAAGAAGAAAAAAACACAGACCCTAATATCAAATGATCAGTTTCAGTTGTCCAACTTATCACATGTACATCAAAATCCAACAAAGCACTACATGGTGTGTGGTTTGAGCCATCAAATCATCGATCCATAGATCTATTTTTGTTTTTGTTGTTGTTGTTGGTGTAGCTGAGGCCACCTAAAAAGCATGACCAATGGCTAAGCTGTTGGACACTTTTAAAACTAAATTTCAGAATTGATTGCAAGTGTCAGGGCAAAAGATCAGTATACAAAATGCCATTGCGTGCAATCCCATCGTTAGAAGCAAATCAATAGGGTGTTCCTATAAGTTTGATGAAATCGAGAAAGTTTTTTTTAAATATTTTGTAAGAACAAAAACAAATATAGGTTTGGACCATAGAGGAAGTCAGGGTATTGTGGTATACATGTTTGTTTTTTTGACTTAACAAAAAAAGTTATGAAACGAATGTTCCTAAATTTGGTAGATTTTACCAAAAACATATAAGCTACCAAGTGATTTCTTTTTATCGAATTCTAGCAATAACTAACAAAGATTTAGACAAAATATTGATACAACCTCTAAATCGTCACTTTTGAAAGTTAAAGGGTAATGTGGTACACTATGCTGTCTATTGTGGTATACCCATTTTTTCATTCCTCACAGCACGATTCCATGCCTTTGGAATCTCATTTTCTTACTTCAACCCTTTTAGACATTTTAACGAATGAATCTTTAGAAAAAAACACAAATAGCCAATTTTAAAAAGAAATAAACTTTTATGATGGGTAAAGTGGTATACTACCACATTGGCCACGGCTAGTATACCACATTAGTCGAAACTATATATTTTTACAAAAATAAATAATGAAATATAAAATAAACACCTTTGAACAAAACTAACAGTTGTTTTTCGTAGATGATTAATTTATTTTTTCAAAGAATTTATAAACTAGCTTGAAACACAACTTTTGAGAGCACACAAACACTTTTTGTTTGAACCAAAAAAAAAAAACTCAACTTCACGTAATAACCCTTCTCTAATATTTGCTTGAGATATACGAAGATTTTTGACTTGATTGAACACGAGTACTTAGTTTTATTTATATTACCATCCGCTAAGGTAAAAACCGTTGAAGAAACATGTTTAGTTTTTGAGAAAACTGCCTATACCACATTACCCGCCTATACCACATTACCCCAAATTACCAGGTATGTTTTCTGCTATTAAAACAGTTTGAAAAACACGATGCGTCTAAAGTCCCAGACTGAGGGGTCATTTTGAAAGTCGAAGAATAGTTATTTAGTACGAGTATTTTTGTGTTGATAGCGTTATTTTAGATGAAACAAATATATAACATACGTACTCTATTTTTCTAATTTATCTTCCTAAAAATCCTATTGGTCCAACAATAGACCCAGATAGATGCTATTGGATTTGGTCAATTTTTGGTCTATTCCAAGAATTGGTATGATTATTAGTGAGAGATATGTGGAGGTAAATGCTTTAATATGGAGGGACTTCAAAGGGATCCGACTTCTTTTCCTAACAATGTGAACATGATCATCCCAAGTAAGAGTACGATTGAACAGGATACCTAGATTGTTTGCTTAGTTTTTGGCATATTTTAGTTGTAGAGTGCAAAGACACAAGATTGAGACCTGTTTAGTATGCTTCTAAGGTCAGTATTTAATTCATAAGTGCGATCTTTGATCATACCGATCCTGCAACTTAGTAGAACTTGAGCATCGTCCGCTTATAAATCTATTGAGGAAAATTATACTTGTAGCGTAAGATCATCTATAAAATTTGTGAATATCAGAGGACCAAGAGTTGCTCCCTGGGGAACTCCTAAAAGAAGAAACATTTTTTTTTTATCAATAACTACAACTTGGCTTCTACCAGTCTACCATATCAAGTGACGTATTTGAAAACCCAAACTGTTCCTTTAACCTTGATATGAGGATACTGAGATTAGCTGTATCAAAGGCCCTTCAGAAATCCAAAAGCGCTAAAAATAATAATAGCTAACTATCCATTTCGGTTTTCATATCATCAAAAACTTTTAGAATTGCTGAGAAACAACTGTGATTTGGTCTAAATCTGATTGTTTGGCCCTTTAAAAGTTCATTTGTATTTGAAAATATTGTTATTTAATTATGAAGGACTTTTTCTAGTACTTTTGAAAAAGTGGCTAAATTTTTATGAGTCTGCACCCTTGTTGGGAGAAGCGAATGGCTGGTTTTTCACGACTGGTATTACTTTTGCTAGCTTTCAACAGGATGGAAAATGCGATGTCAATTAAATAGAATTGAAAATATGCGTTAGAACAGAAAAAATGTGGGGTAAGATCATTTTAATGAAGAGGGGGTGTATTTCATCCAAGACCTTATAAGATGTTTTTATTTTGAGTATAGCACCGAGCCATTTCTAACCTTTCAAATTGAAAAAGATTAGAACTATCGGGATGAAAAACCTCTAGTTTTCATTTTTTTCATCAACAGCTTCAATCCCGAGGTCAACAACCCGAAAAGTATTATTTGAAGATTTATTTTGGATATTAGCAAATTCCTGATTTATAGAGTTGGTGCATATATAAGAAGTTCCAGAATATTTTTCCATAACGTTTTTGAAGAAAAGTTTTTGTCAAAGCGCTTTGAATACAAACTAAAGTAAGCTTCCCCAATTTTCTTACTGAAGGTATTTGTTAAGGCACGAAAGACTGTAAGCATCTCAGGAGCTCAAGAACGCTTCCAATGTTTATAAGATTGATCTCTCTGATCGATGGATTTTAGTATTTCAGTTATAAGCCAGGATTCTCTTCCATTTTAAGTAACTTTTGATTTAAGGCAAGGGGCACATGCGTATTGAAAAGTTGGCTTACAGAATTCTGGAAAATGAAACTAGCTTGTTAGGTGATGATATTAGATAGTGTATATCAGACCAAACACATAAACGGTAAAAAAGAGCCAAGTTGTTCTATACAAAAACCTTTTTGTAACAAGTCAGCCATGAAAAGTACTGAGATCTAAAAGTACGCCAAGTTCTTACTTCATGGAGGTTTAATACCAAATATTTAAAGTGGAATAATATTGAAACAGCTACAATGTAATAGAGAAATTTTATTATTTAATGATTACTGACTAAAATTTGATGGGTTCACTAGTCAAGTTTTTAAAACCTTCCGAATTGGGAATAAAAAAAAACTTGCCCTGAATGGAACACCTCAATTTTTATTTTTGCTCCTTTATATACAATTTGAGCTCTACCTTTCTACCAAATTTCATCGTTTTACAGCAGTCGGAAGTGAAAATGGGCGGATACCACTCCCCTGAATGGAAAACCTACCGTTGCGCAAAATTATAAGACTCAACGATGTCGATCTGTCAGTCAGTGAGTTACGGTTTTTGTGATTTTTGAGGCCTTATATCTCAGTAACCGCTTATGCTAGAAAATTGAAATTTGGTGAGGAGCCTGTGTCTGACTAGCTTAGCAAATATTCGGAATTTCAAGTTTCTGACTTCATTGGTACTGAGATAGAGAGGGGTCAAAATTCGCCTGAGTTTGTTCCTGTAAAAAGGGTGTAGTGCCACAACTTGGCTGGGCACTACCGTGCCCATTGATTTTCCCAAAACGTGAGAACGATTCTTTTTTGAAATTATTTCCTAAAATCGATATTATGAAATACTAAAAATTGCCATCCCAATTTTTTTTCTTGAAATTTCTTATATAAATAATTAATTTAATAATAAAAGGATTTTTAAACTTTGTTTGCATAAATTAATACTTTACAAGAAATCAGACAGCAATTTTATGCATTTGAACATTTTTAACTTCCCATAGGGAGTTATTGTAATCGGTCCGATTTGTCAAATTGGAATTTTTGACATTTCTCGACGTTTCAAGGTCCCTAGAGGCTATATCAATCATTTTTAGAGAGATGTCTGTGTGTGTGTGTGTACGTACGTTCGTACGTTCGTACGTCCGTACGTTCTTGTACCATTTTTCGTCGTCGATATCTCAAGAACGAGTAAAGATATGGACTTCAAATAAATTTTGTTTAATAGGTAATAACTTCGAAAGAGGCTGAAAGGGCGTTTATTAAAATTCAGTGAGTAGTTTTTTCACTATAACGGTTTAAAAAAAAAGTAAAAATTTTGGTTAGTTTCAAATATCTCACGAAAAAATAATGCTATTGATTTAAAATAAAATTTAATATACTCATTATAAGGTCATACAGATTTGGTATGAATTTGGAAAAAAATGAACATACCGTTATTTTTTTAAATAAAAAAAACTGAAAAAAAAATTTCATAACCCAGATATTCTAAGAACGGAAAACAATTTGAAACTCAAAATAATTTTATTTTACGAAAAATAATGTGTTTGATAACTGGTGAAAATTTCAAAAAAAACTAGTTTACAGTTTTTTTACAAAAAATAAAAAACTATATAAAATTCTATTGAAAATTGGTAAAAATTGTTTTTCGACTCAAAGTTCTCGAGAACTAGTAGCGATATTGACTTCTAATTTAGTTTATTTTATTTTATACATAGTATAATTTTGTACAATTGGTAAAATGTTGACAAATATTGAATTAATAGTTTTTTTTTTTTAATAAAAAAACTATTAAAAATTCTAGTGAAAACTAGTTAAAATTGTATTTCAAGTCGAATTTCTTGGGAATGAACACCGATGGTGCCTTCTAAAGTATGTTGTTTTATACATCGATACCTTCCCGTAAGAATGTATACTAAGCGACATTTCTAAAATTGTTCAGGAAACGAAAAAGCGAAGAAAGTTCTAGTTGAATCATAGTGTGCTAAGAGATAATTTTGGTTAAACTAAGTGACATCTAACAAAATTTTTTGTTGCTCACAATCAACATCAACAATCTCAATTTCAAATCTCTTTAAATAATTAAAATGCTTTTCAATCTTAAAATAATGTTTGTTTGAATTTTACAGCTAAAGTTTGTTTTGCTGAAAATTTGGTTATTTGAAAAAAACTAAATATAAAGTTTTCAAGACCACAAATGGGAAGTTATCAGTGTGGGTCGCACCCAGCCTCTTTTTATCTCATTAAATCCATAAGGTTTTAATTTTCAAATACTTTTACATAAGAGCAAGTGCGTGCGGATCCAGTCGTGCATTCTATTTATATTAAGGTTTTTACTTAAATATTGATTACTTGGTTGAACAAGCGGCCATTGCATATTGAAGTATTTTCATTTTCCAACATGCAGGATCAATGAATTAATTGATTTTTTGTATACAGTATTATGTTAGTAAGAATAATTTCCTTCTTTGAAATTTTTTTTTTTTAATAATTCAACATTTTTCTACTAACCAGAAAAATTATCGAGTCATAGAATTATAGAATTTTGATAATCGGATTCTTACAACAAACTATATTTCATCAAGGGGTAAATTTGAGAGCTTTTAGATTTTAGTATGATTAAATTAAAATAATAATCTGCAGAGCTTCCTAATAATAATGCCTTAGTAAGTTTTTCTATAGAATATCCATTTAGACGAGGTAAGATTTCTGTACGAAATTTAAAATGTCAAAAATATGCAATCACCAATCATTTGACATCAAAGATATTGGCGTACTGTTTTTCCCCATTTATTATAAAGCAATCAATCGAATGCAGTCTTTTTAAATTTCATTTATTCATTTGTAGTATTTGCACTCTTTTGCCGTCTTTTGCATTTATTTTCATTGCAAGAGAATGTCAGGAATGCCAAAGAATGCAAGGAATACAAGAACTTGCCAAAAAAATGTACTAAAATAATTACTGTTAAATTAATGGGGAAAAATCTTATTTTTATAATTTCAAATGATTGGTGATTGCATAAGATTACAATCACAAAAGATTGCATTCTTTTACAACCCTACCATTGGGTCACCCTGTATCTTCTTAATATGCATCACAAAGTGTGATGTATCTATAATGCATCTGAAAAAAATGAAGACAAAAAAACAAACATTTCATATCAAATCAAAAACTACGATAATTAATCTAATGATTTCATGTTGTCTGTGTTGTGGCATTTTTTTGTTAGCAGCTTTTTTTAGTATCTTTTTTTTTTTGTTTTTATTTTTTTGTTTCAATGTTGTTCGCTGACGTTTTATTTAGTTGTTGTTGTTGTTATTGTAGCTGCTACTCGGACAGATAGCGATAGATAACTTTGGGTATGTCTTGTCATGTTGCCTGTCCAGTGCAATGGATGGATAATGTATCTAATGCATGATGGAAAATAGGCATGAAAATATGTTTTCGATAGATTGATGTGTGTATGGTGTAGTAGGTAGCATGATTGTTTGGTCAGACACAAGCTCTTGTGTAGGTAGGTATATCGTGTAAAACATATTTTATGCAATGATAAGCGCTTGTGTCGCGCCTGTTCTAACAGCACGGTCATTTGTTTATACACTCAGAGAAATGTTTATTGCTGATTGTAAAGCAAAGGGAAACAAAATAGAATATTGCTAAGAACTATAAGTAGTTTCGAAGATATAGATTAATTCACGTTTTCCAAAATGGTGGGATGTGCACGTTGTCATGCTGTCCTAAAAACTTGGTCTTAAGCATTTCTAATAGACTTATTTCAGATATGAACAAAAATCAGTTTTCCTGTTATGTTACGTGAGAAGGGTTGACGACTCGGCAAATTGCAACACCTAACATATTATATCTCAATGGATCTATTGCATATCACTAAGATGCAGATGTGATAGGCAGGGGATGTAAGAGGAAGCATATAGGAATGCGGGACTGAATTCTGAGTAAATTTCCAAATACTCCCTAATTTTAGATTTGAGACTTCTTATCATGGCTCTGAGATATTTTAAATACGAGACAATTTAACCCTGGACCACGAAAAGTGCAACCGTGTCAATGCGTCGGGCAGTACAAATCGAAAAAATATTCTTGATTATAGCTAAAAAAAATCCCTTGTACGTTCCTCAAAGTTCGAATTGTTTTTCAGAAAGGCTTTGTTTTCTTGTTCTGGCTATGCTTACCCATCTACAAAGAAAATTTGTTGAAGGCTCCCCCATTTTTTCTTCCTAACAGCTTATACATTAGTCAAATGTTCGATTACGCATTCTGGTAATGTAAGTTCACATTGAGTTGTTCATCTCTTCAGTTAGCGCTGAAGTGCGCCATTTGGATACCATACCCGTATGAACCTGTGGACGGAATTGATATGGGAATTGTAGGATCTAGTAGGTTTTGATGTCTCTTTTAATCTTTTTGTATTTGCTTTTTCACACTCAAAAACTGTATCACTCACTCAGTCAGGCCATCACACTTGTCCGACACCATCTACACTGTGCCAAACTAGGCTTCTTGTTGATTGATGCTGAAACAGTAGCCAATCTGATTAAATGATCATCCGATGAAAATATGTACCGTAAAAGCCCTCAGTTCGTTAGCTTGGGATATAAGGAGTTAAACGAAAATAATCGAAGTCCTAGAGCGTTGAAAAAAGAGATCAAGTTTTTGATCTTCGTTTCCGAAAGGTCGCCAATGTCGTCACAAAATGCCCTTCTTAATGATTGTGCTCTAAAATTTTACCAGAGCAGGACATTTGGAAAGAAAATAAAAGACTGTTTTCTTTTCCCGCTGGTCCCCACAGCTTTGACAGATAGTGTTGTGAGGAATGCCTAGCTTTGATGCATGCTCTCTTATTGGCCGCTACAGGTAGCTACGATCCTGGCTATGCCTGAGTCTGCAATTAGATCAAGTATCTGGAACTTATTATATTCTTGAGGCATGCTAAGCTCAAGCCAGTTTTGTAACTTAAAAGATCCGACCATATATATTTCGAAGTCCGACAAGTCTCAGTTGTAGACCATTTTGCGTTGTGGCTTTGAGTAACTTCTGATTAAGAGATAACTCGATTTATGTCATTACATCAATGTGTTGGGGGCCCTGAGATCTATAGATGAATAACTACTCAACGTAATCTTAACTCGTTTTGACAACGTTGCACTGGTTTTTGCTTCATGGAAAAAGGAAAGTCTCTAATCTTTGCCTGGTTGTGAATGAAGATATCAATGGTCTAATTGACTAGTTCTCTACGCTTGCTCACAAAATCCATGCACTTCCATTTGAAAGGGTCTGGATAAACTAGGAAGCTTTACCAATAGTCCTTTCGTTTATCTTAAGACCGTCCCTATAGACCGACCAAATTATTTTCGTTAATGACGCGGTTTTCGGTCCAGAGCTCCATTGTATGGCTGCCTATTAGGCCTAGTGATTATTAGTGATATTGTTTTCAGAAACAGATTGTTCAGATTCCTAACCTTCGATTTTTGAGGTAATTTATTGTGTCAGCTGATTGAAATCGAATTTATCAGACAAAAACATTTTATGAGGAGCGGAAGAAAGCTGAACTTGAAGCTCGATTTAACCTTTTGTAAACCTGCATCGAGCGTTTTGACTAGTAAGATTTTGAAATGTCAAAAGTGTGTTCAAAGTTGGTTAACTCTTGCAGCTCTGCTTCTGTTGTCTGTCTGTGTTGCGATGTGTTTGAAATATTAAATTTGTGCTTATACATTATTTTGATATCTTTTTTTATAAAGTGTTATGAGCTGAATATCCAAAGCACGTTTGTAAAAAGTTTTTCAGTAAGTGTTGAAATAGAATACATAAAATAAACTATGTGTCAGGTGTTATCAAAATTCTATTTGAAAGTCCCATGTATGCCTGAAATTATGTATGAAATATGACATCGTTTAAATGTCCACCTCGGCGTCTTACGGTGGCACGGGTCCGAATGGTCCTATTTTCAATGACTCTTCCGCATAGATCCGGTTGAATTTAAGCGATAGTCTGTGTTATGCTCACTTTAAGGGTATCCATCGATTGTGGTTTATTCACATAGACCTGCTACCTCAGGAAACCCGACAAAAAAAAGCCTAGCGGAGTCAAATGACATGACCTTGGTGGCCAATTCACGTCACCTCTAATGCGAAAGATAGCCAATCCATACCTTCTAATCGTTCATACAAAATGTCAATCGTAGCGTCCGCTGAGTACGGTTCTGCTGGAACCAAATTTCGTTTAGGTCTATATGGTTCAATTTGAGTCACAAGAAATTGGTAATCGACTCACCCACGTCGTTTTCGAAATATATCGACCAATGATACCGCCGTGGCGCACCGGCCCAAAATTCAGACCAAAGTTTTCAAAGATATACACTCATTTTTATAGTAAAGTTTTAACATTTGGACGTGCTCTTTAATCATGTTACTTGGTATCAGTTTCGACAGATGTCACCAAAATAACATGGCCGCCGTTTGATGCCAAAATCTACCAGCGCCAATTTAAATAGGTACTCTTCACAAAAAAAAGACGAGCGATTATGATGATAATAATAGAAAACGAAGTTCCATTGGAAATTGTTCTAGAATGTCTTTGTTTTGTAATGGGAAGAAAATGTAAGCAAATATTCCACATTCGTGTAGTGCAACTAAAGAAGGAAACTCAGTTCTTTAACTTAGGCTAGGCGCGCAAATTCAATTTTTAGTTTCGCAACTGCTTGGTTCGAGCAACTAAAAAGTATGTATTTTGACACAAACTAAACGATTGCCTAAAATGAGTTCGATATTTTGTGTAACATATAATTATATGCACCTGCGCGGACATTTAACCAAATAGTTCATCTGTTTTCTATAAGCACCCAAACAGTTGCGCAACTAAAAATTGAATGTGTGCGCCTAGCCGTATGTACCCCTGAAGTTCGGGTCAATGTTAAATTGCAGCCTGCTTTTTTATTGGAGGATTCATAATCCGTATAATAAAGAGAGGGCCATTTCTGTCAAACGAAGGCTCCTCCAAACTATGGTTTTGTAAAATATGATTTATAACAGTTTATCAACTTTTGATACCAAAAAGAAAAATTATGACTTTAAAAGAAATCCTATTTCTCTGAGTGTAATTTTTCATATACCCATAGAATATTCCTCCAATAAACCCCACGGGTTTTCTCTCTACTGCTTGTAATGTCGTTAGTGATTATGAATCTTTTTTATGAAATGATTGATGGTCTGTTAATGACTCTCAGTTTCGAGGAGATAAACCTTAAAGTTGTAAAAAAAAACTCAAAACAAATGTTAACTAAATTTTGTCCCTCTGTGTATGGAATATTTTGTCATGTTTTTTTTTATCTATCTTTACTGTACTGTATGTAGATTCATTTATGCGATAACAATTTGCATGTGCGCAGCACCCTGCACTGCACAATGCACACCTTTTGGGAACTAAAAGGGGGCATGATCAACACGTGAATGAATAGAATACTCAATTTAACGATTTTGTTCATCAGGCCTTCTATCAATTTCAAGGGTTTTTTTGCCGAGAAGCAACAACAGCAGCAAAAAGTTGCGATGCACATGCATAAATCACATATAGTTATTAAGAGGGTTGGTGGCGGTCGGTAAGGGATTTATATCAGTTTTTCTATTTTACAAAAAATTGATGATAGTTTCCATATTATGCAGAAGGACGTTATGGTGTAGCTTTACTGGATTTTTTGCTTTCGTTTTTTGTTTATGAAGTTCTTGATGTTAAGTTAATCGTTTGTCACGTTCGACCAAACGAGGGGTGTGAGTTAACCTCACCTCTTTAAGTTCATTTGATATGTATCTTTGAGGATGAATCTGCATAATTTGAGAATATCTTTTGAGATAAAGTTAAAGGATATTTATTGTGTTGATTTTTTTTCTCTGTTGCAATTTAATAATGCGCTATTGTCATCTCATCAGCAATGGGTGCGTCATGAATATATAATTTAATTAAATATGACTTAGAACAGAGATTTTGACTGAACACCTTGTGAGATTTTTTTGTGTCGAAAGGATTTCGTTGAAAAGATTATATAACGTTTAGATCCTATTAAAAAGATTGAATTTGCATTAGAGGACACAAGTTTGACTTATCAAACTGATTGTCTTTTTGGTGTTTTCTTTTGAATTGAAAAAATAAAATTAGCATACAAAAGGATTGTCTTAGATGAGTTTTTATAAATGAGAAGTAGCTACCTACTTACACACATTGATAGGTTAATTTTTTCTTAATTTCAATGCAGAATAATGAATCGAACGAATATCGGATTAGTGATGTGAAAATATAACGTAAACATCGATTTAAGGATAAATCGGTACCCAGTATATTCACTTTGTTGAAGTTCACATTTTTCTATCAGAAATTATTGCTGACACGAACATTTTTCAAGGATTTTAAGAAAAATTAAATATTTTAGATGTAAAAAAAATGCTAATTTGTGCGAGGACCAATTTTAGAAAAAATATTGGCTAGATTAAAAACAAAATATTAGAAACACAACACCAGCACTTAGACTTTGGTTTTAGAATTAGGTAGGTATACATTGTGACTGATAGAACGTTGTACCAAACAAAATGTTATGTCTTATTTTATTTCTATTTTTTAGCAGCACTTTTTTTAATACCATTAGCATACAAATTTTATAAGAATCGAAGCTTTTTAAATGGAAGATTCATTCATGGAGTTTGTGATTTCCGTCCAAATGTACAGGGTGGTCCAAATACAAGTTTCTTTTTAAATATGCAATAAAATGAACAAAACTAAAAAAAATTCGATGTATTATGGCTTTACTAATAAGAGCAAACATTCCCATAATTTATGGAACACAATGTCGTTTAAGTGGCTGCTTCGGCTATAGCTTCGCAGTACCGCATTCTGTCACTCTAATTTTCCAAAACCTTGTTGATGGTTTCGGGCTGTAGCACACTGATTGCCTGGATGATATTGGCTTTAAGTGCCTGAATCGTTTCTGGATTGTTGGCACAATATCGGTCCTTAATGGTTCTCCCATACAAGAAATCCAAAGGGGTGAAATCGCAGCTCCGAGGCAGCCAATTGACATCGCCAAGACGGCTGATAACACGATTTGGGAATTTGGTGCGCAAAAGATCGATTGTGGCTTAGAATGTGTGGCATGGTGCGCCATCCTGCATGAACCATTGGTCGTCCAAATCCATGTCTTCAATTTCAGTAAAAAAAAAGTCGGATAACATG